>OY728148.1:2046336210-2046936210 GCA_963277665.1 Viscum album | reverse complement strand
CAGCTTATTTTATCTCACTGTTCATTATTGATTTATTCAATGATTATATTTTCATTAAAATAATATCAATTTCTAACTATTCTAAGATTATTTATTAATTTCATTTATCATTATTCACATTTTATATTAAAAATTTAAATGAGATTACTCTTCATTTTCATATTTGTTTACTTTTTTGACATGTTTTTGAAATAAATTATTTTTTTAACATTCAAAATGAAAACGAAATTATAGACCATAAGAAATACACATATATATTATGATTAATTTATAATATTCATTGTTTATTTTTTATGAATAATTTTTCCTTACTATTTTGGATGTCTTTATATTATATATAAGATATTTTATAATAAAAATTGTATTTTCTCAAGAAATGTTCCACTAATATTTTAAAGATTTTTTCCATTAAAAATAGAACCCTTTTATGTTTCATATAAATTATTGGGGGTTTTATGTAATATTACAATTTTTTTATTCCTATGTATGGTTTCTGGTTATGATCATAAATATTTTACGAAACCACTTTTATTTCCATTAGATAATCATTGATGTACTAATATATATTTTCAAAATATAACTGAATTCATATGAATAAACTATGATTGTGTTATGGTTTGTTACATTATATAACAATGAATGTATTTAATGTTATAAAAAATGTAATGGTGGGTCCATTATAGCCATCCAATTTAGTGGGTAATGAGGATGGATTTGTGATACTTTAACTTTATAATGAATTTAATAAAATACTGAATGATTTTGGAAACCCAAAATATTCATATATAAGTATTAAATATTAATATATGGATTTTCATTACATTAAAAAATTATATAGGAAGGAATCATATATTGCCACTACCTTTCAAAACGTAGAATCATAAAAAACTGTTATATTAAAGTCCTATTTAATCTCCAAATAAGTTTTTCATAAGTAGCACAAATCATAAACATATCATACATAATACATTTCATCACAAAATATAGAAAAGAAACACATAAATTAGATATATAATATCCTTAATAAGGGTAAAAAAGGTATACACATAAACATAACATATTCATATTGGTATGAGAATACGAGGATTACATTTTAACAGCATACACAATATATCAAATATCCTAATATTGTATAATGGAATAGTGAATGGATGTTCAAAATACATGAGTTGTATAGAAATTAGAGAACATAAGCCATGGGATAATAACATTTCCATTGTTAATGGAATTGTTGAATACACATAATAATATAAAATTATTTCCATAATATTCTAGGAAAATTTCAAATTATATCATAGTTTCATAGGTTCACTCTACAAACAATCTTAGTAGCTGATGTTCAATACAAATAAAATCATAGTGGACAATATCAGTTAATTAACTCTATCCACAACCAATCCCAACCCTTTGTATCTCATTAAATTTCAATATTAACCCAATACATTGGATAGATAAATAGGTCTCATATGTAAAATAATGACAATCATATTCAAATTATCCACAATGATAATAAATAATTAATTTGATTAGCTCCAATGAAAATAAATGGGACTTATAATATTTTCATCATATCATAACCCATTATAATAAATGTGTTTTGTAAACATTTCATATTGAAATAACATTTGGGAATTTTATAGCTTTCATTATCATTTAAGCATTTAATTATAGAGTATCCTCTGTAAAAATTATCCGGCTTCCTAAGAATCATGTCACTATAAACACAAACCATTTACAGAAAGAATATGAATGGTAACCTTGGATAATATCCCAAAGTAGATAATAAGAAACATAAAATATTTTCTCTTAGATGGGACCTGATTTTGAAAGATGTCATGGAATATATATTCAGAAAAATATCATTTCAACTTTTAAAAAATCATTGTATACCATAAAAAAGAATTCAAATACATTTATTTAAAAATAACCTAGGGAAGATATAAAGGAATCTTTTGAAGCCATTTATACATCTTATTAAATAAAAATAAACATTTCATTTCCATAATCATTTTTAAGAAAAATAAAAAAATTAAACATCATTTTATTTAAATATATCCTTTCACAACCATAATAGAATATTTAAAATATATATTTTCATGACATCGATAAATTCGATTAATTTCATACCCAATACAACAAATATTCCCTTTATATTTCTGATAAAATAAAACCATGACATGTTTTGAAAACAATATGAATATTAATATTATATCCCTTTTTAAAATTGATAATATGTTAAAACATTAAAAATCACCATATTGATGTAGAATAATTTTTTGAAGCATTAAATAAAAAATTAATTATAATATTTTTTATAAAACATTGAAATTAATGAAATATTATTTTTGAGCAAAGTGAGAAATAAAATGAATTTTTCCTAAAAAAAATAATTTTAACTATTGGGTATCTAAAGGAAGGAAAATAAAGAAATCATATGAATATTGTTTACATGATTTGATGAGATAAAAAGTAATGTGTTTCATGGGACAAATATCATAACCAGAGTCATAATCGAAAATAATCCTGATAAACAATTAGATTATATCATATAATTCAATCCAATTTGGTAACAATGGATCATAATACCAATGAAACAATAACATTAAATAAAAAAAATTATCATTAAAACAATTAAATTTATTATATTTCAGGAAAAATGGGAGGTTTTTACACATAATAATATAATATGTGTCTATAACATGAATTCTCTCCAAATGAAGACAGATTGAAACAACCTTTCCTTTCCTCTTAGATATATTTTGAAATACAGACCCCATGAAAGTGATTTCCTAATGTGGATAATTAAATCCCCTAAATTTCATGTTAATAAACAAAAATTACATTTTTGTTTACTATATAAACAAAATATATGAAATATGTGGTTAATATGGAATGTATTTCACATATAAAAAAGTGAGAAGAAAAATCTCGTTCCTTAATTCAAGAAATCCTACATACATGCACAAAAAACATATATAGAATAATTTAATTTAATTTTTATAAATATATTAAATATTTATAAATATGTATTTAATACAATATATGAATTAATTATGAAAAATTATTTACTATTTAATAACAATTCCATCTACAAATCTTGTTTCAGGTAATAAAATATTTGTTTTTCTATGTTTTGATGTGGTATTTTTGTAACTCTTATATCTATCATTTTTAACTAATAACAATAATATTAACCATGATATAAATAAAATATATATTCATTATATATTCATTTTTATTATTCCATAATAGTTAGACATATAAAATGAAATACACTATTAATGGAGATGGTAGGTCATACATACTCAAGAATGATATTCTTATTTTATAGACACATATAGTGAAATAATAATAAACATTATCAAAATAGTAAAGAATAATTTTTACTTCATATAGATTATAAGTATTATTTAAATTTATCATGTTTACATTTTTGTAAATCATTAGCCTAAAATGAGTAACATATCTTTGTTTGGCTGTATTCCATTGTTTCCACATTTGGTGATATCGTATCCCACACGAAATAGATGTCAAGAAGGTATATTTTATGTCATAATAATGTAAGTATAATTATGATAAATGTATCAAATATTTTAATTAAACCATTGCATATTACAATCCATATAATATTTAATTGAAAAACACATCATATCGGTTTGATAGGTGGTCGTCTTCCACACACACATGAAAAGTTACTATATACAAAAGGTTTTGGTGGTTAGAATATATATGTGGTATTATAATTTGATAGGTATAATAATATCATAATTATAATATATACACATCTAATACATATTTTTATCTATCAGTGATAGGTGATGATCTAATACCAATATCATCATTTCGGGAGGCAGTAGTCCACCGTACAAACGATTGCTGATTTCATTTCACAGTTGATCAAAGAGGAGATGAATTTAGGTTATTAAAATATTAAAATATTAAAATAAAAATAAAATATATTATATATAATCATTTTATTATAAAATCATTATTTTACAATATTTCTAGTAATTGTAAAAGGAAATAATATAAATATTCTTACATAAGTATATTAACTCTTCTTCGAACAACATCATAATAAAAGAACCAAATGGAAAGATATGATAGATTGAAAATAATAATAATGGATTTAGTTCATGGGTTATGAACTTATTAAGATATTTTGTTAGATATTTTTTCAGAAAAACATATTCTATGGTGTGATGTGAAGAGGAAGGTGGGTGACCTTTTACATGTGTTGTGAGTGGAAACATGTCAATTTATAAAAGAGAATGTTTTAACAAGTTTTTTCAAAATAATAATTGATCAAAAATAGACCATTATAGACAATAATAAATTAAATATTATAAATAAGTACATAAAAATTGTTTTTTACATGTTTATATGTCATTTTAAATGATATCCTTCTAGTTAAAACCCATAGTAATCTCATTTATCCCTGCCAACAATACAATTTTTTATAAATAAATGTGGTAGAAAATTATTTATATAATATTAGATAATATTAATTATTATTATTCCAAATACAGAGTACCTTTTTACCTATTCAACTATCATATTTATATCAAATTAATATAAAAATACACCGGAAAACACATCGAGAATAAATTTTCCATAGACAAAATGTTGAAATTATGAAAAATTATTCAAATCAAAATTTAAAGAAAATTTATTAAAATGAACTAAAATTGATTAATAAATATAGATAATTGAACTAATTTTTTCATTTAAAACTATCTAAAAACTGTTAATTTGTTTTTAGTCACATTAATAGAAATGAAAATTAATAACAAAAATGAATATTTTTCACTATTCAATGGAAAAATAAAATTTTAATTAAATAATTAAAACACATGTTATGTAAAATCATGAAATAATAGATTTTAAATCGATTTTTGTTTATAATTTGTATTTTATATAATTTAGATGAATTATTTTTTGTATTTTTTCAAAATGTGGCTAAATTTTCCTTTAAATAATGATGTTTTCATGAATAGAAATGTATTTCTTCTGATCTCATTAAATGAAAACACATATGATAAATTTTAAACATTTCATATAATATATAACATATAAATTTATCCCATTCTGGAGGGAGGAAATGCGGCAGACATCTCCTTTGACAATTCTGTGGCCATCTTCGGGCTAACGATCAATGACTAATAAACTAGAATACTATTTTGATCATAAAGATGCCTTTATCCCCCCTAAAAGGTTGTGGTAATGAATGGTGGGATTTCTGGTAATCCTGTGGATGTGGTGAAGGAAGATCTGGTGAACCCTAAGAATAATTCCAAGGGTTTTGAATCCTGAAATTAGTTTGTTTCAAATCTCAGCATGAATATACTTCCTTACATAAACAGGTTACCAAGAATGGCTTAATTCCCTTTTTAGAAGCGAGCCCAAAATTTTTGGATGTTCGTCATGAAGAATACCAGTTCTCCCTCCTCCCTAGGTTATCAGGAACTCAGAGTAACAACCCTCTGAGGGTTGAAGATGTACATGATCGTTTATCTCAGATCTGGGGAATAACTGACTGGCATTTGATATCAATTGGGAGAGGTATTTTCCATATTTTTTTCCATAAAAGGAACGCCAATATGTTTCATGGAGTTTTGTACCGGTTTCAATGAAACCTGGTTACATAATGGTTCAATAGTGGGATCCTTTAGCAACTCCTCTTGCATTTAATAACTCCTCTAGTTAGACATGGATTCGAATTAGGGGTTTGAATTGGTTTTTCTGGCATCCGTTAGTGTTGTGGGAGGTGGCCTCTGATGTTGGTTGCCCGATTAAAGTGGACAAGGAAAAAGAGCATCCTAAGTATGGTCACATTGCTTGTGTATTGGTAGATATTTATTTAACTCAGGTTCTTATTGACACAATTGTTTTTGTTGTGGGTGAAATTATGTTAGAACTCGAGATACAATATGAGTGGTTGCCTAAATTATGTAAATCTTGTTTATGAATCAGAATTTCTCTTGAGAAATGTTGCCGGAATATGAAATGTTCATTATGTAAATCCTTGGTTCATACTCCAGAGTAGTGAAAGAAGAAGAAAATTGACCCTCATGGTAGTAAGCAAGTTGTTAGGAGGAAGGATCCTCAGAATGCTGGTATCTCCACATCTGTTGAGGGTGTACAACAAGGATTTTCCATGTCTGATGCATTTCATCAACCTACTAATGCTGATACTATGCCAGTGAATGGTGGATCGTTGGAGTAGGGCACCTTTGGAGTTACTAAGGGTTAATATAACAAGTCCTATGATGATGTGGCTGAAGAGGAGGAAGAGAATCAATATGAGCATGAGGATACTATCCAGAATGAAGTTAATCAAGAGTTGGAGTGAGGTGCAATAGCCTATACTTTTAGTAAGGGTAAAATAATGATTTTGGATGATGATGGATTCTAGTTGGTGATTCCTAAGAAGCCGAGGGAATGTCCATTAATTTATAATGAGGTGACAGTGGCCAATGTGGATGCTTGGATGGAAGTGGATCTAAGGATGGATAATACTGATATAGGGGATGGTGATGTTCAACAGGGGAGTCAGGATGAGGTGCAAGTGGCCAATTTTGATGCTCGGATGGAAGTGGTTCTGAGGATGGACAATAAGGCTGTAAGAGATGATACTATTAAACAAGGGATTTGGGTTGATGTGGAGGTGGACAGAATTACTTCTATGGAGAAGTCTGGTGGTCCGCATGTTGTTCCAGGGGGAGAGGATCTGCTCCGAGATTCTACATCTAAGAAGGGTGTTAGTGTGTAGGAGTTTCCGTGGCTAACATGGAAGATGTGAATACACCTAGTCATGTAATGGAAAAAATACTCTCTCCCCCAATGGTTACTGATCATGGGTAATAATATGAATGTCACCTCAATGGATGCACCTAGTATTGCGGAGTTGCAAGGAACTGTAAAGCCAGCTGTCAATTGTTTTTCAATGATAGAGTCTATTAATACTCTTGAGTTTTATTTTCATAATCCTGGGGGACTCAAGAATACAGGATGCAGTAACCGAACGTTCTTCTCCTCAACAACTGCTGCTGTTGATGGTTTGGAGACCCCAAAAGAGGTGTACCTGCCTGTTTGTGTGGCATTGCAGAACTCCATGGATGTATAGGAGGCTCCAAATGAGCATGAGGAGACTTATCATGATTCTGCTTACCAGGATGTGATATCCTCTACTGTGGTTGTTCATTCAATGTTACAGAGTGAAGCTCCTCATGAGGAAACTGATTTTCTCATAATAGAGGTTCTGGAGATGGATGATGAATCATTGATGTAATGGGGAAGAGGGTGACATCCAGCTAATTGGGGAGGATCACGGGGTCAAGGTCGGCCCAGAAAAAGGTAATAATTTGGAATTTGATGTGTCTGTTCAGTTTTCTATCCTGGTCTAATGTTTCAAATGTAAGCATTTCCTTCAGTCCGTTGTACAATTACACCTTTTTAAATAAATTTGTGGGGTCAGGGGTTTTTCAAACTCATGGATGAACCGCTTTTAGTATAACATATAAATTGAAAAACAATAATTCACATAGTTTAAAATTGTTTAATTTATCATGTTAGAGTCTATTTGACCCTGAAAAAGTAGTTTTCCAGCAAAAATTTCCTTATATTAAAATGGTTATTATTAATAACTATAGTTAAATGATCAATAATAAATTAATTTTATATGAACATGTAAAAGTTTTATTTTAATATTTCATTTAATCCTATTCATAACCCCGATATAAATTCTTCCTGTAACTATTATATTAGATAATAATATTTTAATATCATGTCATGTTTCGTTAAAATAGAGTGTTTTGTGTAGCTAAATATATCGATGAAATTAAACGTAATTGAAAAAATTTATATTTAATGGAATATGGGCTTATTAAACTATTAAGAATAAATTGAATTTACCTATAAAATTATTTATTCCATAAAAAATGATGATACATATGCCTCATTATATCTTATGGATTCGACATAGCTCTCTCAGTTGCTAGTTTTTCCACAAATCTAGGAGAACGTGAGTGGTATTGGTTTTTAGAACAATCTACTAATGATCCAGAAAATAAACTAATTATTCCTTATAAGAAATATAATTCTCTAGCTAAAGGACTGTAGAGTTCAGTAAAAATGAAGGACTAGTTATGTACTTCTTCAAGAGAGATTAATGGAACACCTCATGGACTTAAGAGTGGTTCGGTGGAAGTTCGAAACGATAATACTATCCCCTTATGGTCAATAATTGAAAATGGATTGATATACTAGTGTCTTATATTTTCATTATATCATAACTGAAATTTCACTTTGTGTTTTTCATTTATAAATTTCATCTATATATGTTACTTTAATAATTTTTTATTTATTATTCATTCTTAACCAAATAAAATTGACTTATAAAGGTTAAAAATATGAAAACAAAATTCATTCCATAAATTATATAATAAAAAAAGGTTAACTCATGTTATCAAATACAGATAAATATTCATATGATGAAATATTATGTTAATCCCTGATACCGCATAAAATATCTTTAGAAACCCCTCTATGAATGGATAACATTAACATACTTCCCAAATTCAATATTTTATAAACATGGACACAAAATTACCCAAATCAACTTAACATTCATCCCCCAGATTTTATAATGTTTCTATTAGTTATAATATTCAAAATATGTTAAATCTATGTTCATCTATTTTTCAAAATCCTGGAAAAAACCTTAATTTCCAAAAAAACATCATTAAAAACATTCATGTTTCCTCATTCCACAAATAAAACAAAATATTATAGAATATATTCCTAAAATCCAAATATATTGTAAACTCCATCAATGATAACATATAAAAAAATTTCAACATGTTATTAATCAATTATAAGGACATATATATTATCCAATCAACATAATCCATATTAATAATCTCTTTATCCCAACATCATTATCTAAAAATTTGGAAAATATTAAAGGATATCATTACCATAATCACCTTTTTTCCATATAATATAACTTTTCCATTAAATATTTTTTAGGTAATCATTATATTAAACCAATTTTGGAAAATCCATAATGAAATTAATCAATAAAAAATTTATTATATATTTTATATATCATGTATTACTATACATAAACACATCAATCGTTCTACATAATTCCTAATATCATTACTATGAATAAACATATTATTCCATAATATATCCTTTAATTCATATATCATTAATATTATATTATTGAAAAACAAAAAAATACTTTTCATATAACACAGTTTTGATCTTGTTATTAAGAATTACATAGGGATATAGGATTATATAACCCCTATCAAATCGTTATTTATAAAAGTTAATCATTGATGAATCCTTAGGGAATTCATTATTCTCAACAATTTTTTAACTAGACATTTCATTTTTTTCATGAAAACAATATTCTATTTCCTTATTCTCCACACAGAAAACATCATCTCTTTACAATGAGAGATTCCATATTTTTATTCATAAAAAATAATCGATATATATGAAAATTAATTTTCATTACATCATGGTCTCCACCTTCCTATCTCACAATAATCATTATCCTTTTGTTATTCTATGATTCCAAGAGTTGGTTAATGTGTAATTTGATAAATTTATATCATTGTAACAAATTAGGAATAATAAAAATGTTACACACCAATTGTCACCACATTTTGATTCTCATAATATGATTTTCTATCCCATTAAATATTAAAGAAGTACATTTTGGTTCCCAATATTGACTAAAAGAAGAAACTTTTATGAAATAAAAATCATATAGAGGACCCATAAAATCATGAAAAATTAGTTATAAAATGACAAAATCATCTAACCACATATTCAATCTATCACAAAAGATACATGACCTAGGGTTTTCACAATTATAATCTATTTAAATCCATAATTATGATTTATAAATATTTTTGTGAATTTCTAAAGCATATTCCCTGATAGTGTCAATCAATGTTTTTTATATATAATATTTATATACAAGGTGATGATCAAGTCCATCTCAATGAAACCATTTCTAATTTATTACCCCTTGGTATAACGGTGCTAGAACCACATCCAATTGTAGTATAATGACATTGATTTATGTTTTTGTAACCCCCTTTCTACATCATTCAATTAAATTCAATGATGTTTTTCATTACATTGAATTATACATAGAATTATCCTTAGATATATCCCAATAAATAACTCGAGACAAATCCATAGGCATATCCCCAAGGATCTCTATATAGTTTCTTATCCAAGTTTCCAAATTTTTCTTGATAAATGAGGTGATACAAACTGCAGAGACACAATTTTCTATTATATAATTATTAAATATTAATTAATTAATAATAAATATATAATATAATTATCCATTCCATATAGATTTCGGTATATAGACTTTATAAATAAGGATACATAAGCAATTTGTCTATAATTCAGTTATATCATCTCCCACTATGTTCTTTAGAAGTATCACCCTTCTTAAACATATAATAAATAAAATATTTCATCATAACCAAGTGGAAGGAAATAATATAATGGGTGAGTTAAGATTCATAGTATGGTTAATCAATAATGTTATTTAAGCATAATATGAGTATACGGTTATGAGGACTTGATCGTAACATTTAAAAATCATACCCTGCATGTCAACGATCATAATCTTGATTCATTGAATAGTTATTACAAGTTAATAATGTAATAATAATTACAAAATAATCAAACATGATCCATGATATAATAACATTAAAATTTGAATTGTGATTTTGTAAACACAAATGAAAATAAAATAATTTCCATAATCATCCATGGTTGTAATCATGGTTCAATAAAAATATTATATTTTTAGGCAATGTACCTTACTAAAATAGTCCCACTCAACATTCATATCCTATTAATCTCATTAGATATCAATAATTAGTAAATTAATTAGAGGAACATATATTTCTAACAAATTATATAATAATATTCACACATTTTAGTTATATATTTTCATAAAACATCCATCATCCAAGTACCCATGAAAAGAAAATGGGTTAGTAATCATTTCAACATATCATAACCCATGGAAATGAAACATGTTTAATAACCATTTTATAATATCATAAATAATGGAAGGTGAAATATTTTTCATTAGAATCATTTCATCATAAACATATTTCATTTAGAGAATGAATTTGAATGGTATCTTTTATTATATTTCCAATAAAAGATAAATAACACGAAAGGACGTAATCATAGAAGAAAATCGATTTTCCAAGATCACATGGAAAATTTCATGACGAAAATGGTCTTTACTATGTGAAAAAAAATTAAAACAGAAAACATTTTCAAGATCATATTTTTAAATATAACCTAAGAAACATGTACATGAATCATTAAAAGTCGTATAAACCCTTTATTATGGAAAATATTCATTATATTTTTTTAAAAAAACTCATAAAAATAAAATCATTTTAAAATATTTTGTATTGGAAATAAATTTTTAAACCTATGATAAAATCATAATAAAATTTATTTTTCTTCGAATCATGAATTTTTTTCCATGTCATACATGATAAAATAGTTATTTAATTAACAATTTTTTAAAAATAATAATGGGATTTATTTAGAAAAACACATATATAATAATAATTAAACAGTTTTAAAAATTAAAAAAACAATAGTGTTTTCAAAAAATAATCAGAGAGTAGTGAATAATTTCTATAAATCATTTTTTAAAAATATCTTATGGAATAATAAGGATATTTGATCAGAGAGAAATAAAGAGGATTGTTCATAATGAAAAATATGGTGTACCTTTGATTACATAAAGAGAAGATAATTATTAAAAAACATGTATTTTCAATAAATAATCATAGGATATGAAAATAGATGAGATTATATATATATATATATATCCAAATATTCCTTAAATAGAGGTATAAACAAACACAATCCCAATAAATGATTATATTGTATCAAAAAAAATTACCACTTTGATAACATTGGATTGTAAGCCCCATGAAATAGTGAAATTATATTAAATATGAAATATTATTAACATAATTAAATACATGATAATGAATTTCACTGGGGCTTTTTATGCACCCCTAAAATCAAATAGGTGAATAACAAAACAAATATACTAAAGAAGAAAAATTCAGACAAAACTAACTTAACACTTTGGTTTAATTTTAATCATAATCACTATGATAGATATATCCTAAAATATATCTTTAAATTTCCATAATTATGATGATAATAAAAAAATACAAATTTCATTGGACTTATATACACCATATATAAGAAATAAGTGTTGAATATTGAATTATATCATAGATATAAATGTCAGATGAAAAATAACATAGCTCAACTCTTATCTTAGTTCATATAGGTTTGAAACATGAATATAATAAATATCGGTATAATATATATATAAAATAATAAACCATTATAATATATATCTGAAAATATATTATTTACATTAGTTCATTTATTTCCCTTTTGTTAAAAATTTCATATTCAAATCCCATTTCAGGTAATAAATGCTTTATCTATCCTATATATTTTGATTAGGTATTTTTTGGACCCCTTCAACTGATCATTGTTTAATCATATAAAAAAATTTAAACATGAAATCATTATTATATATATTTAATGTTCATTTATTTTTTTTATGTCATAAAATTAATATATAGGAAAATAATTGAAATATTCATGGAGATGGTAAGTCGTGCATTTTGATGATGGTTATTTCCATCTTATCAAAATATGGAAAGAAAAAAAACTAAATATTAATTAAATAATGAACAATCATTATGATTTATTATATATAAAATATATTCAATAAAATTATCACAATCTCAATACATGGAAGATAGTTGTGAAAAAAAATCTCATCCCTTTGTATGATTGTAGTCCGCTATACACATGGAAAACATTAACACATCTGCCATATAATGTAAATCAATATGTTATATGTGATAATATAATAAAATAATAATAATATTTTTTCTAGTAAAATATATATTACATCAATATATCCATATTACCATAGATGTAAAATGTTACTAAAACAACATCCCATTAGATCGCGAGGAAGTAGTCCACCGAACAAACGAGTGACGTTATTGGTTTCCAATTTTTAGGGAGGTAAGAAGAAATAAGTTGTATTATAATTTAGTATGTATAATAATACCATAAATATAATATATAAAATTTAAATAAATTATAATATCTACATGTGAAAGGTTGTGATGGAAAATGAATAATATTGGTTATTGAGGCGGGAACCCATCGTACACATGACTGATTATTTTGCATCAAATTTCATGGAATTTGATATGGATTATGTTATAAAGGTAAAATAATCTCATATCATTGTGTGGGTGATATTTTTATTATCAAATGATCATAATTTAATATTATTTGTAGGATTTGTAATAAAAAAGGAAATTAAGACCCTCTATTGAGCACGATGCGTCTTCATCAAACAAACTCTTATTCTTAGAACAAAAAGATTAATAAGATGAATTTATTATCAAACATAAACTGTATGACATGGTTTGGGGTGTAAAAAAGATATTTCGGTAGGTATTGGAAATAATAAGGGGATTCTAAGCCATGAATTAGAGAGGGGAGGGGTGGCATTTTTTATGCGAGCTGAGGGGATGACTTGTAATTTCTAAAAAGAAAATAGTGTTCTCATGATTTTGATAATCCAAAATATTTAAAATAACAAATAATCAACCCTTATACATTATAAGACATAAATATTAATATAAAAGAAATTAGACAAGTTTCTAGATCATTTTACCCCTTAACATTTTTTACATTCACCAATGGTAATCACTTACAATCTTTGACTACGATAATTATTTTTTAATTGTTTTTCATATTCAACATGGAGAAAAGTCAATTTCTTTGTTATATAATATTAATTATACATATTAAAAATATGGAATAAATTTTTAAAATTATATTCACATATATAGAAATATATAATTTGAAATTAATCCCATGGATGTCAAGAGAATGAGGTTTTCAGAAGAGAAAATCATCAAATGACGAAAACATTTTGAATGAAAAATTAAATTTATCAATATTTAAATGAAAAAATTGGATTGATAATTATATAATTGAACTATTTTTTCATTTAAATAAATATTGAAAAAAATTTATGGTTTTTAAATGTTTTAATATAATTAAAAATCCATAACAAAAACCATATTTTTTCATTATTTACTAAAAAGATTCTCTATTTAGAAATCTATTAAAAATTCCCCCCAGGATAATTTTTACACACTAATTTAAAAAACTGAGTTATTATTTTTAAAATTATTCTATATTAGTGGAATATGTTAATTTTAAAATAATTTCAAAAAATGAGACAGAATAAACTTTTTATTAATCAAAATTCAATTTTTAAACATAATATTGTATTTTTTTCTTATGTCATTAAAATAAATCATAAGAAGAATTTTAATTAGTGGATTGAATATATAATATATTTATTTCAATTAATTATTTCAAAAATATTTAAATTTATTGTTTCTTGAGGAAAAACATGTTTATGCGTAGGAGAATAGTTTTTCAAAAAAATATTTCCATTATTTACATATGGTTATTTTTTAAATTTCTAATAATATAGTAACTAAAAAATTATATTTAAATTAATTTGAAAATAAGATATTTTCATAAATAATTTAATCTTATTTTGATCTACTATTCCAACGGATTGATTATAACTATCTTATTAAATTATAATATTTCTACAGTATGGAGTTTTTTGTAAAAATGCGATGATTCATAGAATAAATGATATAAGTTAAATTAAATTCATTTGAAAAAGAAGACAACAAAATCATTGGGTGTAAAAGATACTATGGAGTTAAATAAATTGAAGTTAACATTAACATCCCCTAATCTTTCAAACTCTCACATGGCCAAATTATGTTGGTTAAGGGACCTCAATTATGCCTCCCTATACGCTAGTGTATGTTAACTCTAAATTGGGGTTGGATGAATATAGAGGGGAGGCTACACCAGTTAGTATTGATTTACAAAAAATTTGAAATAAAAAAAATCAACAAATCTTAGAGCAATAGAAATAGAGAAAATAGTACAATATAAAATTGGGAGGTATCAATATGAACCAATAAAAAATATTAGTGGACCATGATGTGACAAAATGAAATGTATCTTTGTTTAAAAAGGTTGTAAAACATATTAAAGAACAAACAGGTAAAAAAATATCAATAATATGATCCTAAACCCCATCCTTTCCAAATATCCATTCTCCGACTTGTCCGGTATGTAATAGTCAACCATAATGTATTTTCACTTATGAAAAACATTATCAATGTAATCAGATTAAGTAGAAAATTGATACCTGAAAATGTTGTGCGTAATATATTGTAGGTTGGAACCACCACGTCAAAATAAAACTAGTTTGATAATAAGTTTATTAAATTATGCAATAAATAAGTGTATAATTATCAAAACTAATATAATACTATAATCAACAAACATCAACATAATCTCAGAATATCTAGGATCATGTATCCCAATCATGGAAACCATATCCACATATCCATGGAATAAGAAAATAACGGATAAATTTAATTTATATACTCATTTCTTCATCTCGTATAATCCCTCTTTAAGAGGATTAAAAAATCATGGGCATAACACTCTATATTAGAATTACATCAAGATATTGTTCCACACCAATTATAGTATTATTACATCATAAAACTATGCAAAATATATGATTTAAACATATCATCATGAAATAGATACAAGCCTTGTATATATTCAATGCAAAATGAAACTCAACATATGTAATAAAATCATAAATATCCAAATATCCTAACAAATTAATTAATTTTTAATTCTTGAGGATACATTTTTTCCATTTTACAATAATTTTTATATAAAATTATCATTATGCATTTTGAAAAAAATAGCCCATTACATATGTTATTCTGTATATAAAAAACCATATGTTATAATATAAGGTTACATAAATTTTATGTTATCAAACAATTCTTTATTATTGAAGGGTTTGTTCACCTGATAGGTAGAAAACATCCATGTAACAAAACTATTGAATTATAATGGATCCACAAAATAATTCAATCATGTATCTACCGACATTCATCAATTAAGTAATTAATGCTCACATCGTATTAGTGCAGTCTCAATGTTTTCCATATTTGAAAATTTAAAAACCAGTGTGTTAGATTTAGACCACATATATCTATAAAATTATCAACACAATTCATCCGAAATATAATACAAACAAGAGAAAAGATATATAATATCATAAAAGGAAATATAGATCCTAAAAATCATGATCAATAACCAAACCAACCAAGATTAATATACTCCACAATTTGGATAACCAAAAAAACTCATAAATGAAGAAGGATTGAATGGGATGTATAGAAACTAATAAGTGACTAAACAATCATATCAAAATACATAGGGTTTTATGGATAAAGGATACACATTTTAAAAAATTAAATTACAAACACACCATGGATTTAAAATCATATAGCATGAGGAATACACTACATGTTTTTTGACATAGTGTGTTATTCTCAATTCATGAGTTACCAGGTATAATGTGTTGTTTTTTTTAAATTACAAAATTCAAATGGTACATAATGTGAAAAAATTTATCTACATGTTTTCATTTCACATCACTAATCATTTCATGGATTCAACCAAGAAATAGTTATACATAATTTAATATTTACATGAAATATAATTTCAGTGAATAATTATTTAGTCTGAACTTCATCAAAATCAGAATAACCACCTGAAATCCATTCAAAGTCATAAAAAACCCACATTATATTTTTTAACATGTTTTTAACATGACCCTATTAATTTTAATAGACATACACAACTAAATATTAAGTGATTACCATACCAAAATAACCTGATATAAGATTCTTTAATTTGTTACATTTCCATATATACAATGGAAAATTTCCTAGAGGACTGATTAGTTTAGTTGTTTTGGGGAACCCGATATATACACGATACCCATTTTACATTGGGAAAATAAAATAAATCAAAATATAGAATAATATAAATTAATCAACATCTATGAAAACACTTTCAAATATCTCTTCAAAATATCTTAATGAAATTATACAAAATAATGTATAGCTAAAATTATTATTATCGTTTAATTAGAATGGTTGCTATCTCATGTCAATAATCATAATCATCAATGAAATGTAGATAACTAGAAAAAACAATCCACTCAAAAAATTATTATCAAGGAAAGATATGCCAAAATTAATATAGAAATGTAAATAACTACAAATCATTCCATTTATTCAATAATGTGACAATGAAATACATCCACATATAATATCATATTGAAGATCTCATGTTTAATAATAAGAACACATCACTTCGAAACAATGGAAATTCATTTTTTCATTGGGTCATTTTTTGTAGGAACATGATAAATTTACTACCAAGATCTACCTTGAAGAATGTTTAAAACTATTAGGTACAAACCCATTGGGTTTTCTAAATTATACTTATACTTTGAAAATCTATCATCATGATTGTGTAAAAATACTTGTTAAAAACACATAGGGTTTGTCATACTAATTTTTTCCCATGAGACTTATCAAATAATTGAGGGGATATTTATAATGGTACATGACCATATCATTAAATGAAAATAATTACATATATATAAAATACAATATTTAAATCATGATTAATGTTTCTTATCGTCAATTGTCCATATTGATTAATGGATATAGATCTATCAATATTTTTGAATTTAATAAAATGACTCTCAAAGTAAACAATATATGTAAAAATGATATATGGTTTATTGAATAATAATATCCAATATACAATAATATGGATATTTATTTGTATTGTAATGTACAATGAATATTAATTATAAATAATTTATTATTTCATGATAAGCATAACAATCACAAAAGAGTGTGATATTGAAAAATAGCTTTTACCACCTTGTAAAATTCATGTCAAATCCTAATAGATGTATAAATTATAATGGGGAAATAAAATAAAATTAATTAATATGGAATCAGGAAAATATATAAAAGGGGTATTTTATATATTCGAAAAAATTTAAATGGTGCATATTAAAAAATAAGGCTCAATAGAATGAAAAATGAGATGAAATCTCTTACCTCATGATTTGTTTTGTTTGAGATTTATTTATCATTAAATATAGTTTTGACAATATGTTATTAACGTAAACTAGAACCATATTAATATTTATAATATCATATGTGATCCTTTTTCATAATTTTATCACACGTAAAATTATAATATATACTATTTTTCATTATTTCAGGTTTTAATTTCCTTGTTTTGTGATGTGTGTTTTTTCATTAATGATAAAGTTATTGCAAATATTAAATTTTTTCTTTATCTCCATAATAAAAATCATGAAAAAGTTATAATATTTATGCATCAATTATACTTATAAAACAAATCATGATACATAGTTATAAAATATTAAGTATGTTGTCATGACAGATATGGTAGTCAATATGTAGGCAAATGTAACGATTCCTTTTTTAAATGATCATTAAGGAAAGAATTTAATAAATATAATATATTTCATGAATTATCATAATATCATATTAACACAAAATATACTTACATATATTATTAATGTTGTGTGGTGTAGTGCTGAAAATAGATTTACATCAATTTGTGAAAGTGGTAGTCCACAAGTACACTAATGAAGTTATCATAATTATGTGAGTGAAAATGTTACAAATAAAATGATATAAGGAATCTATCCAGAATGATATATATATCATGAATATAATTTATATCACATATAATCAGTAACATTATAATTATTATATTCTGTGTAACATGTTGGTGAAAGGAAAATCACACCATTTTACAAGGCAATGACACTATATACACACAATAAGTCATATCATATTCCCTATGGAATGGAAATTAAAAAGTTATATAAGATATAATTATTCCAAATTTATAAAAATTTAATTAATATCATATATATAAGTTATATGAATCATTATAGTATCTTTAACGCTTTCTATGGGTTTCTATTTTGCATTGATGTACATCAGATCTCTTTTTCAGCACATTCTGACATTAAAAAGGTAGGGGAATTTCATCAGATTCAAATCCAATGTATAGTCCTTGATCTAAATGAGATAATGGGTTGTTGGTTCCCCTTTCTAGAGTTTTGTCCTTGCATCACGTTTCTATGTCTTGGTCACCCTCAAAAATTTGATTCATGTTCACAGATATCAATCTAGGAGACATCTATTTGTGTCAAAAGGTTAATAAGGATGCTTCTTTCATGATCAGGGAGAAACATTCAATTATCAAAGTACTATCATTTGGAATCTATGGTAATGTCTAGACATTTTAAATATTGTTCACCTATATTATTCTCATTGGGAGGGAATCCCCTATGAGAAATTTTAAGTGTCGAACAGACGGAATCCTTTATTGATCATGAGGTAATTAATGACAGGTTCATATGTCCCCCTCATATATTTACCCTAGGTATACCATGTTTTCCATGAGGTTGGTGTTTTCATTTAGGCCACATGATCTATATCATGTGGAGACATATTAGAACTCCCTTTCAAGAAGGATGATGACCCAATTTAATTATACTTAATCGATGGGATTTGTTGATCGAAACACCCCCTACAGGAGGAACAAGGAGGACTGTCCCCATAAGGGAAGATGTCCCACCTGGATCGCTTATATATGGATTGATCATTTTTTCCATGGTGGAGGATCTATAATGGATTGATAGAATTCCTTTGGAGGATCACAAGGGATGGATGTATCAAACACTAGTTGAGGAGGTCCAAGGGGTGTTTCCCCATTAGGGAAGATGTCACACTTGAGTTTTTACAATTTTCATTTTAAAACTAAGGAAGGAATCCTTGATAGCCTATTTAGAAGATATGGACTAAATCCGAAATTTTATGGTACTTTGGTTTATGTTCACATGACAAGACCGATCCATTTAGTTTAACGTCATGCGGTAAAGGCTCTAATGTCGTGAATGGAGTGTCAATGAGGGATAGTGTGGGACTAATGCATAGAATCTTCCCTCTATGGGTGGTTCACATACCATATTGGGAGAGATGGTCTTGAGAAAAAATTCAATAATTCCTCTATGGGTTTCTCATATCTCTTGGTTTGGGAGTGTTTGTAGTTTCATGATCATTGTATATAAGGCATCATGTGTTCTTTTCATATGTTAATTCTATAATTTTACATCATGTGTTGAGGATGTTTTCGTGCAGTTTAACGTTGTAAACTAGTACATGGGAATATAATTTCATACATAATGTAGATCTGATTTTGGGGAACACACATTACAACCTTTCATGATTATGTGACTACCACTTATTCACCATTGGATGGGTCATGGAATTGGAACCACCATAAAGGGGTGGTCAATCTAGTTCTCCACATTATAGTCCATATTGTTAGATGAAATAGTGGTTATAAAACCTATGATTATAATTAAAAATTATGGTCATTGATTAAATTGCATCATATGGGGATGCCCCGTCGGGGAATATGATTTTATTACATGAAATTGGGCTAGGTTAAAAACTGTAGTTTCATGAGAAGATGGATCTTGCACCAGGGAAACTAATGGAGAAGGGAAGAATGGGTTCATGAAAATTTATGAGTTTCATGAAGGATAATGGTTTCCATAAGATATGTTCTTTGTACACAACTATCTAGCATTATTTTTAGTCATGAAAGGATTACTATAGTAGGAAAAGTCCATTATGGGCCCCTTTAAGGTCTATCATGATACTGCTTATCCATCGAGGGTCAATGTTGCATGTTATCATGAATGTTATGGAGTTGCAGGAGGATTATAATCACTTCGTCATGTGGAGATACTCCTTGAGGGACATGGTTATATTATATCATTATCTAATATCCTCATCCATTAGAGTTATAACCACAAGGTGATGAAAATGGTCTTTTTTCATCCCCATACATTTAAAATGGTCTATGGATGCACAAAATCATTAAATTAATGTCATATTTAGCATGAAACTGGAGTGGTCATGCACCGATTTTGAATGCATGTCCTATTCATTGCATGTAAAAATTACTAATTATGTAAATCATGTATTTATTACATGAATTGGACTTTTGTGGTCATTAATATTTTGGATCATCAATGGATCTTTATTTTCCTTTATGATTGGTAATTAGTTTTCAAGTCGAATTCTAACATTTCACGTACATGATGAAACTCTCCAAAAAAATCATTCATTGGCCCTAGAATAATAATTCAAGGAGGGAAGGATATTATTTTTTCCAAAAACATGTTTTTGGATTACCCATATGGGAGTTCTAGGACCAAAAATTCCCCACCTCAGAATATGGGCTGATAGGGAACCTAAAGGTAATGTTCATAGGTTAACGGTGGAGATTGTTTCAAACATTCATTGCAACATTCACTGTTTGATGTGGCACTCAGAACTGGGTTATAACTCCATGGGAATTTTTTTTACATCAACTACAAATAGGATGATGGGGACCTAGTACAGTATCTATACTTCTCATGTGATTATTATTTTATCACATATGTTTGACTCAATATTTTCATTAAATTATTTACCTTAGAATATTTTCACAAAACATTTCCTTAACACAACTACATAATCATAGAGGGGAAAATTTTTCGTTGCACGCCTCCAATGTCTCACACTCCCATGTAATGTGTGATAAACGACCATTTTTTTCATGACCCTACCTTTAAGACTTCCAATTTGTCTAAAATGACCCAACAACAAAACCAAGCTATGATTAAAACTTCAACAAACTCACTAAAGGATAAAATGAAAAGAAATATTTATATTCATTTGATGTAGAGAATTTCTTTTAACAACCAAGCTCTGAGGCATGTAGACCGAATCCTAGAGGAACTACCTATTGAGAAAACAGTTACCCTTGTGGAATTTTGGATTTATTGATGAAGTGAACATCTCAAGTATTGAGTTCAGAACTCTGCACATCTCATTTATATGGGTGGAAGAGAACAATCAATGGAAAATTTCTTCCCATGGATATCTTGTTTAGGATCTTGAGAACATTTTCATTTTCATAAAGTGTGTAAAATGAGGAAAATCATTGGGGGTTAACTTAAGTCTAATGAATTCCTATACCAATATACCGTTATCTTTCTTAGAATTCTGAAGGAAAACAATAGTGGATGGATCATATAATGGGACTTTTATGAAGAAGGAAACATATTGGATGAATGGGTTGGGCCATACTAGGTAAGATACCCCTATATTACGTATAGGGATGAGATGGACTATATTAGAATGTTTGTGGTAGTATGGATATCAGTGATCCAAAAATAACATCAATAGGTATTTCTATAAAATCTCTATTTTCATTGGTCTCCAAACACCGACACACAAGATCTTCACCGTGGGAAGGTGGGAATCATCTTGGGAGATTTCCAATATATTAATAGAATCCCACTACATTATTTTAAGGATGATGTGTTCTTTTTTATCATGATCATCTTACTAGAAAGGTATATTGGTCCACCCCCAATGAATTTCTTGCTGGATTATTTCAACAATAAATTTGGTCATGCTCCACATTTCCATTATAAAATTACATTAAAGATGTGTCTAGCCATGATCTTGAATATGTTTCCCAATGTTATGATTATATGATGGCCAAATTAGTGTCATATGGAACCTCATATGAGGCTAGTGTTGTATGGTTGGTTATAGAAGAGGGAAAATACAAGTAGTAGGGCTTCATCATGCTGGGGGGAGACTATCCTATTGTTCACTAGAATACGTTTCTCATGAAATTCCTCATCTTATAGTGGATTCCATTAAACGATTCCAAAATAGGGTTTCTCTAAACAACATTGGGGATTTTGGTGATTACGATATCTAGAAACATGCCAAAAAATGGAATACTATCATTAGCCCAGCATTACAACCAGTTGGGGAATGAAGTGAGAGGAGTTTTGAACTAGAGGATCTATGTCATGATCTAGTTTGTGAATGGATGGATCATGGAATATTTGTGGGGTTATGAGTTTCCAAATACTATCATCCCTTCAATTATCTTCTAGTGGCCCTATGTTCGAAAAATCCATAGGGTTTATCTAGTGATACTCAATGACACTGGTTTGATAGTTGTAGTTGGGAATTATGATAAATTCAATATCCACCCATTTAAAATTCTAGTTCATGTGATGGTGGACATCCTACAATGGATGATTGTGTAGGGGGAGAAACATCATTATTTTCATGGTGGTGTGAATGTATCTAGGATTTATGGGAATTTTGAATACGATCCATACACACTATTCAGATTCTCTTGGAATAATATATGTGTTCAGTTTCTGGTTTGGGGAGTTTACATGGGTGTTTCTGAAGAGCATCAAGATTGTATCCTTTTCATGCTGTGGTGGTTTTAGAAAGGCATTGGATCATGTTAAATGATCAAACGTCCAACCACCACTGTGGATGTCGGCCTATTTCAAGATAATGATACAAAATGGGAGGCACAATATCTGGATGTGGTCTGGTGAAATTGTATAAGGGTGATTAGGGTACTAGAGAAACATGGAGTTAGGCTGGTTACTCTCTGAGGAGAAAGTAGGATTTCATAAGTGGCTCATGTTGTAGTTATGGGTGGGGGTGTAAGAATCCACTACAACCTGGATGACTAGAAGAGAGTGGTCCCAAAATTGATCATATGTCCCAGTAGGGGGATCCCAATTTAGGATTATTTGAGAAAGGGAAGATACTTGGGATAAATTGAAATAACTACTACATCCAAAAGTGGATGTTTTCTTACCTATTATCTCGATGGATTGGGGGATTATTTGAATATCTATGTCATTGTAAGACCTATGGAGAAATATGTTCTCTCTTGTATTTTAGATTCAAGAGTTCGGCCAGTCATTGTTCATGAATCATTTTACCTTATATTAGAGGCATGTGAACCAGATGTCTATGGATTCTATTTCTTTCCAATGAGGGGAACTCAATCCTCCATTAACATTAGCGTGGGTAATGTTAAATGGTGGGTTGAGATGAAAGGATATGACTCCTTTTGATAATTCAATTGATGATTCATCAAACTATTAGGGTGGAAAGGGCTCTAGTGATAATGAATCCTAATGTTCATTCCCCAATCCAAGAAGTCTCTAGAGAGCATATTAATTATAGCCTCGTATAATAACATACTCATAATAATTTAGTAAACCGTATTAAATAACCTACCTATTTCAGTCCTTCACCTGTTTTGTTAAAATCCATTACTAATGTTTTTCATATATTGGAGAAAACCAAAAACAATAAAGGATTCACTAATGGAGACAGAGATGGTGATTCACAGTATTTTAGGTTGCGTTATCTAATGACTTTTTCCAAGGAAGGAGAAATGATTATTCTTGTATAAGAGAATATATTGGTGACAATATATACCAGACCACTCCCTGCAATTTATGGGCGACTACAACCAGGTATTCCAAATGAATCACCCACTTCTAGGGAATCATATTTCCATGAGAGGCTCTTCATTGAATATCACGTTCCCCAAGGTAATCGTGAATTTCAATATAATGAATCCTTTCAAAATTATTATGGACTTTTTGTGTTAACAATGGTGTTTATCCTCATTCATATATTGAGAAACCAATGTTGGGAAATTAGGGTCTAACTTTCAAGGTACTAACAATAGTTGAGTGATCTCCTATGGTGGAAATCTATACTGAGATTTAAGAAAATAATCTACAATGTATCAAAAATCAATAAGTCTTTCTATATCACACATTCATTGATTTTAATTTTCTAATCAAATTTTGAAAAGTTGAATTATATAAATTAGTACACAAAAAGATGCATTCCTGCTAAGTGGTTGTGAGTGGAACAACTATAGACCCCTTCTAGATGAATATGTTGGATTGTAAGGGTTTGATCATTCAATTTGAATTAAACATATCCCAATGGGAATATTGTGTTTTGGTAAGAGGAGATGTCAGAGGTAGGGAAGATCTTTAGGATATAAGATATGGTTCATCCAATGGATGTTTTGTTGAAGATAAACGACCTCTGGACATGGAGTCTAAAAATTATATGATGATCTTGAAAGATGACCCTGTTACTTCTATCCTGGAATCATTCACCCAATATGGTCCTAAACCACCTTAAGTGCTAGAATAACGTAGTTCTGATGTCTCTGATGAAAAATCCACATTTTGACGTAGGAAATGGAGGATTATTATATGATTGATTACTCAAACTCCTTAACTACACTTTGTGAACCAAATTGTGTCCCAAAACCATTGGATTTTCAATATATGCACTGGAGGGGTTTATTCTCACACCCATCATATACTGTTCCATGACATACTTGTATAGTGGATATGAAAATAAATCCAACACTTTTATTTCTCATGGAATAAGTGAATGTTTGATAGCACATGGATGTTTGCAGAGGCCAGCTGAGAAATTGAATTCTTTGAGGAGTATATGAATGAGAACACTATCTTCACTAATTCCAATACAGAGGTTATCATCTACGTAGAAGCACCATTAGAGGAATATGATGACCAATCAATGATGGAAATTTCTCATTTATCCATGATCCATTCTAAGTTATACCATGTGTAGGCCCATAAAAATGATCTACATCCTATATCTGGGGAGGAGGAAGTGGAGCTCTGGAGGCAGCAAAAGGTTCTAGAGGCCACACACCAAATGATTGTCAGCCTACATTGGTAGATCCTTATAGAAAATCCATATCTGTATTTTTCCACAGAGCATATAAAATGTATGAATGATCCTTTAAAACATGTTATGGTTTTGGTTTTTAACTCATTCATCATGGAGTATATCTTTTCAATTTTTTATCTCACAGTTATTATATGCCATATATTACAAAAAACCAATCTTTGAGAACATGCGAGTCATCCTCATTGTGAGAGAAAAGGAATGACCATGTGATTTATTCTTAATATGGGAGTGTCAGAAGATATTCCAAAACACGGTGGTCTGTTATTTTTAACTATCCATTGAGATAGATTGGGTTGAGAGAGGATATCGATGGATAAAGGATATCTATGAAAAGAAAAGATTATTTTTCAATGTACATAATTGGATGAGTGGGGAAACACTAAGGGAATTGAATTATACTAAAACAAAATGATAATTTATAATTTTAATGATGATGATAAGTAGCTGGATCACAATAGGAGTGGTGTGATGATACATGATGACTTATAACTATATTCAACACACAAAATATGTACCACATACCTGAGAATGGATTCAAACAAATGAGGGCCGACTGCTGACCATGTAAAAAACACGGTATCTATCTAAAATGGATAACACTGTCCCTTATGTTGTCATATAATAATGATAAGTGATACCTTTTTTCTAGACACCATTTCTATCATGGGGTGCACTTAGACCTGGTGGATGTGGCAGATTCAAATAAGGGGCATGTGATGAATGAAAATGATGTGGTGGAATGTTCAAATGGTTTCCAACACTGTAATAATTACACCACCACACCTTGGAGAATAAGAAGTGGGAATAATGTTTTCAAAATAATTAAAAATATTATTCTAAAGAGTGTGTTTCTCGGATGTCGAACAGTGTTCCAATAACATGAATGATGTGGAAGATGACTTCAAATAGAGTTTAAATCTTCTCTAGAAACAAATACTAATATGGTTAACAATTTTACATCATAATCTTAGGATTATAGAAACTGAGTTTATCATCTTATTGTGAGTAAATTGTACATGTTGTTTAATATCATATGGTGACGAATCTGGAAACACATTATATTATTTTATGGTGAGGAAAGTACATTGGTCAATTTATCATTATGTACTCATGATGTGGTTTGTGGGGATTAAAAATATAGAGTCCCATAACGTTTTCATCATGTACGAACTAGAGGGATATTGTGTTCCTTACAAAGGGTGGAGATACAATTTAATATCATGTCAAATGAAGTGTGAACTTGCATCAATGGTAATTGGAGGTAACTAATGTATTTACATTCCTTATTTTTCTGGTCCTAGAGATGGAAAGTATACATGTCATTATATATCTCATTATGATGGAAATCAAAAAACACAAAGCTCTTAATGTGATACACAAAATTTGTGGTCCCTCTTAAAGAAATTTATTGTGAAGTTCCCTAGAATATTTGGAAATCATTTTAATGTTGTGATTTCACGACTCTAAAAGTTCTTCTCTCAAGGGTAATAATGTGGCATGAAAGAGTAAATACTTAGTGTTAATGGATCTAAAAGAAGCATGAAAACCTATAATGGGGTAAGATAGTCATATGGTTGATGAATCTGAGGATATTCTTAGAGATAATAAGTTTGGGCATTGCTCGATATCCGATAACGATGGCAATCAAGACACCATTAGTTCTAGAACATTGAATGTTAAAACTCCAGATTAAGTAGAGGATATTGTCTCAAGTGAGGTAATTTAAGTAATTCCATGTTTATCATGCTGAATCCCATATATGGGTCATGGGTGGGGTTTTTTCATCATCAAATACTTATCATATGAGGAATCCTAATTTCAAATAGGTTCGAGGTTGTAATATTATTAAAATAAATCCCTATATAATGTTGGAAAAGATCAAAATTTAATCTCTCTAATTGAGGAAGTTATTATTTTTATTTCAAATACATACATAAAAGACTTTAGTGGGTTTAAATAGTTTAATTGATGCAAAATTGGACTGGATGGAAATATTTTAAGGTCAATTTGCATGGATCATATGTTGGATATTAGTTTATGTTATTATTAATCAAGATAATAAGGATCTTAGTTTATGTTCATAGAGTTAATTACATGGGTGTTCATCTCAAAAATATATGTTTATTGTAGTGGAATCACAAAATTGATTCGAATGATGGGAAAGGATGATAAACACTACACTAAACAATTCTATAGAGACATTAATGTAGTTTGATATCATCTTTACAAGAATTAAACTACTAGTTTAGGGTCATATAGTCCATGCATTAGTGAGGGGGTTTTTTAAATGGATATTTTTATTATGGGGGGAGCGACAAAACCTACCATGAATAAAGGGAAAAGGTCCAGTGTTCCACACCACATAGTTAAGAAAATACATTCATAGAGATTAAAATCATGATTCTTCAACATAATCTCCATGTTTAATATTTTAGAGTCTAGAGACATTGAACTATTCCCATTAATTACTGCTTGAAGAACATGGTGGTGGATGGATGTATGATGTGTTCACCATTCATGGTGATAAAAGAGTATTCACCATTGGAAGATACCTTATGAATGACATATGGTCCTCCCACATGGGATTTATTATTGGAAAATTCATTCCTGATATCACAATCATTTTCAAAGCAAGTACTGTATTAAATTAGATGATGTATCAGAGGAAAATATGAATGTTTAATTCCTTAAATATCATGTTTTTGTTCCTCACTAGACTATGTAAAGATTGGATAAATTTTTCATTGACGTAATTGAACTCAAAAAGATGGACTTCTTTCATTTCTTCTAGTTTATATGGGTTTTGATAACTATCTATAGTAAAGGTAATTTCCCCTTGATGGGCCGGAATGACTCTATTCCGTACACCATGGAATATGGAGCCACCATGTTGGAGTTGTGGTTTTTCATCTGATAGTACATGTTAGTGTTGGGGAGCATGTCTAGAAAAGTATTCTTCTTTTGGCCAAACATTTTCATCAGCGTGCTAGAGAGAGTCATTTTGACCTCATCAATCTATATAGTTTCATATTTATAGTAGTAATAAGTTTGGTCTAACCAAATATTATAATTTTTATACAAAATATTATTTGTATTAGCATGTAATATTGTTTCATTATTGGTTAGAATGAATGAGGAACTGGAAATTGATGGATGGTGTGGGATCTGAAGATATTTGTCACAGATCTTGCCTTGAAGTCCTTAAGGGGATTCAGTTTTTTCTGGTTAGAGAAGAAATATATCGTGACCATAATGAACCTACACTAGTAGTTTTTCGCTTGGGTTTGTGGACCAATGAAAAAAATTCCCCATACTAAAGAGGTTAAAGAATAAATATTGGTATGGAGGAGTTTTTATGGTCAATGAATGAAGTCGGAATGGATATGATATGCATGGAAACTATTTGAAAAAAAGATTCAATCATAGAACATAGTGGGAAAAAAGCATCCCAAACACAGAATATGGTGGGAGAACATAAATACACCCTTGTGGTAACCAAAATAAGTGTCATGATCATCCTAAATAACATGGGGAATATCATATTCATAAATTTAATAGAGAAACATTCCTTCAAACCCATATCTATATAGTATATCCACAAGGGTAGGCCTACTCTAAAGTTTAAAATTAATTGCACACTATCAGATTATCTCTTGCTTGGCCGGATCTAGTGGGATAATTCTAAACTAGATAAAATCAATAGAAGTAATTTTCCATTCTATAATTTCAATTTAGTGGGGGAACTCAATGTAACTAAGTTATAATAAACTACGACAACAATTATTTACCTATGTCCTATGAAAATCAACGAACACAATGGGAGAAAGGACCCTTCAATGTACCACATGAATCAAAATGTCAGCCTAGTCATGATATCTATGATATGTGGCTATAATATACAAGGAACTGAATTGTCTATTATATGATTGAGGGATTTGAGTCACCTCTATCTGAGAAGGGAATTGAGAAATCAGCATATGGGTGTTCTCTTGAAGGACAAACTTTTCTTATTTTCTTAATAAATAACCATCATTAGTACATTTGATAGTTACATCAATGAATCCTTCCATATTCTTTTAGGGACATCAATCATATGGCCAGTGTGAGACAAGTAATGAGAGTCAGATTCTTTTACTTATTGTTGGGGAAACCACCTAAAAATCAGAAGATGTAGGAAAAATATACTGGTAGTTTTCCATGTGCTGGATTGTTATCCATGAAATATTATAGGGAAAGTCTTTTAACACCTTTTAATATATTAACCTACTGTTGGACTACTAGGTGATCACTACTCAGTGTTCTAACCATCCAGTCATCATGGGGAATTAAATATATAACTTATGATTTCCACTCATCACATTATCATTATCTCATGATTCAATAGATAATAATTCAACATTTAAACTAAAAACCAAGATGAGGAAACTATTATTGATATGTGAATATATTGTCCTTGTTTCTACAATAATTCCAATATTTTATTATAAATCGTTTCCCTTTAATCATTATTATTTTTTGAATGATGAGCAGTGAGGTACTTTTCTAAGGTGGTGACATAAAAGACTATAGACTTCCCTAAGAATAATGGAATTAGAACTGTAGGTTGTAAGAGATATAACTTTATCTCCTCAATAATGGTATGTAATTCTTAATTCTATCGGTAGATGGTTCCTTTATTCATGAGCATCAAAATGGTATTATATATTCTTTCTAGATTAATGCTGAATCTACTAATATAACTAAAATGTTCATGAAGGCCACAATGATCTTGGTGGTTTATTGAGGGAGTCATTTGGAATATTTCCTTTATCTTTTACATGTGAATGAAATTTCTTCTTAATATTATGGTAGATCCAAGTTAATTTCATGGGTAACCCCAAATTCAATGTTCAAGAGGATAATCTCCAAGGCATAAGAGCAATGGAAGGTAAAAAAATTCTCACAGTCTCTAAAATGCTCAAGATTTTGGAGGGATATGATGACTATGTTGTCAACATAATATTGCTCCAATATACCGTGAATTGGATTGAAGATGAGGTGAATGATCTACATATATGTGGATCCATAATTATTCAAACAAACGGGATTCACCTGATAGAAAAAGGACCCTTTCAGCTCCCTGAATGCATTAGATTCCTCATTCTCAGAGAAAATATGAATTTGGTTGTACCAATAGTGTAAATCCATAAATGAAAGGCCTTATAACCCATTTTATGCATTGGTAGAAAATATTTACATTGGAATGGGAAATTCAACATTTGGAAAATGGATTTTTTGTTCTTGTGAGTCGATACCAACAATGATATACTTATACTTATTCCCGAATGGAATGATGTGGGATAGCCACCTAGGGAACGTGACATCCATAATGATGTTGTATTTTATAATCCTATCAACCAAAACCATGGTTTAATAGAAATTTTGTGTCTTTCTAGGATGTTTTTTAAACACACGATGTCTCTATATGATTCCCATACAATGGATGAAAACTTGAGGATCTAGTTCTGGAATATCATCATAACTCCAAGAAAATATATCCTGATTCTATTTTAGGAAAACCATATCCTTATAATAATCCTCTAGATATATAGTTTCAGATATTTTACATAGGAATATATCTTCCATGATACCCAGAAGTACATGAATTATATCATAAAAATTTGTGGAGGCTCCCACTTCAAATTAGGTAGGTGCATCTTCATTATACTTTTCATAACATGAGGGATGTGAATTAGTGGATGGATGTGGTTCATTCAAGCAAAAATATACAAGGATAAAACATGTTCCATTTTAGGTGGACAAAAAAATTTCATTGAGGGGTTCATACTCTTCAAAAATTGTTGTTGAATAGGCTACCGAGCCTATTTCATATACCTGCTATCCATGATGTCAATGTTTGATGTCAATGAAGCGATGGAAAGTCATATTCCTTCCACTTACCCATGATCTACAAAACATGGAATAATGTTGTAAAATGATGTTATTGGGTGACATTATGAATACCTTATAGTTTTGGGGGATTCCAGTATCACCAAGTCATGTACTATATAAGAGTATTAGGTAATCTATGGATGTTATTTATTTTTAGGCATTTAAAGAACCTTCTTCTTGTGGATGAAAATAAATCCTCCTAGATCCTACATTGTGTGATTAAGATGATGTATTGGGAGAAAAAAATAATAATCTATGAATCCCCAAGGTCTAGCTATATTGTATGTCAGATCATTGGTGTACTCAACCACATAGCTATAATCATGCAACCCTGATATCTAGATGTATATGGAATCCACAGAGAAGGCATCACATGGGATGAAGGGTGACACATCACCATGGGTTTCCCCTTCTCGACCAGTAATATTGTAGTTGCGGAACTAGTGATATGAAGGGGGGGGAATCCATGTATAACTAAATCTAAGGTCATCCTAGCAATGCATTATAGTTTGTATAATATGAGGCTAACATTAATTCAGTACATTCTATCGATACAAAAAAACATGGCCTTTAGTCAGAACATGCTATAGAGTTTCTTCCTGATTCTTTTATAAAGTAGAATTTTTTAGGATGGAGTGATTCGGGTCTTTTTCCTTCAGTCCTAGATTTTGTAGAATTTGGGTAGACATGAGGTTTATCCCAAAACCCATATCTCTCAGGTAGTTGTGGAAGTCCATAACATTGATCAATACTATAATAAAAAATAAAATCATGATTCCTTACATTAGGGAACCATTTTATTATATGGATACATAGATAATGGATTTTCATTCATCTAGGTCAAAATTATCTTCATAGTAATCATCTATGGAAGCTACCTCATATTCTAACTAGAGATGGATTCTCAAAGATTCTTCAAGGGGCATATTCATTTCATTTGAAAACAAATTAATTGAGGATCACAATCCTTCTTTTTATATGAGTTAGGTACCTTAAAATGACGTACATCTACAATAAATGTCGGTTTCAAGCCATAGGGCGTTCTCAGAATGATCATTGTCAACATAAATATATAACAATTAATTTCAGTTATAGAGGCATGTATGATGGATTAGGATGAGATAATATTTTCTACATATCTTTATAAAAACGTTTCAGCCTAGTTTTGGTAGTATGAATTATTTGTTTGACGTGATGGCTTGATAATTCTAGAGGATCTCATGCATTATACCCTTTTATAGATGAATAATAATATAAAATATTTACTATGGACACAATATTTATGTGTTGGATTATGGAACCACATCCTTTATGTTATTATTTATCATTATACATTTTATTTCATCCCCCTATAACTATATCAATCTTCCAAAAATATTCGTATTATTCTTATGGTGAGTTTTGATATCCATGTTTATTACTAGGATTTATCAATTACATCTCATAATGAGTCACTAAAATGTTTTTTAGTCATCATAAATTCCTATATAACATTCATACAACATCCAATACTACCCTTCCATCCATATATGTTTATCATATAGAATGTTTTATCTCATTGGTTGCTTGTGTCTACACATTAATCCTTCAACATTGCGACACATGAACACCACTACTTCTATTTATTCATGTAACCTAATTATTTTGTTATAAAGTGAATTCTATCATGTCCCCAATAAGATAATCTATTTTTAATAATCGAATCTTAAGTTTAATAAAGTCTAATATATAACCCAATAATATTTATCACACATAACCCCCGAATATATGGTGTGTCTTTATGGAATAAAACATTTTCTTTGAATGACATTAAGGAATTGAGGAGTTACATTGATAGGAATATAATGAATTGGATGACCCATTGTATTTTTTAAAATATTGGTCAAAAACTTTATTTATCGGGTTTAGTTTTTTTTCATCGACACCTTAACATTATTTCATTTGTTTTTAGAGAATCCATCATATGATGAAATATTCTTAGTGTAATATTTGTTCTCCCGGAGTAGAAATTCATTGAAAATTTACAATTGAGATTGATGGTGGAATATTTTCTCATCACTGGGTCAATTATTTCATAAATGAATTTCCAATATATATATTTTTTCTTCACCATTTCCTTATGAATCATATATTTCAATGCACTATTTATCATAATAAAAAACCCACATTCAGATTCAACCTATAACTTGTTTCCATTAAATCAATATTAACATGATTAATAGTTTTCATGAATCCCTCAATCATCACATAGTTTAATTAATAAATCCATAGACTATTGGAATTTTCTTTGATGGAATTATTTATGATAAGTTGATCTTCTATGTGGAGATGTCATTGTTTGATAAAAGTGATTTGAGGAATAAGATTGTGTTTTGGATTATCTCATTTCTATGTGATATGTCTCATAACAACATGACATAGGAGAATGAAGAAACTACCCTACACCATGATTGGAAAGTGTACACCCAACATCATATGTTGTGTCCTAAATTCCACCATCTTCTTTTATCGTACATGTTCTTGATGATTATCATACATAGAGTCAATAAGTTTTTTTATTTAAACCTACATGAAGTAGGTTGTGGCATATTCGTTATGGATAAGGCCTTAAGAAAGAATATATGGATTGAAGGTGTGTATTTATATTTATAGAGGATAATATAAGCCTTTGTTATAACCATGATGATTTTTATATAAAACGAAAATAATGGACTGTGTGTTTCCAAATAATAGTATGTCTCAGACAGTGACTACATAGAACCCTAAAGTGAATGACCTGGAATGAATATTATATGATTATTTTTGTGTCATTCATCAAATAAGTCATATTACAAAATAAACACATCTTATCATGATAATTGTTTGCATAGAACATGATTTCAACACTATGAGATTCTTAAAAATATGAATATTTTTATCACCAGATTATAGGACTGAAAAAACTAAGCCAAAGAAAATCTTGAAATATTAATATTTAAATTTGAATAGCATAATATATCGATTAACTGTATCGTAATAATATTATTAAATACTTTATGAAATATATATAATGGTTAGTCTCAAAAAAATTATTGGTAATTTTTTAGAAATAAACATTACATTTTTAAATGACTTTTTATTCTTTGAAATATGTTTTCATCAAAAATGATTCTTATAAAATTTTATGAGAAACATTTATAACTAATTAATATAAATTTAATTAGATGTATTTTATAAAATGAAAATTATTTTTTTAATCATATTATAAAAATTTTCTTTTGGTGATTTTTTATATTCTTTTTAAACATTAATTTTTCAATGAATAGGGAAAAATATTGATTTTTATAAAAAAGATTCCTTTTATTTAAAAATATAAAAGTCAAAATTTTAATTTAAAATAATTTTAGAATTATAATAAAATCAATTATATTATTATTAATAAAATTTATTTGATTAGATTCAAATTTCTAGTGAATTTTGGAACAAAATCTTTTTATACTTATGAAAACATTCCTCTTTGGAAAAGGATCACTAGTGCAGAAAATGTTTTTTACGTCGGTTTTTTTTAATTTTTTACGTCGGTTTCTAGCCGACGTTAATACGTGAGACGTTATAAATAAGGTTTTTGACGTCGGTTATTTAAAAACTGACGTGATAAACTGGGGGTGAGGGCGGTTTATCACGTCCGTTCGATAAGAACCGACGTGATAAACTGGGCTAAGCGTGTTTTATCACGTCGGTTCATATAAAACCGACGTGAAAAACCGGGGGAGGGGGGTTTATCACATCGGTTATTGTATAACCGCCATGATAAACCAGAGGGAGGCGGTTTATCACGTCGGTTATTCAATAACCGACATGCTAAACCATTCTCCCAGCACTTTATCACGTCGGTTATTAAATAACCGACGTGATAAACCATTCTCCAGGCCTTTTATCACGTCGGTTATTAAATAACCGACGTGATAAACCATTCTGCAGACCTTTTAGCACGTCAGTTATTAAATAACCGACGTGGTAAACTATTTTCCAGGCATTTTATCACATCGGTTATTAAATAACCGACGTGATAAACAAATTTTTTTTTAAACAGAATGCAGTGATCTTCTCTCCACCAGAATCAACCAGAAAACAAATCAAGAAATCGTACCACAAAAACAGAAGTACATCGAAATTAAGCATGTACATAGATAACATATAAAACTTACCCACTAGACAGCATCCACCCTCATTTATACCCCATGGACAGCCCTCCCCCACCCCGTTGGAGACCTCACCCTCATGTATACCCCCTGGACAGCCCTCCCCCACTCCATTGGAGCTCCCACCCTCATGTATACCCCTTGGACAACCCTCCCCCACCCCATTGGAGCCCCCACCACACTCCTGGACTGCCCCCGACCCCCGGACACCCCCAAACACCCCTCGACAACCCCCCACTCGCCTGAACAACACCTCCTCATCCCCTCACCCCACTTGACAGCCCCCACCACTCCCATGGACAACCCCCCCACCCCTGGACAGCACTCCCACAGCCCTGGACCGGCTTCCCACACCCCTGGACATCCCTACCACCCCCCAGGACTGTCCCCCCACCCCATCGGATAGCCCTCCCAGACCGCTGGACACCCCCCAACCCCACTGAACACACCGCCACACCCTTGGAACCCCTCCCCCACAGACCCAAATCCATACAATAAGAACCATCAAAAGTAGACCAAAACAAGAAGTAGAGAAAAATTAAACATTCACTTATATAACATTCAAAACTTACAATGTCAACTTCAAAAAAAAACTAAATCAAACCTAAACAACTACCAAATACACAATTAAAACGATAATATTCAAAATTACATTTTACATTACAAACAACTAAAATTCAATCAAACCTGTAAAATAATTTGACCACTCCACTTGTACGTGTTTGATGTCTTCAGTAGTATAGGGTTGAGGGTCATCCAAAAGCTACAAATGAAAAAGAAGATAGTTAACATGTATAATGAATAAATCAAACTGAAATATTATGTCAATGTTTAAGATGAAATCATACCAGGTCAAAATTCACAACTGTCCCAGTTGTTATTATTTCATACATAAATCTTAACATATAATATCCGCATTCGATGAGGCCTTGTTGTTCATGACAATTCTGTTTTGAATGAGTGTAAATTAAATATATTATTTTTATGTAATAAATCAAAAAGTACAAATTTTAAATGGAAATTTACCTTCGCATTTACATATTTGATCTTTGCATTTCGTTTCTTTGTGTTTTTTCGAAAGTAGACCCATGCACTATTAGAAAATAATACGAATGAGGTAAATTTAAAATTCATTATAATATATAAAACTATTGAGAAATTGAAACTTACTTTTCCAATATATTCATAAAACTTGCCTGCACATCACCATGAACAGAGCATATCCAATAAAGAGCTTTCTCCCTTGGGCAAAAAATCCCTAACATCAAATGATTACTTATAAAATGAAATTTAATGTTAGTGGTTTTTTATGTTAAAAGATAATTAGCTCTTTGAGAGAAATGTGTTTCATACCTCTCACAAAAAGGCATCATCCAACATTGTTGGATTACATTCTTTTCAAATCATTCATCAATATAAACCATTCTTGGTTCCTCAGTCAATGCACATGCTTCAAGGGAAGTCAATTGCGGGTCCATGAATCCATATACTTCAGTCAGTTCATTCCTCTCACAAATTTTATAAAGATACCTAATACAAAACATATATAAGTACACATTTTTAATAAATATAACACAGGGAAAAGGTGTTAAGACTTACATGGAAACAATTTGCACCACGTTGATGCCCAACTTATCTCCAGTAACAAGCTCCATGATATCAGATTTTGTAATCCCCACACTTATTTCACGTCCACAAACATGAGATTCAATTGGAAACTCATAAAATCCCAACAACAAATGTGAATATCTTGACAATCTACCAAGACCACTGGAATCTGTATCTGATCTCATAGCATGTTGTCTTTGTTGTTGTCTATAAAATATTTCTTTACCTTTGAAGTATTCCTGTGAAAAAAATTGAGAATTATAGTAGTTTTCAAATGATAAAACAACTTTAATTAAAAAATAAAATAAAAGATATAAGATTCATACCTCTATGGTAATGAGTCGAAGAAGTCTGGATGGCCAAACTAAAAAATGGCCGATACTCTGTCCAACTGTCGCCACCTCATCTGTAGGTATTGGTACCCTAGCTGATCTATCTATAATATCCTGTACAGTGACCCTCTGATTCTCTACCTCTAATTGTTGATGATGAACTGTATCTCCTATAAAATATACCAACCCGTACGCTACTATATGATGTTGAGAATCATCAACATACAACTTGCAATATGTAGGAAGCTGCGGCGGAGGCGTAGGATAAAGAATTGGGTCCGCAGGATGAGGTGGGGGAGTGGGAGCTACTGGCGGAGGTGGAGGATAAATAATGGGGTCTGCAAGGGGAGGTGGAGGAGTGGGAGCTGCAGTCTGAAATTGTCTTTGCATTTCTGAAAACATAGACTGCACCGAATCTCTAATCTTGTCTTCCATCGTCACATTAATATTTTGAACTTCAGCCTCCAAGGATTCTATTTTTTTTATAAACCCCCTCAATGTTAGAAGTTGAAGAACGTGGAAACACTTTTCTTACCGATACACCTATCAGATATCCTCTTACACGGCCAGGATGTTCGGGCCTTCCCAATGCTGCAAATAAAATATCTTCCCTCCCAGTAGCTGTAAATGTCCCCTCTGAACTTTGCTCCTCAAGAGAGTTTTGTATTAATTAATTGAACATTTCTGTAATGATTGAAACTTATATGACGAAAAAAGTTAACTTAAATAAATTAAATAGATATCTTACAATCCTCTCAGCTACGATTCTCGATTCTTCCGAAAGATATTGCCCTTTTTTTCCCTTCCGAGCTCTCTTCCACATTTCAAGTCTAGATGGAGGGGATGGAGGGGCCACCTCTCCAGAGCTTGAAGACTCAGCTCTTAGTTGTTGAAATTTTTCCGCTATCATTTTTCTTCCAATAATGTATACCCTCCACGAGATAAACTATGATGGTATACATTTTTAGATTGGATCTCCTGATGATCTTTCCTTGTTTGCTGTAATTTAAGAATAAGAAATCATTAACAAAACATTAATAAAATCATTTATATAAGAAAGTATATAAAAGTTTACACTGCCCTTACCAGAAATGACTCTTTTTTTCTACTTTCAAAAAACTGTCTCCATGTGTCTTCATCTATAAAAGGATATATACGACATGGATTGTCATGACTCCTATGACCATAAATGAAATCAGATGTGAGGGTTGATTTGAAATCCCTCCATCCCCTGGAAGTCAACGATAAGAATTTCTTCCTGACTCCACCAGTGTTAGGAATATCAAATGTCATCTGATAAAGAAGAGGTTAAACATATTATATATACCAAAAACATTAAAAGAATGCTCAAACAATGACAAAAGATCTTACCAAAATCATCTCCCACAACTGAGAGATAATCGCTTTATCCACACCTCTCCAATCATCATACAGAATGATTACTTTGGTCTTAGCCTGAGTTGCAACAAAACTCTTAAAATCTTTGGCATTCGGACCTCTAGGAATATCATCATCATCAAACTCAACTACTATCCTCTGATCCTGCGTACGGGCAAGTGATAATTTTGGTAAACGTGTGCAACCAGGTTTACCAACCTTTGAACACTTTGTCGTAATAGGATTATGTGAATGTTCATCCCCAGAGGTATGACCAGCAATATGCTCCTCCCCAGAATCATGTGGTTGATCATCTGAATGATCTGTCATTATCCTTCAAATCAAAAAAACAAATGTCAGTTCACAAATATACAAATTCAAATATTTTAATACTACTATAATCAGAAAATAGAAAAGTGTACTAGGTTACATAATAGCAAACATTGGTAATATGGTAAGCATGTTAAACAATGGTAAAGATGGCAAAGATGGTCAAGATGGTCAAGATGGTCAAGATGGTAAAAAATGGAAAAAATGGTAAACCTGGGTCCTCTGGCTGGCCGGTGGGCAAGAGCCGGTTGGCCGGTGCCCATACCGGATGGCCGGTGCGCTAACACCGGCTGACCGATGGCTCTGGCAGAATGCAATGCTTCTGCCAGAGACCACCGGCCGGCCGGTGGTCATCCACCGGTTGGCCGGTGTCACCAGGCAGTGGGCAAGCCTACTGCCTTGGTCCTCCGGCTGGCCGGTGGGCAAGAACTGGTTGGCCGGTGCCCATACCGGCTGGCCGGTTGGAATCCACCGGTTGGCCGGAAGACTCAGCCTTCTTTTAAAACATGTTTTAATAAATAAAAAACTTACAATATCTAACATTTATGAAAAAAATAAATGTAAACAAGAAATAAAAATATGTTACCTTTAATTTTAGGAATGTACAGATGGATTGTTTTCCCAAATTCCTTCGTCGTGATCGTTCCTTATGGAACAAACTATGTCTTCAACATGATCATCATTATGTTCTGTTAATATTTCAATTGAAGTAGGGATATCACATAAATCAGCATATTCATCAAGTTCATCCTCACCAACATATTGTTTTTCCTCTTGTAAAACAACAGCCCACTGCATATCTGATTGATCGACTACATAAAAATTTTTTTTTGCATGTGTTGCCATTATAAAAGAATCAGCTGTGTCTTCCAATCTATTCAGATTAACAAGTGTCATTCCAAATTCATCGTGTCTGACACTGTTGTTACCGTTAAACCATTTATAGTTAAAAACGGGAACTTTAATTTTAAAGTAATCAACCTCCCATATGTCTTAAATCACTCCATAATATGCATTTGATGCAGAAATTGGGTTTTTGTCCTTAGCACTCGAAAAATGCATTGCTTCTGCAAACACCAATACACCACTATTCTGAACTGCACTTCTGTTGTCCTGAGCTTTTGTATGAAATGTATAACCATTAATGTCATAACCAGACCATGTTATCACATTTAAACATGGACCACCCACTATCCATTTTAATGTCTCTGATACATCTGATCTACCAAGCAATGTCTTTTTAATCCATGACAAAAATGTTTTGTTGTGCTCATTCAAAATCCACATTTCTTTCTTCTTTGGATGACATTTTTTCAACTCATTAATGTGCAATGTGATATATGGTTGAGCATCAGCTATGTTCTTCAAGATTTATGATTCTAACTTCTTCATCTGTTCAGCTGACAATGATTTGACTTTCAAGCCATGAATCCCCTTTCCCTCATTATTAACTCGTTCATGGTGAGATGGAGGCAAACCTATGTGTTGCGCCGCAGCCAAGTAGCTCGTACAAAACTCTGCTACCTCCTCAGAAATATACTTTTCAATAATGGAGGCTTCAGGTTGATATAGATTTTTAACATAACCCTTTAATATTTTCATATACCTTTCGAAAGGATACATCCAACGAAGATATACAGGTCCAAAAAGCTTTATTTCTCGAACCAGATGAATCATTAAATGCACCATTATATCAAAAAAAGTTGGAGGAAAATACATTTCCAATTGACAAAGTATTAAAATTGAATCTTTTTCCAAAATGTTCAAATCATTCACATCAATCGCCTTGTTACAAATTGAATTGAAAAAATAACACAACTTCATTATAGTCTTTTTGACACGAATGGGCAATATTCCACGCAATGCAACTGGTAGAATTTGTTGCATCATGACGTGACAATCATGTGATTTCATACCTATCAACTTCAAGTCCTTCATTGAGACAAAATTTTTTACATTATAAGAATAACCTTGAGGCACATTGGTATCATGAAGACACTAACAGAAGCTAATTTTCTCCCTCTTCGATAATGTATGACAAACCGGGGGAAGAAATTTTCATCTTCCTTTAGGAGTGGGAGCTAACTCCAAACGTATTCCCATTGATAGTAAGTCTAATCTTGCATTCAACCCATCTTTAGTCTTTCCTTTAATGTCTAACAATGTTCCAATCAAAGAATCACAGATATTCTTCTCCACGTGCATGACATCAATATTATGTTTAAATTCATGATACCTCCAATATGGTAGCTCAAAAAATAATGACCTTTTCTTCCAGATATGTCTATCATTACCAGATTTCTGTGTCTTTCCCAATGTCACGTCATGGTTTTTCACCCTCTCAAAATACAGATCATGGGATAAAGGATTTGGAGCAGTATCAAATTCTTGTGATCCATTAAATTCCTTTTTTAGTCTTCTATAAGGGTGTTCCATAGGCAAAAACTTTCGATGACCCATGTACACTGTTTTCCTCCCATGATGCAATTGACAATAGGACGTCTGTTGTTCACAAATTGGACATGCTTTATGCCCCTTAACACTGTATCCAGACAAATTTCCATACGCTGAGAAGTCATTTATAGTGAACAGAAGCACTGCATGCAGTTGAAAATATTCCATTTTATAAGAACCATACACCCTAATACCATCAGCCCATAACAGTTTCAAATCAACAATCAACGGTGACAAGTAAACATCAATATCATTACCGGGTTGCTTTGGACCAGAGATAATTGTACTCAACATGACATATTTGCGCTTCATACAAACTTCAGTAGAGAGGTTGTAAATTACCAATAAAACAGGCCATGAACTATGTGTGCTACTGAGTGTACGGTATGGATTCATTCCATCTGTGCACAACCCTAGTCTGAGATTTCTTATTTCATTTCCAAATGTAGATTACTGCGCATCAATTTTCTTCCATTGTGGACAATCAGCTGGATGACGTATTTTTCCATCACATACCCGCTCTTCAGCATGCCATATTAACCTTTTTGCATCATGTGAATTATAAAATAAACGTTTGAAACGATTAATTATAGGAAGATACCAAAATACCTTTGAAGGGAGCTTTGTAATCTCTACATCACCCTGTGATTTTTCTTTCACCTTATACCGTGATGTCCCAAATTTTGGACACTCTGACAGAAATTCATATTCCTTCCTATATATAATGCAGTCATTCGGAAAGGCATGTATTTTCTTGTATCCCAATCCCATCGGGCATAATATTTTCTTGGCTTTGTAATGTGAATCTGGAAGATCTTTATCTTTTGGAAGAATGTCTTTCATCAATTGTAGAAGCTCTGTAAAACTTATGTCACTCCATCCATGCTTCGCCTTTAGGTTAATCAATCTTAACACCGCCGACAGAACCGTAAAATATGTACAACCGGGATATAAAGGTTTTTCAGCATCACCATATAGACGTGCAATTGTCGGTTCTATCTCAATTTGTTCTGCTACAATATCGCGAATCATTTCTTCAATTCCATCGGAGTTACCATCTTGCGAATCATCACCATCAGTGACATTCCGTCCAGTTTCACCATGCCAAATCCAAGGGCTGTAACTCGGATTAAAACCATGACATATCAGATGATCTTTTATCACTCTACTTTTCAACTTCTTCATATTCAAACATTTCAGGCATGGACAGAAAAAAATGTCACTACTTGGAACATTTCGTTTTGCAAATTCCAAAAAGGGATCAAAACCTTCCTCAAATTCATTTCTCATTCGATGTGCCGTAATCCAACTTCGACTCATTATTACCTATAACAAATATCAACAAAAAATATATATTTTTAAGATAAGACAAAACATCCTTATATGAAAAAAATCATAATTTTAATGTAAAACAATTTAAAATATAAAACAAATCTTGAAAGTAGTATTAGTTTTCATAAGTACCCAACACCAAATAGCTATACATCATAAGTGGCATGTTAAAAATATGAATATAGACCATTTGTTTTATGTTTAATAATATTGTCATATTATCTGATCATTCTGATTATATATTAGAATTACTATATCCTTTTGATCCGATATATAATCTAAGGACATTAATATTTCTTTAGAAAAAGTAATGTTAATATCATGGTAATGTAATAAAAAGTATATGTCAAACTATATATATGTAATACCAATAAAAAAATACATATGTGTTTGGCCTGGGTTTTACACATAAATCAACTCATCTCACAGATTAAATTTTTGAATCATCCTACATAATAATTATTTTTATAACTTAGGGAATGAAAATAATAAAAGTTTTGATTTATGATACTCAATATGGGTAAACATGATATATATAAATATAATATCTAATCTCATAAAAAGATATCCATGGGGGTATAAGAGCATACACAAAGAACATGATCAAAAAGATAAGTGAAACAGTTCTATATAATCATAGATCATAAAACCTGAGTCCATGTATAACAATTTTAGCATAACATAAGACATGATTTATATGATAGTGGGAACATGATTTAAAAAACCTTATTCACAATATCACAACATTGGTATGTTGAATAACATAAGAGTGTGGAACAAACATAATCATCTAAGTCATAACATATGTCAAGGGAAAACATAGTTTCATTCACCTCATATTGGGATATGTTAATCAGCTTTCCTATAATTTATTATAATATTTCTTACCAGGCACATCACATAACACATTGGAGATGACTGAAAGAAGAAATGTATTATCAGACTCACCATGAGTCCAGAATGAAATATTTGATTGTAATAGGTATGAATTGATATTTTTATGAATGCAGATGAAAACAGACGATGGTTTTCTGATCTAGGGGTTCTAAAAATCATAATTTTTTGAAAAAAATATTATGATGTAAGAATGTTGAATGAAATTTTAAGGATAGGTATTACCGATTGTACCTGGTCCAATTTCATTCATGAAAATAATTTTCTGGACAATCATATTGAAAATATGATTTTAAGAAAATAAGTACTACCAATCTTCATCCAGAAAGACACATTCCAGCTAAGTAGGAAATAATAATGTTGCTGGAAGAATGGAATGTTACAGTACCACCCATTATTTTTCAGATTTTGCTGAAGCTAATCCACAATGTTTTAATAATCATTTGCAAGTTGAATGTTGCGAGTCGAATGAACATAATAACCATTTGCAATAAAAAAAATTCCATAAGATTCAAAAACGAACGAAAAGACGAAAATCACATCAAGAATCGAAACAAAAACGAACGAAATAAATTCGTGGAAGGCTTACTTGAATGTCGCGAGTTGAGATGATAGATCCGTGAGTAGTGAAGAAGATAAATAATGAATCCAAAATGAGTGTAATGTAGGTGATCGACGAGCCAATTACGGTTTACCACGAGAGAGAGAGACGAGTCGGCGACTGTCAATCGAAAAAATCATAAATGACAGAACACGGGCTTTAATTTTTTTATATGCTTTATAACTTCGGTTATATAATAACCGACGTTATAAACTATTTTTTTAGCTTTTTTACGTCGGTTATCCTAAAACCGACGTAAAAAGGATCCTGCCCTTTGGTTTTTTACGTCGGTTATTTTATAACCGACGTAAAAAACACGTAGATATCGGGTTTTTTTACGTCGGTTATTTGGAATCCGACGTAAAAAACCCCCCGGGGGTTTGGTTTTTTACGTCTGTTTCCAAAGAACCGACGTAAAAAACCGACAGGCGCGATTTATAACGTCGGTTATTAAAATAACCGACGTGAAAAATCTACTCGCCGCATTGTTACGTCGGTTATATATAACCGACGTAAAAAATGGTGACGTAAAAAACGGTTTCTGCACTAGTGGATTTTTCCTTTCTTTTAGAGTTAATTGTTATACTAAATTATATAAAATATGTTAATTAATTTTTATGAAATAAAATAAATATTATATACCATAATAAATAATATTTGGTAACAATATCCACTTAATAATTTTCTCAAAATGAATAGGAAAAAAAGTAAAATATCATCACCACTTTAAAAGGGTATATCAGGTTAACACAGGTCAAAACTGTGTTTTCAGTCCATTATTTCTCATTATAAATCACATTGAATGATTTAATTTATACCATAATCACTTTATTATTTATATATTTTAATGGGACACTTTTCTAAAAATGTGGCCAATATTATATGTTAATTAATGATAAAGAAACAATGTTGTTCTATTTCTTTTAAATACTAATTATGTGTTTAAAGGGGGAAAACATGATATGAATGATTATTAATTTTTAGTTTAGAATAAATAAATAATTATATTTATTTAATTTATTTATATTTTATATTAGTTATAAAACTATATTAAAGGCTTATGAAACACCAACATAGCATTTTCGAAATTAATAAAACATTTAAAAAAATGATTTTAATTATATTTATTGTAATAGAATTTTAGTGAGTTGTAGTGTTATAATATAATTCTACATAGACATGACATGATAAGTATATATGGAATATTATATTTGAATTGAATTTTATTTCACATATCCTTTAAATTCAAATTAAATTAATAGTTAAAAAATTGATTTTAACGATATATTTCAATAAATGATATTTAATTAAATGATTAAAATTTAATCAAATATTTAAATATTACAGAATTTAATGGTGTATAATTTAAAATAAGAACCATGGTCCATTAATTAGTAATTATATTATTTAGGGAAACAATTTTATCCCAATAAGATTTAAATAATTTTTTTTGTATTTAAGGATAATATATGTAACATATGTGTTAAGCCAAAATATAAAGATCAAAACACCACTCAACCCTATACATGTTTTATTGGTTAATAGATCATAAACATAATGATAACATATCTTGAAATATCTTTTCTCTTGGATTCATTTGACTAGTACATCCCCATTTTATATTTTTATTTCTAAAAAACACCAATAGGGCACCTTCCCTCGCATGTAAACATCACGACCACTTCTCTTTTCATCATTACAACTACCATGAATCTATTAACATATATCTTGTTTATGATTTTTCATATTATCATGAGATTAAATAAATAAAATCTCAATGTGATGAATAGTTTGGTAGTGTTTGTAAAATAGCTATAGACATGATCCCCATATTAAATTTGAAAAAAATATAAAAAAATATTTTTTTCCAAGAATAATATTATTCCCAATATATGATTCTTTCATTTGAATCATGAAACACATCATTGATTACATGGAATGAAAAAAATAAGTGTGATATAAAATGATCAATAAGTGATAATTATAGTTGAAGCTATCATGAATCAATAAGAATAGTCAACATTGAAAGGTAAATATATTAACTTTCATTTCATTAAATCTATAATATGAAAATGAAATTCATCTATTCATAATAAAATTGAATAATATCATAGAAAATATGATAAGAAATGATCATTATTTGATGGTAAAAAAATTAAAGTCATTCCATTTAATTAGGAACTTAAAATTAAATGTATTCAAATATAATATCATTTCGAATATCTGTTGGATAATAATATATGTCATAATAAATATAAAAAGGTAAATATCAAAACATACATTCAATTTAATCAAAAAACAAGAAATAAATGAATCTCTATATAATATCATTGTGAAAATATATTGGATAATAATAATATAATTCTTAATAAAGTAATTAATTATTTGAATGCATGATATCATGCATCATTAAAGACATCATAGTCATGAACATTCATAATGCATTTTAAAATTATATGTAGAAGATATTTTAATTATATCTTACTAATTCATCTCAATAAAATACTAACTACTAAAGGAAATATCCATAACATGAATCCACCCATGTATGTATGTCCAAAAAATTTGTTATGCATCAAATATTCAATTTAATTCATGATCAAACTGCTTTATCATCAAATATCTACATTGATTAAATAAGATGGTTTTATCAATATTTACCTAGATAAATAGATAACATTAAATGTATAACACCAAATTTAGAAATTTTATAATGTTTAATCTATAGACATATACATAAAAAATAATAATGTTAATTAAGGGAAATTTACTTCATACATGAAATAAATATTTAAAGGGAATGTTAATTACTGAAAAATTAATAAAGGAAGTGAATTCAAATAAATTTCATATTCTACATAAAACTAACCCATCTAGATGAATAATAACTATGTTATAGACATAGAATATCCCCATTGGTGTGAAATTGAAGGGTTGTTTTCGTTGATGAATATAAATACCGTAATTTTTTTTTCATACATTATATAGCAATATATCCTTTTCATTTCGAAAATAAAATTTTTAAACTAAAATTAAAAAAACATAATGACATTTTCTTTTTAAATAAAATATATAACTTATGATGGATTCATTTAAACCTTGATTTCTCATTAAATTTTTATATTTCATTCATTCCATACATGTTAAAAAAGAATTCCTTTCACGTTTTCCGTAAAATCCAAATGGGCCGTGTTTTGAAAATTAAATGAAAATTTCATTCAAAATAATTTGAAAAATGTCAAAATGGATAAAAATTTATTTAATACATCCTTTTTAAATGGTACGAAACATTATTCAAAATATTATTGGAATAAATGGTTTTTATAAAAACTGGATTTCCAAAAGGGGAGAGAAATAATGTTGGGATTTAATGAAAATATTTTGTAATTTTTTTTAAGTAATAAATAGTGTAAAAAATAGATATTTTGCCTGAGAATATCATGAATAAACATGAGAGAAGTAACCAAAATGGGGTTTTTATACAATCATAAAATAATTTCACTCAACTGAAATTCATGAATAGACAATCTTGATTAGAATGAGACGGTGAAACAAAACCATACAATGATCATAATAATGAAGATATAATTAATTATTTATATCGAATAAAAATACACACAACAATTATTAATGGAACATAAAAAAAATAATTCAATGAATACATAGTCCTGTAATATTAAATATGAAAAAATAAGTAATATAACAAAATGAAAATAAATTTATTTGCGAAGTTAATTACCACTTGATATCATTAAATATCAATCCCATTGGATGAAATGAATCAAATTGAAAAATAAAATAAAATTATTTGTTAAGGAATTATTATATTATATGTTAAATATTTAGTATGTACACCATATAATTTAAATTAGATGTTGAACAATAAAATATTCCTCAATGTTGGGAAATTTAGATAAAGTCCTTTACCTAAAATATCCTTTTAGTTGAGGAATATTTAACCTCCTTTATAATTTGTTTAAAAAATATATTAATTTTTAACCAAAAAAAATATTATTATTTATAATATCATATGTGATATTGTTATAGCATATTACCACCCATTAATTAATATTCATTCATTATTTTCATTGTTTTGGGTCTTTATTTTCTAGTTTTCTCATTCAAGATTTGTCTTAAATGTTCTAGTTCTTGTGCATATTATATAGTTACATCACATTAAAAATTATAATGAAAAAATTATCATATTTATACCTCAATTATACATTTATTATTAGAAAATAGATTTTTTAGAAATGATGTATATTAAGTGTGTGGATATGATAGGTCTTAGTATGAAGGTGGGTCATTTACATTTTTAATTGATCATTATACATATGAGGAAAGTAATATTTTATCAGTAAAAAATGATAATAATATCATAAATACCATATTATTTGTTTAAATATAATTATATATATATATATCATCCAAGTGGTGTGGTGACTAAAAGAGATTCACATCTCATCGTGAATGTGGTGGTCCACACATACATGAATGTTGTCATCATATTTTTGTGAGAGAAATGATGAGAAATATAATGATATATTTTATCTTATTAATGATAAATATGTAATACTATATTTTTTTTCATATATATCACATATCTTTGCCAAATCTATCCTCACAAGCTTCCATTAATATAATTTCTGAAAGACTAATCTTATCGCGTCGTGAGGATGTTGTTCTCCACAAACACATGAAATTTTATCGTATCCCCTATGGAATGGAATGAAAAAAATGAAAAAATGAAAATATTAATCCAATGTTATAATTATGTTATAAATATCATATATATAATTTATATTCATCTTCATATCCAAATATGAGAAATATTGATTTAATATGCATATGATCGGTTCGAGAGGATGTTATCTCTCATACACATGAGAAATGTTTTCACTTCCCATTTGAGGGAAGATTATATTTATATATATCATTCTTTTCACATTATAAAATATCATTATATTGGAGATATTTTTTTTATTATATAATAATAAATTAATAATTCTGAATGAGTTTGAAGAATAATTAAACAAAAGCACATAATTTTGAATTTTACATCTTCCTGGACCACCTATTTAGGATTATAGATAAATTATTCCTAGAATGGATTTATATCAAAAAACATTATTGTATTATTATGGGGTGTAGTTATTTAAGGAATTATATTAATTATATGTTTTACAAAAAGTGTTTGAATGTGCGAATAAGATAGGATGTGGGAGGACTTTTTGAAGTGTGGTGGGTGGCACACATGAAATGTTTTAGAAGAAAAACGTTTACCAATGTTTCACACAATAAAAGAGGTTAAAAATTTAGTATTCCAAATCCTTATAAATTATAGTTTCAAAAAAATTCTATTAAATAAATTTCAGGAAACCGTGTTTTTATATTAATCTTAATAATTTTAGTTGAACCCCATAATAAACACTTTATTACCTTAACTACGGTAAATAATTTATGATGTTTTAAATTTTAACATTGGTCAAAATTTACATTTTAGTAATAATACAATAAAAATTATTCTGATTCTGAATAGGGAATTCATTTTTTGAAAATACATTCACATATGTGTAAAATTTTATAATAAAAATAATCCATCACATGATGAAAACGTGGCTTTTCAAAGAGAAAATGTTCAATGGTTTACATAGTTACCATATCAATATTAAATATTAAAATTATTCCAATGACCTAGATTGTATTGTTATATATATAATTGAACTAATGTTACATTGAAACAAATCAAAAATATAATTTTTCTTTATAAATATTTTAAATGACATGATAGTTCTTAATTAAAATTCAGTCATTTTCTTTATTTATAGAGAAATGTTATCATTCAATTAAATAAAAAAATTTAAAAGAAAGATAATTTTTAAATTATGATTTAAAAAATTATTTTCATTATTCAAATTATTTTTAATAAATTAAAAAATTTCATTTTAAATTATCTGTGAAATACATAACTAAACCATCTTTTAAAAAATATTTATTATTTTTTAATAAATAATATTATTTTAATTGATTCGTATTTCAATTATTATAATTACAGAACCATATAATTAATAATATTTTTTATATTCATACCCATTAATTTAATGACTTCGTTATAATGGTACACTACATTACAGTTCATTTAGACTTGGGGTTTCATGTTCTATAAGCTATATAAGAGGTTAAATTTAAAGAAATGTATTAAATTGGTTGAAAAATATTGATGATGAATGACTCATTACAAATAAAATAAATTTTTATTTTTTAATAACTTTGGAATATAAGAATCTCCCCAACCTTAAATAAATTAGGTCTTCAAAATTTGATCTTGTGGGAATAATATAACTGGCTGATATTTTAAAATTCCTTTACTGAAAAACCGAAATTATAAAATGGGTTAATAAAATGTCCTATTACAAAGGGAGAATGAGATATACAAAGTTCACTTGTAAAAATATAAATAGTTTTCTCTGCAGGGGAATATGGTGTAATATAGAGATATGTACATTGATGAAAAGAATATATAAATATTGAGAACGATAGAGTCCATTGATCATTATAGTAATACTGATCAATGGAATGTTATGGTACTAAAATACATAAATATATAATGATATTAAATTCTATATGATTCATTTGATATGATGTAAATATGATATATTTTTTTATTATGATCCTTTTCCAAATTTCGATGAATTATTTTACTATCAAATAATATATTGATGAATATTTTCTTGATATGATTTAATTTTATAAGAACAATTTCATTCTTCATTATTTCAAAGATTTGTTTCCAATTCAACACTTACTGTATGAAACTAATATACTAACATTAAGCATTAAAATTAACTTTTAACGTATCACATGATCCATAAATGATAGAATTTTTTTTTCTATTTTTCTCTATCTATATTTTACCCCAAATATAGTAATCACAAGTTATCTAATATATTATATAATACATTATCCATAAATATTAACAACACTAGTTCATCAATAATTCTTATTTATCAAATTAGTTATATAAAAATAATGACTTGTTAACTAGAAAATAACATAGGATAATGGTAGGCACCAGAAACTTAATTTTGTTTTAGTTGTGGGTTGAACGCCAACATCCATTTCAAATTCTATATTATGTGACCCTTAATGTGTGTTTTTATTTTTCTAAAACAATATTAATAGAAATCCTATAACATTCTCACAATCTGATTACCCAAAATTAATATAACATAAAAGATAATATAACCCATAGATGATATCAATACCATTAAACTTACATATAACAATATCCATTCTCCCTCAAATAAAATTCGTATATACTAAAAAAAATGGGAGGTATTACCATAAATTTTATACAAAACATATATCATTGATCATGTTATATTCCTACCCAACAAAGTTTCATAAGATGTATAAAGGATTTTAATATTGTGATCAAACATAATTTCATAAACCTGTGATGACATCCATAACAATTAATTTAATAAAGAAACAAATTATCCTAAAATATAAGAAAAATTCTTAAATGTTTCGTGATTCATAAAACCAAAATATCATTGCTAAAAATACTAAAATATTTTGATTCTATATTCCCAATACATATAAAATTCATCCTTTTTATTTCAACATGGGGCTTTATTGTTCTAATGTTTACCATTATAATAGGTAATTAACATTGATAAATCCCTGCTTCCGAATATTTAAGAAAAAAATTAATAATGGATCCCTAGGATGAGATTTATTACCATCCATCACAATCTTCATTTTTCTCATAAATTCAATGCTTTATCCCATTTTGGTTAACACATAATAGACTTTATCATTCATTTTAAGGAAATTATTTCAATATAAGACACCATAGGTTTAACATAGTTCATTATATGTCATTATATATTAATATAAATCATAATGGGTTTTAATGAAAATATTAATAATCCAATGAATATTCCCAAAGAGTGTTAACGTAAGCGTGTAATGTGGAATGTTTACTTGCACTAACTGATTATCGGTTCAGTCCCAATATTCCCTTTTTAGAATTTCATCCACTTGGTACCATTGTTACAAATCCACATCCATGTATAATATCAAAAAATGTATTTATTTCATGAAACAAAAGAATAATATCTTACATACCAAAATTATATAACGTCTTCCTATAGATCTCCTCAATGTTATTAAAATGGTAATGTTTCCTAGTATCTATTTTCATTAATTATGTATACAAGGTTTATATTAAACATTTTTAATAGCTACATTAGTGATCACATCCCTAGTAACAAACATCCAGGGGATGCATTGTAACATAAGCATAAGATATAAGTAATTTCATCCGAAAGGGCCAAATATATTATTTGTCAGGGTAAAATAGACATATATATTATTCTCATATTTCATTTAAAAAAATATAATTTCTATTGTGAATATCATTATTCCCTTTTGAATACCATTATATATAAATAATATAATACATTGAGGATTTATATTAATGTAAAAAAATAAGTTTATATCAAATACTTAGTAATGGTTATGTAAAATAGAAGCTATCATGATTCAATAAGAATAAACTATAAGGAAATAGTAATATATAAACTCGTGTTCCATTAAATCAATAATAATAGAATAAAATTTAAAGATAGATAATATTATTAGAAAAAACATAATGTAGAATATGATAATTATTAATCAATATGGAAACATAAATAAATAAATACAGACTCCATTTAATAAATAGCAAATATTAAAATTCTCTTATATATAATATCATTGTGAAAATGTCAAGGATAATAAGATAATGAATAAAAAATAAGCAAGGTGATTAACTGAAAACATATTCCATTTAATCAATTAATAAGAATTAAAATTCATCCATAGATAATATCACTATGACCATCTCGTAGATACTAATAAATGAATTCTGAATGAAATAAATTATTAATAATTAGACATCATGATATCACGAAACATGGAAACATATACTATAAACATCCTTCACAAGATGGTCCAAAAATGTAAGTATAAATTCATTTAATTTTACCTTATTGGCTTGCCTCATTATTCTATTTAAGCAGCAAGTTGATATTTATAATTGGGCCCCATAAATGTTTTCAAGTTAAAAGCATTCCACATATATCAAATAATTGACTTAATTCATCAAAACTTCTCCTTATCTTCAAATATATCTAGAGTGTATAGATTATGTATTTATAAATATTTACACATATGAAAATTTATAATTAAATTTAGAATACCATATGTAGAATTGGAAAACCTTTTTTGAAATAAACATATCAATTATAAATAATATGGATATTTATGTTAAATTTAATGTCCATAAAAAGTGAATAATTAAGGGGATAGTTGATGACTATAAATATGAATCAAGAACGTTAATTCCATTATATTTTTTTTCAAAAAGATCATAAATAATTTATATATATGATAAGGATGTAATCAGGAAAACATATCCCATGTTGAGTAAAAATAATTTCTATTGTCATTGACGAATAAAAATACCATAATGCGATCATTAAATACATTTTGGAGAAAAATGAATTCTCAATTCAAAAAATATCTTATTAAAAAATATTACCAAAAAAATTGAATATAATTTCATTAGGAAATTATCTTTTAAGATTAAAATTTCAAATTTAAATTATTATGTGGTCATGGGGGCTATAAATAATATTCATGACATTCACATTAAGATAAAAATTTCATTCACTATTTCAATAAAATCCACCCCGAACATGTTTTAAATAATTCTTGAGTATTATACTAAATAATTTATAAGAAATAAAAAATGGGTAAGAATTAATTTAATAAGTCAATTTTAATTGTTATAAAAATTACAAAGCATTTATTGAAAACCGTGTATTTGAAGAAAACATATTTATGACAAAACAATGTGGTCATGTTTTCTTAAAAATGTTTACATATATATTTTAAGTAAAAAAGAGAGGAAAAAATTTAGTGATACATTAATTTATCCAGAATAACTATAGGTGGGATGATAAAATTATTTTATTAGAAAATAATAAAATAATTTAATTTAAATAAAAATCAATTATAAATAATCTCGATAGCAATGATATTATGAAGTAAACTTATATAGTGGTCGTAAATTTCATGTTATAATTAATCATGAATAAATTATGTGTAACAACTAAAAATTTATATAAAACATAGAGAAATTAAAAATTAGATAATCAAAATTTAGTACTAACACAATCATAGAATATTAATGAAAACAAAGAATTAATATGACTTAATGAAAATAAATTGATTTATGAAATTTTTACCACTAGATAAATTTTAATTCAAATCCCATTGAATTTTTAATAAAATATAAAAAATAAAACTCCTTGAATTATTATGGAATAAATATATCACATATTTATGAGATTGAATTTAAACCATAAAAACAAAATTTGGTGCACAATAATATTATAATCACTATTTAATGGAAATTGAGACAATGTCGCTTACCCCATGCATCATATTGGTTTAATGTGATTTAACATCCAATATAGTGGTTTTAAAAATGATATTAATTTATAGTAGGACTATATTAATATTTATAATATGATATATAACCATTTTATAACATCGTACAACTTGTTCATTAATAATCATTATTTATTTTCATTGTTTTGGTTGTTGATTTCCTTGTTTTATAATTCATTATTTATCAGGAATGTTCTAGTTATTGAGAATATTATATATAATCATCATAGCCTGAAAAATAATCATGTTATTATGATCATATTTATATATGAATGTTAATTGTAATATGAATCCCATTTTTTTGAGAAATGAGTAATGTTATTATCATGGAGGGGGTCAGTCGTACACAGACATTGGTAACATTTGAATTTTTCAATTATCATTATGTAAAGTAGGTAAGTAATATTTAGTTATTATAGAAGGATTATAATATCATAAATACCATATTATTTTTATTAAATATACTTAAATATATAATCCATGTGGTCTGAAGATGAAAAAGGAGTCACATCGCTATGTAAAGGTAGTAATCCACACAGACCTGAACGATGATACCATATTCTAATGAAGGAAGAGGTATTAATGGAAATTATATATTTTTATTCCATAATGATAAATATGCCATGAATTTTATAACTATGATTTTTAATCCCATATATTAATTAACATTATACTTATGAAAATCCATGTGAATTTTTTTTAAAGAAGAATCACATGGTAAATATGTCGGTATCCTACCATATAGATGAGAGAATTAATTGTTTCCAATTTGTAATGGAATGTAAAAAACATTATATATGATACAATGAATACATATGTATAATTATGTTATATAAGTATATATCATATATAAATATATATATCTTTATATCTATAATGACCCAACCCATCAGGTCCCACATGGCTGGAAGAAGGTTGTGCCACTACAGCCCTTGGACTGCCTCCAATAGGTTAAGGGATGAAAACAATGGTCGATTAGTCATATCACATACATGGGAGGCCTTATTATACAATACATGTACTCATGCATAAAAATTCTTCTCTATGCAATAGGCCTAAGAGATTAAAACTACTGATAAAAAATAAAGTCTACATATATATCCCACATATAGTTGATGATAGTACTAGAAAGTGTAAAATGGAATGTTAAAAAGCCTCCTAAAAATTAAAAATGATTCAATCATGCTTAACTGAAGGATACTATTTTAAAATAAAAAAAATGGTACATCCCTTTGTTAGACTATAACATAACTATGATCCACAAACTCTCTATACTATATTGACAACATTATGATACATATCATTTAAACAAGACACAAATTGTGTAGGAAATCCAGTGCAATAGTGAGTATAATAATATATTTTTGGTGCTCCAAAACCGAAAAATATAAGATGAAAACTAAAAAGGAAACAATAAAATTTACCCAAATTCATTGGAATAAACATTGTGAGGGTTAATAAGAAACCTTATATCAATAATTCTTCATCAATACAAGACTAGTTAGATCAATACACATGGTAAGTCAACTAACATATGTTACATCACAAAAAGGAATCCCAAAATAACCCATATATAGTCATCTCAAACTCCAAGTACAATGAGTTCCCAACCTCAATATTGCCTACATGATTCTACCCAAGGCTCAATGTCAATAATAATCTATAATCCCTCATTCCCTATGTCATTACATAGTTGATAGATCTCATATGATGGATATAACTCATCCAGAAAAGCTCTCTTGGTCTAAATGTAGTCCGTAAATCCTTAGCATCTATCTCTCCAATCATTTACCCTATGCAATATCATATGAACTCATGTGAAGAGGCCCACCCCTAAATAATAATCTCACAATGAATGTAGATATGCCTTCAAACCATTCATCTTGTAAAACCACAAGAGAGAAAAATGAGGATGCTTACCTCACAATTTCCCCAATATAGAGGGATTGTTAACACTTTTCCATATTCTGAAACATATGATGAAAACTTATTAAGATTATCACACCTCACTGCATTGAGGTAGAACTGACTCTTAACCAGGATTTCTGCATAACAAGAATTGTGCCCTGCTTGTCACAATTGTGTTCCATAGATACGGGAGCTCCATCTCCCAAGGGGGGCCTGATCTCTTCCGTTGCTCGAAGACAAGGGAGTTCCACAATATTGATCAAAACCTCACATCATATTGTCGGGGTGTTATGTTTCTATATGTTTTAAAACTTTTGGTACCCACTTGTTGATGTATATAAGGAATACCTACCTAATTAAAACAACTCAAAAAGTATGTAGTTTTTTTTCCTTAGTGTGGTAGGGGTGTACTATCTAAGTGGATAGAGGAAACATTCCATAGTGTTATATGGGACTACTGTTTCTATCTAAATAATATATATAGAAGGTCTGATACATTATGAAACTTGATAGAAACATCTAGATGGAGAGAGTATCCACTCCCTACTGTAATAGTGGAGTACCATCTATATATCATCTCTCTGATGATCTGGATCATTCACTACAGACATCAAGCATTGGATAGTGAACAATCAGACATGAAACATGTCTCTACATATATCAAACAGAAAAACCTTGATAAAAATAATTTCAAATGACGAAAATTACTAAGGATGAGTTTCTCATGGGAATATATCTATGTTGAAAAGATAGATACGTGTGAGGTGGAATCTTCAAATCGGAGTACACGAAATCTGACCAATAATAAAACGTGTCTCTGAAAACTAGCTATATTCCGCGTCTACTTTAAAAAATAAATTTTAATTTGGAAATATACATGATATATAACTCATATCACAGGGCATGTGACCCCATTTAACCTATTGGGAATGTCATTTCCCATACACAGTAAGCTGGCCCTATAGCCTTACATGGTCTATACCATTGGTATATTTCTATGAAGCCTCATGTAAATATACTTAGATCATTAATGTGTTTGGAAACCCATTACCATGTAAGGATCCCTATTTCCATGTATGTGATAATTTCATTTGGCCGCTGTAAATTCAAGGGGCCCACACCAGGTACTCACACATGGCTATGTACTCTTACATGGTGTGCCTTCCCATGTATTTGTCTACAAGAACTAGGACTATTACAAAGACTATACCCAGATTAAATGTAATTTAATTACCAAAGATCATATTCCATAGATGGTATGAACACACAACATGTACTCCTACACTACACTCCATGTGATTAGGAATTCCAATTGAGAATTTAATACAAGCCACCTAATACCCCAGATGTTTCTATATCCACCACAGATCTATCATCATGGGGTCCCTAAAATTATTCTATGGGATCTAAAACCATTGAAATATGATATAACATAATCAAAACATAAATATTCTAAATCATCCTACCTCATAGTGAAATCAGAATTCTTAAAATTTAAAACTATAACAAAAACATTATGCACCTCGATCTAGTGATGGTGAAATCGAAAAATAAGGATTATGGGAACCTCCTATAAGAACATGTGTTTGGGACTGAGTCATTTTTATGATGGTTTTTGAGTTTTTTGAATTTAATAGATAATTTGAATATAAAATTTAGCATCAGAATAATATTCCTTGATTTGGACTCTTTAAAAGTTATGTTATCATGCATGGGTAATGGATCTATGAGTTTCCTAGGTGGTCCAATGTATTTAAAGAGATCCATTCCAAGAGGAATTAGGATTTTAAGAGCCTGCATTCAGTGCATGGCATGTTCATGGTCTGCCAAACTATGTGGTACATAGAAGCTAACCATGTAGTTTAATTCTAGGTTGACAAAGAATTACAAATGATTTATGAATGGTTTGGATAACATTTTAGGAAATGTTGTCAAATGGAGTTTCAAAAAAAGAGTAGTGAAACATGGATGAAGAATGGTTTACCAAACCTTTCCACTTAATAGTGTGAGATATACAGTTTTTAGAAACATAAATATTTTAAATTAAATTAAAATTTTATTAAATCCAAAATATAACTACACCCCTCTTCCTCACTAGTATGTTTCAATGTGGGCTTCCCCCAATCGAATCATGATTCTACTCCTCAATGGCTCCCCTCTTTGGATTAGTCTTCTCTCCCAATTCTGCTAAAATCCTGGTTCAAATATCCTAATTATAGGTTTCTCCTCCCATTATTCTCTCTTACCCAATATCTCTCGACCTATTTATGTCCCTACAATGTCTTATAGAAACCCTAGGGTTGGGTGTAAATCTGATTTCTATTTTTCATAAATTTCTAGGTTGTGAAAATTATATCTCGGGACCAATTGGTCCATGTTACGACAACCAACACCAAAGACGAGGTGGTTCGAGTGATATTGGTTCACCAACATCGACTTGGGTATGTTTCTAAAGCCTTAATTTCTTTCACACACATTTTATAAGGATTATTTGTGCTAATGAGACATGTGGATTTTGGTTTTTCAGTGTTGTGATAATTTTACAATTGTGTTCATGCATGTTTCCATTGTATAAATATATATATCTTATGAGTGTGGGTTCCCACGAGGCACATGGAAAACATACATCACATTAATGATATATATGTATATACAGGGAAGTGTGTGCTGGTGAGCAGGGTACTGATTGAATTTGAAATCTTGGTTAGTCCACCTATTATGGTATGGTCCTCATCCTTTCTTTATGTTAAAATTGAATTAGTTATATATTTACTTCTTATGATAATTTGAACTAAAATTCAAGAATGAGATACCCTTTTTAAATGATTTTTTATAATACAAAATCATAATTTTGTAATAAGGCCCCTATATCAGAGGTGTGATGCATTCAAAAAAACAATATGGGAAGAAAATTTTGTTTCTAACCTTGTTGATATGTAATTTTACTATGATTACCTCGTTTGAGAAAGCTGTTAAATTAAACTAATATTGATTTCATAGATAGTATAGTTATTGTTTCCTTTTCATTATGACATATTTGAGATAAATTGTTCAATTGATCTAGAATAGGTGGTATGGATGGGAGAATCCATGAAGTATTCTTGAGGGTAATTGGTTAATAAAGTGGGACTACTCAATATTTTTTCATGGATTTTTTAATGCATTAATTATAAAATATGGGATATTTAGTGGGTATACTCATTATATGACTTGATTATGAAAATGGATATGTAGTTAGAAAAACTTGTGGGATTTGTTTGAAGAATAAATGTCGACATGAGAGGGTATACTCATTGGTTTAATTATGGTGTACTTAAAGGTAAACTATGATATGGGTGGGTAAACCCATATAGAATGATTAAATTTGAAATAGAACACATCAGTGGTGTATTCATATTGTGTGTGACATCTATGAGTGGGTATACACACTAAGTGAATTTCTATGGATATATGGGTGGGTATAACGTTATTCTTAGGTTTAAAGTCTCGTGTTAAATTATGATTAATTGGTGGGTAAACCCATGGTTTATAATGAATTGGATGATATGAGTGGGTATGTTCATATGGAATTGAATTGTTAAATGGTTTATATGAGTGGGAATACACAAATGGAAAATTATTAATGGTTTATATTATTGCGTATACTCTTGTGTTATGTTTTAATAAATGGTTTTAAATGAATGAATGGTTAGATAAATTCCAATGAATTCTCTCCATGTATCTTGAATTATGGAGTGGACACCTAGGGTTGATTATGCAACTTGGGTCTTGAATATGTGGGATGCCTCATTCCTTTTAGCATGTGGATCTATCTTGCATGGGATCATGTAGGATATGTGTTGTTGGCCTGCTCCTAGGACCCCAACTAGTTTATAGTCTAAATTTCCACTAGGATGACCATGGGACTCGATAAGGATGCCTTAGATGAGTTCCTTTGATCTGGTCATTCAAGGTCTATAATTCTTGTGTAGATACCTTGGTTGATTTCTTTGGAACCATCCCTTCTTGGTCTATAATTAACTATATGAAATTAATGTAAGGTACATGATACATTCAAATATATGTCTCAACTATGGTAAATTATGATATGAGATTATAAGTAACTGTTACAATTTTATGGAATTTTTAGTTGAATGGAAATGTTGTGTTATTTATTTGGGCATTTACTAAAGCTGCATTGTTTTAGGAGATCGACTGTGTTGTTCAGGTAGACATAATATGATATTTCGGTACCATAGTTACTAGACACATTCCATGTGAATTTTGTTTCATATTTATTTCAATAGTGCTTACCTACACACTTCGTAATTACGTATTGAATATATTGGTTTGGGAATTACGTCTTGTGTATCAGCCTACTAAGATTTTTTCTGACACCCTTCTCAGGTAACATTGGTATCTATGTAGAGTATACTTGTTTTTAATACAATGTAAATTTGTCTATGTTGTTTCCTTGTACGTAGGAGGTGGGAGAAAATGACCAAGTAGGACACCTAGGATTCTCATGATGATTTCCCTTGGAGAAGGGGTCATTTATTTACTTCCACATTGAGATGTAAAGCGTGATTAACTATTTACTACATTTTAATTATGTGTAATTATCATAATCCATGAATTTTATAAACTGGCATTGGCCATTTTCTATATTCAGTAGATATTTCTATTATCATCCATTTCTCAATTATTTCTTTATAAATTATTCTGATGATTTATGAGTTTTACTATATATTTACCATTGTTCACTATGTGAATGAGGATATAGTCTACATACTAAACTGCATTTACACCCTCACTACTAGTTGGGAGCCTTTGACTTTTGTGGAGACACTCTTGTGGTAATGTGGTGACCAGTCCAGCTACTAATTTAGAGGGAAGTCATTTCAGGACACTAAAATATAGTAGCATAATATTTTTCAATTGTATTAATATTCTTAGATGGTATAAATTAGAATAGGAATTAATTTTCACTTGGTAGATATTCATTCCTATTACAAATCACCACATGTATGGGAAAGGACACAATGTCAATGGTTGGTAATTACAGGTTTGGTCTATTCTATATTATAGTTTGTGTGATTTCACCTTCAGTAAATTTTGTATTTTCCTTAGAATATGAATTATTTAATTTATAGTAAATGTTCCCTTTGTCGAAATAGAAAATAAGTTAAAAAACATGATTCATATTAGGAACAAAGAATATTACATTCCATGAATATATGCTATTCCATGTAGCTTCAATAGTAGATTTGTTGCTAAGTGTGATTATACACCATGAATGATTCCGTACTTATTTCGTAACTATTGATAAAATCTGTTAGAAATCCTACTTGTAAAAAATGTTTAGATGATTACATTCCATGCTGCATTTTTTTATATTTTTCTTTGGTTATTCCATGATTCATTGTATTAAAATTCTTTTTTTACTGCTTATGATATCATTATATTCAGTGTTTTTATATATGAAATTTTTTTCATGGGATGAAATTGGTTTCATTCATTTATAATTGGATTAGACTAAGTTATATGTTATATAGATACCATATAAATAGAAAAATTATAACCTTTGTATTCAAACCCTTGAAAAAGAATTCTACTAAAATTTAAATGTTTAATTGAATCAGATGTTATTAATGAGATCCAATTTTCAGTTTCTGATGCCTATGTGTGATTCAAGTATTGGGAAAAGTAAACCCATATTAAATTTAATGGAATGATGTATTTTAACTGCTTTAATGTGAAGGCTGTTATGTTTTGAACATAAATGAAATGATTTAGGAGACAAATTCCAATGGTAAGATTTGTAGGTTCCTTATCGATTGGTAGATTCCCACCCATGTGAGTTAGCCATTGTATAACCACAGTGTGTCTGGGATTAGTTATAAATATAAAACTGCTGTTTTTTTAATGGAATTTTAATTTTAAAAGATTTTCATCTTGATCTAATAAGTTAAGTTGGGGAATTTCATTACCAACTAAACTATTATGGGATTTCTTATTGAATGACCTGGGTTAAATATATGGGACCCTCATAGTTCTCTATTTTCATAAAAATAATATAGATGCAAAATTTCATGATTATGATGAAATGACACTAAATTTTAATTGTTTTATTTGGTGCTTGATAAAACATGTGTATGTTTCACATCGTGAATTTATTAAAACCAAGTTCCATTCATATAAAATGGTACTTGTGGGTTTGTTATAATTTATTAAAATGGTTAAGGTGAAAATAAATTAATGAAATGTACTTATATTGGAAAGTGAAGTGGTATAACTTTCTTAATCCCTAGTGTAAGGGTAGTTTAAATGTTTTGATAATATTCTTTAGAATGAATAAATGATAGATTATCATTATTCTATTTATTTTTACCAATGAATTAAATGAAAAGGTTCTCTCGAGTATAGTAAATTGTTTTTTTGTGACCTAAATACAAGGTCTGTGAGTATGATTCGTAAGGGGATATAACATTGTATGTATCACCCTTAGAGCTTCAAATACCTTACTTCGACTATGAATTTTTTTGTGTTGGTTATGTTTGGGTTTTAATGTCCCTAGTAAGAGTTTTTTCTTTAAAAGGTCACCCTTGTTTGGAGTGGTGGTCATTTTTATTTTTCTCTTGTTACGGGAACAAGAATTATGAAATAGCCGGTTTGGTTGGTTAGACATGCATCGTGCATGGTTATCTGTTTAGAAGGTAACATGAACCACTATTTTCATTAGAGATAGATGACTTGGTATGTCATTATATGAGTAATGAATATATAAGATGACGTGTCATTGACTTTTGCAAACATAGGGTGGAATGTGTTGACATACATGGTACACATCGGGTGTTTAACGATGTAATGAACCAGTTGTGTTTGGTTTACTCAAGATATTTTTGCTGTTGAAGAATTTCTCAGATTGAATCTAGATTATAGATACTACGGCGTTAAGGTAATTTCATCCCACTACTTTGGAGGATATTTTTGGTACTCATGTGATTTGGAACACAGGTTATTTTAAATTATTATTTCATGCCTAATTTCTAACTTGGAGAGCATGGTTCATCAAAAGTAACATGTTAATATAATGTTTCTCAAGTTAGAGTGCTTGTGATTTGCAGGTCTTTTTATTTTGATATAATGGAAAATCCCAAGGTGGGTAGCCTCACTTTTGTTATAGTGTGTGTGTGAGTAATTTTTTGGTATCAAAACATCAGTGAGGTTGGTAGTATGTGAAACCTAATAGAAACTCCATTAGTTTTGGAAGTGTTTCAGTGTTATAGCTTCAAAGAACATGAATTCCTCGAGGTGTATAAGAATCCATGTTCAGCAGTTTACATATCAACATGTGATTTATGGATTTGGAAAATAGTCTCCCAGTAGTGGTTAAACTGATGTTATTGGCTTTCACTATGTGTAATCATTAGAATGATACAAGAATGTCCCCTATCTTGAATTCGTCCGGAATGAACTTGGGGAGCATTGGTTATATGTCGTGCTAAATTTTAAAAGTTGTGGGGGGGGGGGTTATGAACACTTTTTTGGTTATACGCAGGATGGATGGTTATTGGGGTTACACATTGGTTCATGATGTGGCATGATGGTGTTAAATATCCGAAAAATGGATTGTTATGTGAATTTCACTGAATTTCAGATAAGGACTTCGGTGTACATGCTTGTGTGAATAGATGAGTGCCTTAGGGAAGAAGTCTATTCAGTTCGGTAGGGTTGTGCCGACCGTATGAGACCAGAATCCTCATGGATGGTTAGCCAGACATGGATCGATTTATTTCCATTATTCTTGATTTAAATAGTTGGTTATGAAACTGTTTAAAAATTAATGTCTCCAGTTTAAAGGTTAGTGTTATTTTGGGTTATCAATGTCTTCCAAGGAAGGCACATGTGGCAAGTTAAATTATAATACCCTTAGTTTAAGGCACCCATGAATAAATGGTTAAAGAGAAGATGATTTGATCATGTCTCTAGTTTTATGTGATCCATTAAATGTTTATTTCATGTTTTGGGATGCAGTATCTGCTTATCATCAAGTTTAAAAGGCATAAGTTTCATGGGCTTGTAAAATAGGTAACTGTGAGTTTGATGTCTGGGAGAAAAATAGAATTTTTTGAACAAAACCTCAAGACCAAATTTGGATGGATATTTTTTCATATAACCGAAAGGCTTATCGAAGATGATATGTTTTATGTTTCATAGATTTTAAGAACCCATTTTTTTAACCAAGTGTTATTTATTATGGTTTTTGAAATTTTGGAAATTACTACATAATCTAATTTTAAAACTGAGATTCTAAATGATGTTATGAGAGTTGGAAACATTGAAAATGATGTTATTGTGAATGGGTAAAGCCTTGAATAGTTTCATTAGTGGTCCAATGTGGTTTGGAAGCCCCAATCCTTAATATGAATGGATTTTAAGAACATTAGAGGGTTCATGGTTTGTGCACAGTCTGCCAAACGATGGGGATTATAGAGTGTAACCATGCAGTTTATTTCTATTGGAAAATGTTTCTTCATTTCCATAGCATGGTTATTCTAACCATGTGGGACAATATATGAATATTTTTATTCCCTAATAGAGGGGTTTCACTTTGTTGGCACATTGTTTTACAAACCATGTGGCTTAACCGTGTGTAACAACAAGTTCTAAGAATTTAAATTATTTTAAATAAAATTAAAATATAATTATATCCTAAAATTAACCTCACTAATCTCCCCTCACTTTCATTATGAAGAGATGGATTCCCCACAATGAGGCATTCTACACATCCCCACTATCTTCCCTCTCCAGCACCATTTTCTCGACATATTCTATTAGACATTTGTTCAAATATCCATGGAATGGTTTTCTACAATTTCTACTATCCAGTTCCATATTTTTCTTACCATGTCTTTTTCACTATGGTGTTCAGCTCAAACCATATAGTCATTATTAAATTAAATTTCAATTTTTCTTTACGTTATAGGTTGTACAATGGATGTATCAAGACCCTTTAGTCTATGTTCTAATAACCACTACTAATGTCAAGGTAGTTTAGATGATTTCAATCTATTTACATCAATTTATGGTAAGATTCTAATCGATTATATTATTTCTCAACTATTTTTTAAGGATTGCAGGTTTTTATGAAACATGGAGGTTTCGTTGTAGGGTGTTGCGATCATTTTGCAAGTGTGGGAAGACATGTTTCTGAGGTATGAATATATGAATATATATTTATATATATATCTTCAATGTATGGGTTCAATCATGGCTTGGATAACACATACATCATTTTAATGATATATATGTATATATATATGAGTGCGGGTGTGAGATAAGGTTAAAACATGAGTTATAATTCATGGATGGACCATATTTTTTTGTGGGTTCCTAAACTATGATTTAATCTCAAATTGTAGTATTAATTTATTTAATACATTAGATATTTTATACTAAAATTTTGGAATGAGTTATATTTTTGTGATAAATGATTTTTTATAAAAAAAATCATAATTTTTAAATAAAACCCCTCCATTAGAGGTGCACTACCGTGAAGCTAAATACATAATGAGTAGAATTTTTTTCATTTCTCATCTTGTTGAAATGTTATTTTCCTAGGAGTTTCTTGTTATAGAAAACTGTTAAATTAATGTAATATGGTTTTCATAGCTGAGAAAGTTATCTCTTCCTTTTCTTAATGATTCAATTGAGTTAAACAATTCTTGTGAGCTAGAAAGGGAGATATGGATGGTTGAATCCATGTAGTATTCTTTAAGGTAATTGTTTAATTGATTGGTAATACTCAATAAGTTGTCTTGGAATGTTTAAAGTGTTAATTAAATAAGGATAGATAATGTTTCCATATAATCATTTTATGAGTTGAATGGGAAAATGGATAAACGGGTAAGTACACTTGTGGGATGTGTTTAAAGAGGAAATGTGAACATTAGAAGGTACACACATTAGTTGACATGTGTTCTATTTTATGGTAAATGGTGATATGGCTGGGTTTACCCATATGGAATGTTTAAAAGAGAAAATAATCACATGAGTGGGGTACTCATATTGTGTGTGACTTACATGATTTGGTATACTGACTAGGTGAATTGTTATGGATATAAGGGTAGATATAACATTATTATTAGTTATAACAGATTATGTTGAATTATGATGAATGGGTGGGTATTCCCATGGTTTTAATGAAATGTATGATATGATTTGGTATATTCATATGTAATGGAAATGATAAAAGTTTTACATGAGTGGGTATCCATATCTAGTAAATGATGAATTTTTTATTTGTGTGGATATTGTCATATGTTTTTTTAAATAGTTTTAAATGAATGAAGGGTTTTATAGATTCCATGGAATACTCTCTATAAATATAGAATGTGGTAGTGGATGCCTTTGGATGTATATGCTCATTAGTTCTTGGTTTGACGGGATTCCTCGACCTTCCTTCCCCATGGATCCAACATTCTTCGGCTGATATAGCAAAATTACTGTTGACATAATCCAAGGACCACAACCAGTGACTAGAGAATTCTTCCACTGGTACGACCATGGGACCTGATATAAAATACATGAATCTGTTAATTATACATGGTCGTTCATGGTCTATAATTCATTTTATGGAATGACAATGATGTATGTGATATGATCAAATATCCAACATAGAAAAGGTAAATTTTTATATGTTGTTATAAGGAAAGGTTGTGATGGTATGACATGTTTGGATGAATGGAAAGGCAATGCTATTTATTTTTTAATACGTAGATATTATTTGTTGTAGGAGACTAAAAATATTATATAGGGGGACATGAGGGTCTATTTGGGTATCAATATTTGTGTTTACATGCCATGGGAAATAGTTATTCAAATTTACTACATTAGTGTATACCTAAACACACCCTGTTTACAAAATGCAGATACTGGTTTGGGTATAATTTCTTGGGTACCGACCTACTGAGATGTTTTCTCACATCCTTATGGGGAAACATTGGTACCCAAGTAGACTCTAATTTTTTAAGGAGTATGGACATTTGACTTTGTTGTTTTCTTGTATCTGGGAGTTGGGATAAAATGGCAAACCATGAGCTCATAATTCTTGTGGGGATCTCTCTTTGGTCATGGGTCTTTTGTGTATTTGTGAATTAAAATGTTAAGCATATTGAATTTTTTACTTCATTCAAATTATGTACCATCATGGTCACACAGTCATTTTATAAACTAGAATTTTCCATTTTCTATATTCAGTTGATATTACTATTATATTCCCCTAATTGATAATTTATGTATATTTGTTTCTACTAATTTCTGTGTTTTACTTTTCTGTTTGTCATTGTGCACTCTATGAATGTGGTTATAATATCCCCACTGAACTACCATTACACCCTCACGACTAGATGGAATCCTTTGGGGTATGGGGAGATGCACCCGAGGTTATGTTTTAACAGGTATGACTACCAATTTAGTGGTATGTTGGGTTGAGATGATACACCATCTCTCCTCAGTTTGACCTCAATTTATATATACTTTTATGGGAGGAATATTATCTTTTATTTATGAGATCCCAAAGGTGAGGGTTTTATTAATTTAATTTTATTAAAAAAATACACCTCCATTTACAACTTTCAAATGGGTTACTCTAACTAGAAATCCCATTATGAAAAAAAATTATTCCATGCCTAGGGTAAACTCTATGTTATAGAATCAACTATATTCACATAATTCTAATACAAGACTCCAATGTGGAGTTACAACACTTTTACTGAAAAGATCATGTACATGAAAAAATATATATATCATTTTTAAGATCACCGCACGGAGGCTATCTAGGATTTAGAATTCTATACACACTCAACACCCAGATTTGGAAATATTTCTAGAAATATTAAAATGTATTACATAGAATAACCATTATGCTACACTCTCCCCACGTTGATGTTTTTTCTCTTAAGTTGAGAAATTCAAGGAACGCTAGTAAAAAATGATGGTTCTCATGTAGTCTATAATCACGAACTCTTGGGATCCAGAAGTCCAACAAAGTTCCTCTCCATTTAGATCCCAAATAACATCAGACACCGCAGAAGAAAACTACAAACCAACCATCTAACACAATCCATGGCGCCCACGTGAAATGTAGAATGTACATGTCCCTTTATCTATAAATGGAAGAAAACACCAAGCACTATTCTATCTATTGTCATAGATTCTAGTGGTACACCAACTCTCTAACCCAACAATAACACTAATATAACCTGGAATTTTTCATCATCCCATGGATAAAATACACCCTAAAAATCCATCTCTTACAACAACTCTAGGCCCCCAAAAAATTTATCATTACCTCCAGGACTGGTAAATGGCTCCCTATATGGCCTCCCAAATGTATCCTTAAATGGTTCTACACTGATCACGAAGTGACAAGTACACTACACAAATTATAAATCACAATTTATTTTTTCTAGAACATGAATGAATCATGCTATATGGTACTGCCACCCGACTATAGGGTGTATTAATCTGAAAATTAAACATCATCCATATCACCTCATGTTTCAACCTAATTTGAGTTATTGTTAATCCACAGAAGGTAGAAGTACTCCCCACGTTTTGAAGACACGTCAAGAACATGTCGAGTGGATATATGGCCATGCGATACATCAAGAATAAATCACCAAAATATGCCTCTTGGGATAACTAAAAAAATTAGAGGGATTATCAACATTATCTAGATATATGACATGCCATATTCAAGTGTATTTCATTGAAATTTGACTCGTATCAGACAAGAATACTTGAAAACAATATATGGATTCCCATGTTACACACTAGAACCAAATAATCCATCTTTCATCAAGACTAAAAATTTACCATATTCCATGTATCTACAAGGTATTTAACTAATATGATGATGAAAATATCGTGGTAGCACTTGGGTTCCAGACTATACATATGACATCTCTCAGCAGGGTTGTAAACCTAATAGTTCCTTAGGTATACATACACAAATATAGCACTGCTATCTAAAATCTAATGTTTATTGCACTACTGATCCAATATTCAAATAAGCTATCAGATAATAGTGTTTGAAAAATTACATTATAAACATATCCCATAGTTGAAATAAAATAAAAATTATAATCATACATACATGGTTCAAAATTCCATCATGTTATGTGATTACATTATATATGTGTAATAAAAGTATCCACACCCCAACACATCATTATTCCAGAACATCGACTTATAGAGAAAATGTATCAGACTCTTTGAGGTGCAATATTTGTTTCCATAATTTATGAAATTTTATATGTACTAGTGTGATTTTAATGAAACCAAATTTACTAAACTTCACTACTTGATAATAAATCTATATTTTAGAACATTATTTAGGGAGTCCATATATGATAGTTCTCATTCATTCAATTGAACATCTGTTGAAATTTACAGGGAATTATTATTTTCTTTATTCTCTCCATATTATCTTAATACAAAAATTTTTATAATATAATTGATATTAAACTAGTAACATAATTTTAAATTTATTTTATTATAAATATATTTTTAATTATTCTTTATCCTAAACATTATCATCTTATAAAAATCACGTAGTGTAGTAGAAAACCGAAAAGAAAACAAAAAATCTATTCCATCAATCAACAAAACTATTCACTATACATTTTCAGAATAAAATCCTTATTTCTATATAACTTTTAATACCAACTTAAAATAAGTTTCCAAATATCTAGGAACCAACAAAGATACCTCATTGAAATGGTTATAGTCCCCATTTTGGGATAATTATTTCATCTTAATTAAAGTAATTCAGACATCTGTATAATCAATTATAAAATTAGATTTCATTTTGATATAATTATTCAAAATGGGAAACTAGATATTTTATTTTAAAATTTTGAACTTATTATATCAACTTAATTTCATTATTGATTGATAGAATACTAACTTTATCCCTCTTGTGAAACAACCATGTTGAATTTTGTTTTTATAATTCTATTAATTACTATTTCTCCTCTAAATTATTTATTTAATCGGCACATTGATTATTAATGTTTTATTGTTATACAATATTAATAGGTTCTTCTATATTACCTTTATGAATATTTTACCATTATATTCAGATTATATGAAGATATCACTCTTTTAATTGGTGTTCTCCCATATTATTTCAAATATCCTTATTAAAGGAATAATTTCTATCTAGAGTTTTGATAGGTCCATAGGGTGTCTTTCCCTATAAGGATAATGAATTTAAAAAAACTATAAAAACACAGGCTGTACTACAAAATTAATTAAAATATATTATTAGGAATGTTTGAGGTCGAAACTATAGAGATAGTGAATTCATCTGAATAGGTTTTAAAAAGAATTTATATTATTAAATTGAATAATGTGGTAAATAACAATATGTTTTTATTGATTTTATGAAATCAATATATGAACAAAAATAAGATTAATTGGTATTAAATAATATTTATATACATTTCTCAGTATTTTCAATTTTTTGGGATTATTTGAAATTATATTTTAGAAAATAAGATAATTAATCCATGATTGGTGTAAGAGTATATATCTGGGATAAACAATTGTCATGTTATCCCTCCTAAACACAAAAATACCCTAGTTCTCTTATTCATGTAATTTAGGGTTTCAACATATCAAGCTTTTATTAAAATGATATTTAAACCTGATTCCCATAAATTTTACAATATACATGCCTCATTTAGGACAGTCATTCCCATAATTTTTATAAGGCCCCAGCCTTAAACCTTACTTAATATTGAATTAAATGAATAATTTACATTGAGGATCTTTTTAGGTTTAGAGTTTTAGAGAATTCGGACATAACTATTACATCTCAAAAGATCACAAAGTAGAAACTTCTACTAATTTTCTATAAAATAAAAACTCTTAAAAAGAAACATGTCTAGTTCCATGTTTTAGGTAGCATGACTTTCCCTTGATCCGATCCTTGACCCTATTCCTTGTTATGTCCTGTGAAAAACATTTCAAAAACTTGGGATGAGCATAAAAAGCTCAGTAAGGGATACAAAATGAATGAAAACTCTTAGTTTTTCAAAAAAATATGTAAAGCATGTATACTTTATCAAAGTAATACGTTTCACCTTTTCGAAGTAATAAAAACTCTTCACTGAATAAAAGTTCATTACTTACTCTTCAGTAACCAAATGATTACCATAAAACCCATATAAAGATCACATAACATATAAAGGTAACATGGAACATAAACATACTTTAGTGGAATAACCATACGGTCGACTTCCACACATACTTAATGGAATAGCCATATGGATGACTTCCCCACATACTTAATGGAATAGCCATACGGCCAACTTCCATACCCAATGCATTAGAGGTTATAACGTAACCACCCGTCCTGGTATTCACGGCACCACCCGTCATATGGTTTATCACGTAACCACCTGTAAAATGTCCAAGTACCATCATTACACATAAAATATTGACAATATAAACATTTCAATAACAGCATTTCATTTTCAATCACAATAAGTAATTCCCAGATATTGAATTAATCAATCCATTTTCAAAAACCATTTAAAAGAGATTTTTGAATCAAAGTGTCCCATGCCACATTGAAGATTTTAATGGAATTATAATTTTAAAACATTAATGTCCATATAAATAAATACTGAAAACCATTTTGAAAACAAGGACATTAATGATAAAGATTTAGAATAATAAATCTTTAAAAAATTTAAAATGATATTTTTGTTAAATAGTTTTTAACAAAATGAGAGACTCTTGAATACAAATAATAGCGGAATAACATTTAATCTGAACTTTATAATATCATGAGAATAAAGGGATTCATGATATAATATGTAAAAGGAGAGTATACACACCATATAAGAGTGAATTGGTGCATAACAACAATGAAGTCTCAAAAGAAATGTAAAATGAGATGAAATCCATTATAAAGAAGGTATCCTTAAATTATGGATAAATCAATCTCATAATTATGCGTGAAAAATATAAATACACTGAATATAAGTGGATATTAAGTGTAAAACAATAAAAGGTTATTCACACATATTCATAGGATGACATATTCAATAACTACATGTTGAACCCCAAGAAATCGAAATTGGGTTAAGAAGTTCCCTTGGTAAAATTCGACAGCCTAACGACGTCACATCAAAATTTAGAAAATTAGTTGATGATAGATAAAAGGGTATCTCATCACTTGGACATAAAATTTACATCAATAAAGATATTTAAGAACATATGCCAACATAAGAAGCTCTAAATAAGAAAAGAAGCCTTTTTTTTAAAAGAGGAGGGTGAAAGGTCCCCTTATCGAGTTGGGTAACTTTCGAAACGTACACCCCATTGAAGAGGGGTCATACAATGAAGATGTGAATACCCATAAATGAAATTATACTATAAAAAGTGTATAATAATTGGCAGTACATACACCACTCAAAGTAAATTGTGGAAAATGTAGCATAAGTCTCACGGTAATAAAAGTGAGATGAAAAATCCCTTACCAAAACTCGGCAGCCTAACGGCGCCACTTAAAACTTCCAAAATGGATTGATGAGAGGAAATATGGTATCTCATCACATTACAATAAAATTTACTGCAAGAGTAATATAAAATAACATCCCCCATCATAACAAAGAGGATCTTAAAATAAGTGACATAAAGGAGAGTACTTAAAAAGAAAGAGAGAGGTTATATCTCTTACGAAAATTCGGCAGCCTAACGGCGCCACTCAAAACTTCCAAAATGGATTGATGAAAGATAATATGGTCTCTCATCTTTTGAACATAAAAATTACAGTAAGATTAATATAAAAGGACATCACAATAACAAGAAATATGAGCTTTAAAAGGAATGACATAAAAGAGTGTACTTAAAAAGAAAGAGAGTAGTAGGATCCCTTACCTCGGGTCCGACTTGACACGATCGTTATTTAACATCCTGAATAATAAACTTGAGTTAATTTGTACTAGCTTAAGAACCTTCTTCAAGTTCATTATTCCTTTAATATCAATTATTGACATGTTATAAAAATTATGTAATCATTTAAGTTAACAATGTTTGTTTTGTCGATATTTGGTTCTTAAGTCAAAAGTGGACTTCTTACAATTACATGTTGTTCGTGTGGTAAATGGTTCATTATATCCAGAATGATATTCATGATTTGGATATCATATATATCATATATATCCAGCATATACATGTATTTATAATATTACATATTCATTTAGAGGTAAGAAATGAAATGCACCATTCATGGAGATGGTAAGTCGTACGTACGCATGAACGCTACTTTCATTTCTTTGTCATATTAATGGAATTAAAACTAAATGAGAGGTATGTATATTTTATTTCCAGAATTATATTAATCATTTATATGTAACATACATTATATATATCCATTATAAATATGTACTTATAATAGTACATTACATTTGGGGATAAGAAATGAAATGCACCGTTCATGGAGACGGTAAGCCGTACGTACGCATGAACGCTACTTTCATTTCTTTCTCATAAATTAATGGAAATAAATAATAATGATATAGAGTTATATTATAATTCCAGTATAACATCATATATAATATCTTTAAATCCATCCTTTATACGTCCCACATATGGCATTAATGAATCACATCACTTTGAGGGGGCGGTAGTCCGCACTTCCATAAATGAAGATATCGCGTTAACCCATAATGGAAACCATAAAGGTACGCCATAAATGAAAAATAAAGAAGCTTAAGTAAAACATAAACATATTATATATCATATATAAATATATTGACATCTTAATGTCCACCTTTGAAGGTGTTATATGAGTGTTGAACAATCATCGTTTCGTGAGGCAGAAATTCGCCATCCACGGAAACAGTATATTCTTTAACCATTAGATGTAGGTGTGTGTAAGTGTAGCTAGAATATTCCTTATAAAAACATCCTAGTATAATGAAGATACTGGAGTTTTTACAATAGAAATGAATAAAATGATTTTAGGGGGTTGGAGAGGCAAAATAAAACAAAAGGACTCAAGTGAAGACATTACCTTAAAATCGGGTAACTCCCTTTGGTTTGAGCTCAAAGGCTTCCTTGGGAATACTTCTGCCCAAATTGAGGCTTCAAGGAGTAATAGAGGGAAGTGGAGAGACAAAATGGGTAGAGGTTGGCTGAGCCAAAAGCTTTGGGAGTGTGGGTAAGGAGGTAGATTTGGGGGCCTTTTATAAGAGGAGAGGAGGGGCACTCTTGTTAAGTTACAAAATGTTACTTTATTTTCAAAATCGTTTCAGATATTAAATGTCCCACATTGATTTATTTCTAGGATAAGGTGATAAAGGTTCGAAATCCACTCATCCAATAGGTTTGGGACATGTGTGGGTCTTATATATTACATTATCTTTCCATTTTATTTAAATCGTTAAATAATGAGGTCATCGCTGCATCATTATGTTGTCATAACTAATTTAATTTATTTAATGTCTAAAAATTAAAAAAAAATAATATGATCTAGGAAATATTTTTAGCTTTCCAATGACTATTTATAGTAAAAATTATGACTTGTATAACCCCATGTAAAAATTGATTTAGTAAAACACTTCATGTTTGTGTCATTTTTACTTTAATATTAAATAAAAAGATATTTATTTCATTTTCCAACCAAAGTGGCTCCATGGGGTCCCCAAGTTGACCCATGTATTGTCTTGGTCGGCCATGACACATCCAATAATGGTCGGAAACGTGTCTAGGTCATTTAATTTTATGAAAACATTATTCTTACCTTAAACTACACTAATTACCTCTAATCGTGATTAAAAACTTAAAAAGTTACTATTCACCCAAAAATTATTTTAATCCCATTGAACCACATTTTACTTCTTAATGACAACCATGTATGTAGGATTTTTGAAATTAGAAACACAATGATGGCAAAATTTTATTTAAATGGAAAATCAGTTTTTATAAGTACCACTTCGTGGTTTCACTATTCATCAAAAATTGATGTTTTTCAAGAAATTACCAAAAGTTCACCCTAAGCTATATTTGATATTCCGAATTTAAAAATTATGTCTATTTTACAGAATTCAGAACATATAAGTTGAATTAATTAATTTAATAATTTATTCCCGCTGTCAAAATAAATAGCGTGTTTTTTTGAAACAAAATGTATCAAAAGATTGACACTAGTTTAAGTCTGATTTCAAAGTGAAATTAATTCCAATGACCACTATTGAATTAAATGGTAAATATATATTATAATTTCACTTTAAAACCAATTACAATGATAATATAATCATATAAATAAATTAGATTAAAAGAGGTTTTGAATTAAAATACAACATTTTTCACTATTCATTAAAAATTGACTTTTTTTTTGAAAAATACCAAAAATTTACGCAAAGTAAACTTTAATGACCCGATTCTAAAGAAGAATTTTATTTTGTCAAATATAACACATAAAATTGTCAAAAAGTGGATTTAAAATAGGTTCTCCATCAAAAGGCGGTTAATCGACCTTTTAAAGAATATTCGAATGTTTACCCTTAAAATTGGATTCATTTGCATTTTTTAATCCTCTAACATTTATTGTAAAAAGTAAAAATATTTGACAAACATATATAATCATTTAGTAGTTATTTCTACACATTCCTGCCATTACAATGGCTCAGCGTTAACTACTATTTAAAATAATATTATTTTATTATTAGAGTGCAACGTAAGATTCCCAAGAAACCCGTTGTTGCGTGTTGGGTACGCCATCGAGCATAGCATCCCCTTTAAAGTAATATTTATATTTTCTTCACAAATATGGATAAATATAAAAATGGAATATTCTTTATTTACCTGGGGTGTTACAATTTTAATTTTCATTATAGATTCAAATATCAATGACCATGGTAAATATAAAATAAAGGTATTGGAAATTTATTAAATAGCTGCATCAAACCAAATACATGAATAATTGAAAAGATATCAATCCAACAATAATTTACCCTATTATTACATTACCATGACACTTTAAAGGTTTACCATTTCATAATTTTTATTGTAGAATAAGGTTTAAGGAATAAATAAAAACTAAAAAATTAAAAAAATGATTAAACTGGGGAGGACCATGCATTATATATCTTTTTAATAGACGATTTGATCATACAGATATCCTTCATGTCCAAATGATAGACTAAAAATAACCACCTCAAAATGGGATCATGACATATTGAAAATAGATAATAATTTTCCAAAAGGTGATCAAATGTGGTTTTAGACTCTTAAAACATTTCATAAATTGAAGATACATCGAATCTATATATTTTGTTAAAATACCCGACATTTACATGATGTGTAGTGATTGCACGATGTGTAAATCATGGAACACATGTAATGTATTTATGAAATCTAACATTTCAGTGGATGTTAACTTGTTTCATATTGTGAAACATATGTGTGACAATATGACACATATCAACATCACATATTACATTTTTTATTCACTTAACACCATGTAGTTCATTCATGTCATTCACCGGTACATGATATGTAATGATGACATGATGTGTAATGTAATTTATTTAATCTGAAAGGATTGTTCTACCACGATTCTTAGGTTATGTTCCTTAGATGTTATAAAAGATCATCATATTTTGATGAATACCATTATTTGATTGAATTCATTGTCATTTTAGATCAATTAATTTAATTTCCATACCTAATGCAATATGAAAAATTGGGGAAGAACAATTGGGGAATCTGCATGAATTTGGAATTAAATTGTCAAAATCACAATCAATTTAATATCATATATATATATATATATAATTTATCAACATATCAAACTCACACCTAATTTAATTCATACTTGTCCTCAAGGACTGAATTTCAAAATACTATAGTAGATTTTTAATCTACAATGGATTAAATTAAAATTTATGGAAAAAAACGATTAAATTGAAATTTAAATGTTTATGAATAATAAGAATAACGTTTATCAACACCGAAATTTTCAATTAATACAAATCAAAAATATATTTTTCTTTACATTTTAAAAAATGAAATCCTTTTCATTCATCCATTTTTATTTTTTAATTCATTCTTTATACGAATTCATCTTTTAATTTACCTTAAATTAAAACTTCCACTCATTATCATGGTATGAATGAATAGAGTGATGAATATAACTTTAGTATATGCCACATACCATAATCATGAAATTCAAATATCATCGTCACTTTACAATGAAAGAATCGTAAATAATCATATTGACTTCATAATTTTAGATGAAACTAATCTCACACTAGTTGATGTTAGGTAAATAATTTAAATAAAGTAATTCTAAAAAAAATTCTATAAATTAATTTTTATGATAATAAAAATGCAAAATGAAATATTAATCTTACCACATTATCTCTAATAAGGGTAATAATGAAATGAAATAAAAAAATGAGTCAACTGCAATTATTTTATTATATTTTCTCATTTTTTAATTTTGTACTGAAATGAAATATCTCACCCACCACCAAACCCCAAATTATATTCTTCAAAAACACTTTTTAAAATGTTTTAACAATATATGATGTCAATCAATGAAGATATTCATATTTACCTATACAAAACCATTTTTTAAAAGAGGGTCTGAAAAAATAAAATGAATGTTTCCTCCGCAAATCAAATGAAAATTCTCCTCAAACTAATTCATTAATAAATATAAATACCTTCAATAAGTTTCCATCTCCCCCACTATTTATTTTGTTAAATCATGAAAAAATATTTATAGTGTGTGAGGAAAGGATAATATTAGATTTTTCCATGAAACATCCCTAACAAGTCAATCAATGGATACTATATATTTAAATATGGACTAATTTGAGTTTGGTATTAGGATTATGGATATCATTATATATCTCTATCATATTAAAATCTATTTTGTTCGGTAATTTATTTGATCAATTAAAAATAAATTTTGAGAAAAATATAAACCCATGTTTCACTAGATATGTACAATTGGCAAAATGTGAAATATTGGGCTCAAAAGATGTCTTTGGAATGAGACTAAGGGTTGGGAAAATCACATATTTCAATTAATATGAATATTTAATTAAATTATTGGATATATAAAAAAATTAAAATCATAGTAAAATCAAAGAAAAGTTTCATTTATAATGATCAAAATGCTCCCTTAAATCATGTTTTTTTTCCAAATTCTAATATACCTGATTATATCTCATAATTAATTTCCCCATTTATATCAATAAATATTATTGATAATGAATCCAAATTCATGGAATGATAATTTTTCTAGAAGGTATATATGTCCTAATTCTATTGATTTAATAAATAATTAAACATGGGGATTGAATCAAGAAGTTAAAACTATAACTAAATGACGTAAATTCATTAAAAAAATTATAAATTGATTAGTTTAATAAAATTTTATGGTTTTCATTAAATTTGTATGTATTGATGGTATTTATTAAAATTCATGGTGGGTATTTATATCACAACATGTATTTGTCCCATAATATCTTCTTATGTTTCATATTACTTACTTTTACTATGGGTCTTGATGGTTTTTCAATTTAAAATAAATATGTGAATGAACAGGGCATTGTTAATAAAATTTGAAATATTTTAGGTTATAGTATGCCTATCGAAATTCCATATAATGAAAAATATAAAACTCAGGTTACCTCCTAAAATTTATTTTGTTAACAATCATTAGATTGGCCTTTCGTACATAAGATTCAGCACATGTGATTGATGAATAAAAATATTTTTCTTTTTGAATATCTATATATGGTATCATTTGTGTTCTATGGACATAATCCTTCCCCTATTCATCCACTCTAAGTAGTTTAATTCTTCATAATGATAGTACAGTCTAGATTTATATTTGAAAAATCAACCATTTTTTCCTCAATATTAATGAAATAAATTATGTTTAATGCACTATAAATACCTGTCATCCGTTATCATATGTGGTGTAGATAGTCTCTCATCTAGTGTTAGTGATTTTTTTTTCTAATAATTTTTTTCTTCTGTACTTTATCACCCTCTTACACAATTGCATCTATCTCATTTTCTTACTTAATTTTAGTGACACCCTCAAATACAGGTGTATTTTATGCTCCAAAATCATTATCTTATCCCAAATAATAGTTGTTCATTTACTGGTAGATGTTTAATCTTACATAATTAGATAATAATATATGACTGTTTTCTCACCTTTGGACATCGATCAGTACATTTTCATTAGAAAAAAATGTACTCCCCGGAAAGAATTGATTTCTTTTATCTTCCATATCTTTCATTATGAACTCTACCACAATGATAAATTTTCAACATTGATCATAATATCATTGATGAATCTATTGGGGTATTTAACTTTTTTTTCTTCTAACTAAAGTGAAAAAATTGTGGGGTTAAGTATCCCAATCATATGTTCTTTATTTTTGTGTTTTATAAGATATTTACACTCTCACTCGAGTTAAACAATGCTTTTTAGAATTTTCCATGATGTTTAATATGTGAATTGAAAATATATGTGGATCATATTTAATTGTGGGGAGAAAACATTATAAAACACTCTATCACTCTTGTTTTAGTGGAATGGTTCCAATATCATTTTGCATCATCATTTCGGTTATGAACTATTTTGGGAATTTAACATAGGAAGACATGTTCACAAGGGAAATTGAAAAAGGATTGTGTATAGTAAAATTTATTAAGTGTTCCATAAATATACCTTTATGCATGTTGTTCATTACATGCAAAAAATAATTCTCAAAACATTTGTCTCATTTAACACTATTGTGGTTCTTTATCTTTTAAATTATCTACATATTCCTTTATATTGTAAACTTATTTTTAAATTGATTCCACTTATTATTATTCATTACATCCTGTAAATTCCATTCTACTTTATTTGGTTTTCATCCGACATCTAAAATATATCATTTTTAAATATTTATGTAGGTAAACACCAGGAAGTCCTTATAGTGCTCCAATGGGTCTCTCTCTATTTTGATCAGAACAATTTCCAACATCATGCTCCATAATCTGTATTGAGTAAATTGGTTAATTTATTCTTTTTTATTCCCTTCAGTATAGACCAATTGTAGTGATGAATATATCCAACATATATTCCAATATATGGACCTGTCTTGGCAGTGTGGTCCCTTAGGATTGTTGTTTTCTATACGCTTATTTATATTTTTTGTCATTCTCCTATTTTTGATGATTCCTTGAACCAAAATATTAATTACCAATGTTGAAAAAAACATGATTTCCATATTCTATAAACACACTATGTGAGTATTTCTTTTGGCCCTTCTATATTTCCATATTCGTGGTTGATAACTCTAGTTATGCCACCATCTAGTCATTATCATTGACTGTGTGAATGCCATATTATTTCTTCTCTTATCATTTAGACTATAAACTATTTCTATACCATTCATCTACCATGTTTTATACCACTTCATAAACATTCTTTAATAGCGTTCAGCTTAATGTGGTTTGGAGAATTGACATATTTCCCAATGACAAACCATCATAAAATGTTTGGATTAGAAGTAATACATCAATACCATCATGGGGGACTTTTTTACTCATATATTTATATTGTTACTAGGAATATTATATAGATTCAACATAAAATTTTAAAAAAATTATAATTATTACCAAAATTTATATTGATTTATAGTTTTGAAAGGAGCAGGAGAGGAATTTCATGGGCACCTTATCCAATTTAGTGATGGATTGTGCAGGTAGTATTTGATCCAATCATGAGCTTCCTTATGTAAAAAATTTTGGAAAATTCTATGTTTTACTAGATCACTTTATATATTCTGAAATTTTATTGTTTAATAAAAGTATAGGAAGTTCACCCAAAAAAATCAGATCTTCCTGAATAAGTCATATGAATTGAACATTTTTTGAGATCATCGAAATTATTATAAAATATTTTTGGATGTGTTTTTCAAAAGGGTTTTCAAGGATGATCATTTGTAAACATGTGTTTGATGGAATCCCATAGACTATGAAAAACTACATCCCTAGATCACATTGAATAAATCCTCCCATAGGTAGATGTTACCCGATGTATGCCATGAATGTAGCTTCCTTGTCATTCCGAAAGATTTTATATGTTCTGTGATTGAATTATAAAACCAATTTGTCTTTTTTATCATGTTTCAAGTTCATTAATTTTAAAATTTTAATTCTAAAATTCACATAACTAACACACACAATGTGAAAAGTGAAATTGAATAAATTTAAAAAAAATTAAATATTATCAAATCCTAAAATCTAACTTATATCCATCCCTTTAAACGATTTTAGTTTTGAATGACTAAAGGGGATTATTATTTACATACAGGTCTAATAAAATTTAAACATTTATAAATACTCAAGAAAAATATATTCGATTAAATAAAATATTTTATTATTAATGTTTGACATTGAACCCATAGTGATGATGACTTTGTTTAATTATGTTTTCAAAAATAATTTAAATTAATGAAAGTGGTGAAGAAAATATGTGTTTTATTTCTTTTCTCAAAATAAAATATGAAATTTATGATTACGAAATTGTTTGAAATCATATTGGAATGAATTTTAAGTTTTGAAAATATTAGGTTTTATATGAAATTCTATTTTAAATAACAACATGATTAGTACATGATTGGTGTTGGGGTCGACATGAGGGAGGTCCAATGGTCATGGAATCCCCTATTTGATGGGAAAATCCCCTATCTCCATTTCTATGATAATTTTAGGATCCAGGAACCATGTTTGTCTTGATACCCAAATTATACATGATTCCCCTAAATTTAAAAATTATAAATCCTCTATTAAGGTAGAAAGTTGTGCAATTTTAAATTTCTATTCCGATTGAAATACCAACGGTCATGATAAATGTAAATAAATGATTTTTAAATTCAAAAATTAATTATTGAAAACCGAATATATGGAAAACTGAAAATATATCAATCAAATAGAACAATTATCATTCTATTAAATGACTCTAGCACAAGAGTGGTTTACCGCGTCATCCTAGTGATGAGATAATAAGAAGTAATGGATAAAAAATAATGGATAATAAAAATGAAGATTAAACAGGGGAGGACCCTGCATAGCATAGCTACCCACTCCATTCATTGGCCTCGATGATATATATAATAGCAATGGGATAGACCTATATTTATAGGATCCATATGGGACCATTCATTATTAAAAATAATTAATCATAGGTCAAAGTAGGTTATATATGGGTCCCATATCATTAAAATCTCATAAATTGAAGATACCTGGAATTTTATTTTATTTCTAGTGCCCAAACTTTTACCCATCATGTGGTGATTCCAAGACAAGTAAATATTGGACCATGTTTATTGTATGCATGACATTCAGAATTTCCGAGAATCATCACTTTTGTTATAGTGTAACACATAAGTATCATTTCATGAAACATATCGACTTCACTTATGGGTACCTTCCTATATTTCATGACCAATATTTCTTTCATGAAATGAACCAATAAATGGTATGTAATGATTACCTGATATGTAATGTCATTTTCTATTCTTTAGAAGCGTCGTTTTTTCTTAGTTGTTTATTTATATGCCTTCCAATTTCTCTATGATAATAATATTTTGTTTGAGGCTTTCATTTTATCGAATAATTTTACATTTTAGTTCTTTTTAAATAACTTTCAGAAAAAATTTAATCCTGAAAATTATAATAAAAACATCATCTACATATGCATTTTTTATCAATAAAATGATACATATCACTAAATTTTATCATAAAAAATATTTATAATAAAATAAATCATCAATGTACTACATGTGATTGTATAATAGTGATGTCTTTACTCACATCCATATGATTTAATCTCTAACCTCACTATTATTCAATTACAATTATATAGTTATTTAGTTCAAACCATTCAAGAATATTTTAACCAAACCCCCGAGCATGCATCTTCCAAGCATGAATCATCCCCAAATCTAGATCCCATATTACTCTTTCTCATGAAACATCACTCATTTATATCTATCAAACCCGGTTTTGAACACTATTCTTTGGACTACTAATTACATGGGATGTGGTGTAGGAGTGGTCGTATACCCTCAACAGTCATCCACATCAAAGAATTTGAACATCTATTTACTTCCCAAATATTAATAAAAAACTATTATTAAAATTTATGAGATTTAAAAAATGATTAAAAATAGATATGTTAAGTAATATAACAATTATTTTAATAGTATAATAAAAATTGCTTGATATGCTGATTGTCACCCACTATGTACACAAGGTCTAATAGAGTGGAACCACCCCCCATGAAACTAAATATAATATCCACAACTAGATATATTCCCATGACCTTTGTGTTTAGATAGATTTCTTATAATGTTGGTTCTTATTTGTATTTCCACTCTATGGAATCATAATTTTACCCTTGAAAAGAGCACCCAATACCCATATTCAGACGCTCCTCATATGAAAATGAGTCGATAGTATTCTAGTATATATTTACCAACATGTATACTTCACATGAACATATATCTATACACATGGCCTATCCTGGGACACGCCCGAGTCCTCCATTTGTGACCCATAGTTCACACAACTCCCTCACACACTCACCCATTGATTCATAATATAATTTACCTTTCTTATGGGCCCCAAGTATTTGAAATATATTTAAAAAATAAAATGATTAAAATGATAAGATAATAAAAAAACAATGAAAAAAAATGTATGAAAATTGGTAAAGCTCAACATAAAGTATGAGTTGCACCATTTTCTTCATTAGAATGAACAATAATAGAGAAATTAGTGAATTTATCCTCACATATCTGTCTCCATATATCTATCTTGAATTAATCCATGATATTATTATATTAATAATTTTGATAAAAAACTTATAAGGAATAATTTTTCTAATATTATGATAGACTATGTTATGGAAGGTAAAATTCAAACAATTGGATAATATTTCCTAAAAAGTGCAATTAAACTTTATGGGTACTAATATATCTTCAAATAATGAATCTATGGAATCCTTGTGGTATATTTTTCCATGCACCACACTATGACTTTTATAGCTATGTTTTTATACAATGTTTATAACCCCTTGAAAAACATGACAACTTATTAAATCCTAGACCTTAGGGATGGAGAAGGTAAGAACGTGAATTTATAACAAGATAGTGTTCATTTTCATGAATCCCTTCATGAGAATTCTTTTCAAATGTTAATTCTTAATGAGGCATAATATTCCAAACATGAAGAATAATCTTCTCACAATCCCTTGATAAATTTTATTATGTATATTATTTTTACCCCATGAAACATGTAAAGGCTACAGTCAATGGATAAACATGTTATATATCATATATAACTCCCTACGATTATGAATGTATCTATGAAAACATAAAAACTATAACCTTAATGTCAGTAAATGTGAATGATAAAACATAAAACCCCTAAGGAATGTGAAATTTGTAATTTTATGTATATTGATATTAAATAAATAAATGTTCTAAAACATGATCTCTCTTAATTAGTTAAAGTATTCCACCCAAATTGGGTATATGAAACAACAACTAAAATTTAATTTGGGTCATAGGTTTCATATAAATGTTCATTATGAGAATCCTTCAAGGTTTTTTCTGCTCTAAAACATAGATAAATTTAACTTCACCTATATCGAATATGAAAATAATAATCTATTGGGTCTCGTGTTTGAGTCCTTTCTATTTCAGGATACTGATAAAGAATTAATTTGATACCTCCAACAATGAATCTAGTGAAATTTGAACATGGTGCTATATTTTTATTTATTTTAATTATATTTTTCCCCTATAATATTTCATTTTTATGATAAAATTGGTTTTTATATATTCTTAGGTTTATAGACTCTAAACTGGTCATATACTATGATTTTTAAGGACATTTTCCATATAAATAAAATACCAGATAGTGTGTTTTAAAAATTTTGGTGTTTAAAACAAATTATTCTTCAACCCCACCTATAATGACAAATTTATAACCAACTGCACTACTGTAGTGAATTAATTCTATATGAACTACGAAATATTAGTGACCTCAAACAACCATATATTTTTATATTTTTTAGATCAACTGAGTCCCAAATAAGATATTAGTAATTATGTGATATTTAATACTCAATATAAATAAACACAAATCCATCCATTTGATTCATCATGTATATTGCTTCACTCTACTATATTTTAACATGGTATCACAACATGATTCAAATCCATAACTCTTTACATCCCATCCTTCAAAAAAAATGTAATACCACATTATTTTTCTCTCATGAGATAGTAGTTGAACTATGAATTTTTGTACCTAGTTTCAACTGTCACCCATCACCCTTCTATGAAACCACTCATTACACATCCCAACCACATCTGCCCAATCTATTCTTTCATTTTTTCCCTCCCATTACACATCTCAATACAATAATTCATCATCAATATTCTAATGACCTTACCCACATTGTTTCACATTCTCTAACATGCCTTCTATCAGATGTGTGCGGAGGGACCCACTACAAGATAATTCCAAATATGAAACTCTACTATGTTTTGAATTTAAAAAGGTCACACAAAAATGATCCCAAATGTCTCCAATTTGTTTTGCTAAATTATTTAATCATATAACCACAAGCTTATTCTCAACTACACTTGTTCAGGTCCCTCCAAACACAATTTCAATATTAAATTGCATGACCTACAATCATTGTTTTTTAACTTGTATTATTCAATTCATCCTGTAATGACATTATCAGTTTCTTAGATGATTTTAGATAACTGCTAATATCATTTCCTTGTATATGAATCTTCATCAAGCTTCCATGATCTATATAGATTCATTCAACTATGTCCCAGAGCTCTATCCAGACCTCCCACTCCTAAAATGATCTCTTTCATGTCCATATGGTGATTCATATATTTTAATAGAGCATTCCATTCTACATTTATATCAATTATTCATTACCTATATATTTTTAGTATTGTTTTCTACAATTTGGACCACATCCTATTATTTTTAGTATTATGTTGCTCTTGTTTTTGTTTTCTTCATTCATATGATGAGTTTTAGACTTACTTCTTGATAGATAGTGTCATGGGATGTTTTAGTATTATTTTTCAATGCTATGTGAACTTATTTTGAGGGTGAGAGTTATATGTAATTAGATACACATAAGATATTAGGTATTATTCCAAATTTAAAATCAACTATTATAAAATTCAAAGGCCTTCCTTAGAGGAATCCTGTGTATTGGGTCACTCTCTTCCATTCTGATAAAAAATGTAATTGTGTGCTATTAAATAAATTTTTATTAATCATTGATTTCTAATAAAAAAATCATTATCATTAAACAAGATAATAATTAAAAACAAAAGTTTATATTATGAAACAAAGTTATAAATTCAATAAAAATAAACAAAATAACAAATAACATCAAATACAACATATGTATGTTTACCTAAACATTTATTGGTTCTCCCACTACATATTTTATGTGGGTTGTTAATGCATGGGATGAATTTTTGAGAAAATAAAATTATTAGAAACTAATCTACCTATTCAAGTCATGTGTTGCCATAGGGAAAAGTTAAAACCATCGGACTATATGTGTATATTTGAGAATAATTCATTCACAAGTTTTATTATTTTCAATGAATATATATGACCAAATAAAGGTACAACAAGTGTTCATTTATAATATATTCCACTTTTTCAATTCCTAGATGTTGAAGTATTATAATACATCACTTATTTGGAATAGGTAAACCATTGGTAATCATAGAGATGTGGTGAATCAAGTAAATAATACTATAAAAATTTACAATTTTCTTGGTAATCTAGGATATTATGATCATGTTTCGTTGTTTTCAAGAAAATATCCAATATCTCATCAATATCTAATGCCAAATTAAAACTAATAATAAATATAGATTCATAAATTAAAACATTCACATATCATGTGGATTATGCTGAGTTAAGAACCAAAGGATAATATAAGAAGCATACTCAAGGAAATGTTCCTATATACTATAATCCACTACACTCACTTTCAGTGGGTGTATTTATACAGGTCATGGTCACTCACTGATATAGTGAACTACCCTTGTATGGTTTGGGAATGATACATTATCAATCCTATTGTCACTCCCATATCATCTCCTCACCTTACTACATTAGTGAAGGCTATAGTAGTTAACAACTGTGGGTTTATCTTAAAACTTTTATTCACACAATAGGTTTACCATGTAAAACCGAAGACACTAAAGACATTGAATCTCTAAATATTATTCCATATTGAATGTCACTGTATTGAAGATAGAATATTCAATACTGGATTATATAATGACCATGAAAAAGGGTTAAGTCTTTAATATCCATTATCTATAGAAATAGAAATTATTCTCTTGACAATGATAATTTAAATTTACAATAATTTTATTGTGATACTCCAAGACTATATATGACTGTGGAACTATTGTTTCATTCATATTTCCAAATATGGATGTGATTCTATGATATTTTTTCTATTAGAATTTGGATATGTAAATATTCAAAAAATTTGTATCTTTTTTTATCACACATATAATTATAATATCATTCTCTATAACATATACCTCTATATTATATAGATCACCCTTTCATATAATTATAAAATCAAGGGTTTTGATCAATTATCAGTCTCTTCAATCTATAGGTTAATTCTAGATGTACAACATTTGTTTTGCTTCATAAAAATATTTCATTATGTAATCCTCCTAAAATTGTTATACATAACTGGATATGAAGTTCCAAATAAATATAATTAATATTAAATAAACCACATGTTCATGGTGTGATATCCTACACCACGAAGTGGTCCTCCACATCCTCATCATAACCCCAATAACTTATCATTCTCTTTTGTGTGATAAATGGAATCACATAATCATTTATGTATTTCCCATTTGGTTCCCTAATGATCATGGCTTGTAACATCAAGTCCTCCTTGATTCATCAAACTCATTGTGGCATGAAAATTACACCATTATCTATCCTCAACTTGAAGAGCATGTACTAATATCTATAAGGGACTGACCATTATTTAGATCGGTGATAACCATGGAAAACTACATATCTAAGAAAAACAGCTTTATAAATTTTTGATCCATTTCACCTTCCTAATTCCTCTTCTACTATAGATATCCTTATATTTTATTTATGATTTGATTCTTTTCAAGGAACACATTTCATAATAACTCAATTAATGTCCTTGTCATCCTTCAAATAAACATTTACAAGTCTCCTAGTTTATCTTAAGTGCAATGCAATCTCAAAATAGTGCCTCGTATAGTATGGCTCTCATCAAATCATTTTTTCAAAACACATACATCCTAATAATTTAAGAAAAATATTACTTTAAGTAAATGATATTAAATTAATAGTTTTGTAATTTAATTTTTTTAAAAATTAATTTTTTTTTGTAAAAATAAATCATTCTATATAATAAAATTATCTTTTTATAGAATTAAAATCATAATAAATAAAATAAATTTCATTTATTTTTCAGGATATTGTATTTTATGTTCTCAATGTAAATAAGTTAAATTTTTAGTAACCATTATGATTTAAAACAATAATATTAATTAAATATTTTAATGTTATATAATCACTTGTGATAAATTTAAATATTTATTAGTAATTATTTTTTCATAAATAAGGAAATAATATTTTTTATTAAACAATAGCTTGTAACAAAATATGAAAGATATTATTTCTAATATACTATTACTAAAATTTTAATATTAGTACCAATCTTGTAGAAATATTAGAAAAATTAATAAACTGATAAATTAAATAATATACATGTAATAAAAATGAGTACAAGAATGGTTTAATAAATTAAATCTAATTTTTATATATATGAAAAAAATTATTTTAATAAATTACATGTGATTATTATTTAATTATAAGGAATTTTATATTATAATTCACAATTTTCAAAATATTAGTTTTTTAGTAGTATTACTCTGCAATAAATAATTTTTAAATAAAAATATTTGTATTAATTAGTAATAATAATTTAATATTGAATATATTTAGTAATGACATGCACTAAAATTAATATAGTTAATATTGTTATTACATGTTAAAATTCTAATAGATAATATATATGTAACATAATATAAATATTATGATTTTAAAATAAATTTATACCAGCATTAAAATATAATAATAATATATTATAGAATTGTTTTAATTAAATAATTTTAACATTATTTATATTATAAACTTTATCCAACCCACATTAAGATATGAAATACCTCAATCACACTTTTGGGTCCCTATGGGTTAGACACGTTTGGGAGGAAGCCAATCCAGACATCAATGAGAGGCATCTTTATGGGTGTGGGTTCGAATAGATCTCATAATTACTATCAATAGGACATAATAGAGCCTACATAGCATGGTTTTGTGGGGTCTTAGCTCTCATGGGTATGTTGGTGGCCAAACTCTTAGAGCCATGGCCTGTGAGGAAAACGTGTGTTGTGTTGCAACGGTTGAACCCACCTGTTGGCTCAATAAATTGTTGGACCATAATTATTTATTAATTGAAAAAAGATCAAATGAAATTTGGATAAGGGATTAAAGTGTTGTGCGTAATAATCATACATTAAAAAAATATTTATATATCTAATCTATCATATTTCACATGTTTTATATTCTTCCTTACTCAAATTTTAAATCCTTAACACTGTCTTCTTCTAGTCCTACGATGTTTTTTTCTCCCTCAATCATGCAAGAATGACCCAATTCAATATTGAATTTACAAATTATTATCTTCTTGTTATTAAAGTTCAAAGTAAAAAATATAATCTATAATATTTTTAAATAAAACTCACATAATTTAAATAATAATTATCATCAACCACAATCTGGTTTAGATTTTCAGTTTTGACACCATCCATATTAGGTCACACAATAGCAAAAAAAATGTTCATATAAAACTGTATATATTCTCCATTGATCTATGATGAACTAAAAATAACTTCATACTGGAAATATACATATTTTTCTGTTTAGGGTGTGTTTATAAATATGTATATTTGAATATATATATATATATATATATGTTTGTTTGTGTGTGTGTGTCTTATAACCCATATTTTTTGATTCCTAAAATACAGTGAATATAAGAATAAATTAATTTTTCAATTAGAATCTGAATACGAAATACATAATAACATGTATCTTGCATAAATATAATTTAAAAAATGACTCCAAGTTTAATACCCTTCAAATGCACAATCCACATGAATATGAACCTTTATATTATAAGTTTATATTGTATTAACTATTATGTTCTTCACTATATCCACATCATTGGTTGTATACAACCACCCCTATCCCTTAAAAATCCTAGATGATTCTAATTTAAGAGGCATTTAATTGTAACCTAATATAATATATAATACCAAACAGTTGAAGAGTTTACTATATATATATAGAGTCTCTAGTTGTAAGATACATAATACATGGGAAAATTGACACCCATTTTATGATGTGAAAGTGAATTGGAGGAAGAGATATCTATAAAGGGCATGATATTTTTTTCTTCCTTTAATAAATAATATTTTGTAAAAGATTTTAATTAAATGGTATTATTTTCAAATAATACTATTTTTGAGGTTTTATTTTAAAAACTCTCATTTGATATAAAGGGGATTTATATTTATCTTTTAAACATCTATTTTGGATGAAAATTTCAAAAACAAAAACTCCTTTTAAATTATTTTAAAAAACATTCAATATTAGTGTTTTTTATTTTATTATTGTATTTTAGTAAAAATAAATTTAAATTTTAAAACTCCCCTAATTAAAATTATTATTTTCTGTTTAAATATTTATCGCAAATGTTGATTTATAATTTGAATGCTATTTGTTTTTTATAATTCCACTATTATAATGAAATGATATAATTTCTTCTTCATTTTAATTTTGATTAAAAAATAGTGTGAGGGGGTTATTATTTTTCAAGATCCATTCTTATTTAAAAAAATTAATATGTATGATTAGTTTTATTTTCAATACATATATTCTATTTTTATCATAAATCCCTTCATTAAAATGAATAATTTTATTTTAATAGTTTTCTCAAACAATTATTATAATGGAAAATGCATTTTAATTTATTAAAATACACTAATTTTGGGAAGGGTGGTTTGGTTTTATTTTCAAATCAGCATTTATGGATGACTTGTTTCAATAATTATATGTAAATATTTCTTGTCATTTAAAATTTAATCATTATATGCATGAATTTTTTAAAAAAAATTTATGGTGGTGATGAAAAAACATATGAATGGTATTTTAACATAAATGCCCTTAAAATTCCATGAATGAATGTTGAATTAGTTTTTTACTATAATTATTAAGATGATAATATAAATGATGACTCTGTAAAATTAATTTCATTAAATGTATTATTCCCTATGTAAATATTGTTATGATTATTTATTTTCTATCTTGAAAATAAATGCATATGAATAATGTTTTTGAATGGCTATTAAATTTATTATAAATTAAAATGGCTGGCCTATCATACATGTTTTCTAAAAATATTAATTTACACTTGTGTACCGAATGTGAAGATGATAAATGGGGAGTAATCCCAAGATCATAATGTAACATTTTCCTAAATGAGATACTACTCCTGGCATCATGGTTTCCTTATAGTTTTCCATATATAATTTTATTACATAAAAAATGATTATTCTAAAATATATATTTTTTTAAATTCTTTTGAATGAGAAAAGTACATTCTTTTCATGGTTATTATTTAATGAAATGATATGAGTTTTCAAGGAGATATTATTTTTAACATGATTTGAACATTATATTATACGGTTATATTTTGAAAACTATATAAATAAATTATTAAAATTATTTATTATTAAAAATAATATATATATGATTTAAAATGTTTTCAAATAGTTTATATATATATTTTAAATATCTCATCTTTGGGTTTAATACCCATTAGTGAGGAATTTAATTCCAACCATTTATATTAAAATAATTTTCATGGTCACATTTAATATTCCAAATATGTTTTTATGTTAAAGCATGATTGAAGTGAAACAACTTTTTATAGAATTTTTTTTGTTATACACTGATATATTTTATAGATTTTCAAAATCATGAAAAACATGAACATAATGATCATCGGGTATAGAAAGGACTCCATATTATTATATTATTTGTTTATGATAAATAATATAAAACATGTTCTTAACTCCAAGTCCTAGAGTAAAGGTCTCTGGTTTTCACATTTGGTATCAGAGCGACAATTTAGAAAACATTTCAATTGGTTATATTTCATTTTAGAAAAAATTTAAGTAATAAATGTTTTCATTCAAGGGATTATGAAATTAATTTCTAGAAAACTCTTAATTATATAGTATTCTTTATGATTCCCATTTTTATAAATACCATGATTTATGACATAGGTTAAATTATGAATGATGAATGAGTTACAAGGGTGTAATTCCTTTTAGGGAGAGAATGTGACATCCTATGAACATGCATATTTTTTTATAAAAATAATTTAATTAAATGAAGTGTGTTATAATTTGAAAAACCAACGTATGTTATAATATAATGAAATTTCTGTAAAAGAAAAAGGTCATATTCAATAAAACAAATTATAAATCTAAATTTATAACAAAATAATATTTTTTAATTTTCAATGAAATATTATTTTATTGCCTCGTATAAATATAATATTTTTTTAAAATTTTATGATTTAAAATAAATTTTTTATTCAATATTAAAAATTTATATATAATTTATTCTTCAAAATTTACATTATTATTAGTAATGATTTTTCATAAATAAGTACTGAACATTTTATGTATATAATAAATATATGTAAATAGTCATAAAAGCTAATGTCACAAAAATATTACTACTATACTATTAACACTAGTAGTATTAAATTATTAAAATAATTATATAATAATAAAAAATGTTAGAAATAAAATATATTTGTTTACATGTTTGGTAAGATATATTTTATAAACATTTATGATGTTTAAACCTTTTGTTGTGTAAAAAATAAAATTGATTTTTTAAAAAAATCAATTGTATATTAATATTCATTGTTTTGAAAATATTATTTTTATAATATTTTTACATTTTCATAATAAATTTATGAATTTAAATTTATTATGATACTTATTAAAAATATTTTCATCAAAAAATAAATAATAATAAAATGTTTTAAAATTAATATATTTAATATAAACAATATATGATAAAATTTTAAGGGATAATATATATGTAACATAAATTTTTTTTAAGAGTTTGAAATAAATATATAAATATGTTAAAATTATATAATATTATATTTTATAATTATTTTTAGTAAATAAATTTAAACATATTTATATTAAAAAATATATCCAACTCAATAGTAGCAAAGAACACCCTCACCAAACTTGTGGGGCCACATAGGGAAATCATGTGAGTGAGGATTTCAATCGGGACAACCATGGGTGGAGTGTTTAAAGGTTGGTGCATGCATATTTCCAATAATGACTATACATGGCTTAACATAGAGCCAACATATTTCACTTGTGCGGGTACATAGTACTCAAATGTATGCTAGTGGGCCAACAAATGGATGTGTGGCTCGTGAAGGGGCATGTATGTTGTGTTGCGAGTGCCCAACTATGCTACTATCTTGATCAATCAGTAGCATGAAATAATTTATTTTGTAGCACCAGATCATATAAAACTATTATATGGGATTCGAGTGTCACGATTACTATTCACCCATTAAAAATATTTAGAATGTCCATTTGACGATCAATTTTTCTATACCATTTAATCTCTCATAGTTAATATTATTCCTCATGCTAATTTCAAACCCTCAATATCATTTTCTACCTATCCTCCTACTCGATTTTCACCCTTTATCAGACGTGAATAGATGAGATAAATATTGAATTTACCATTGGATTTTCTCTAGTTATACTAGATCAAAATTTAAATATATTCTATAACCATTGAATACAAAACACATGCAGTTGACAAAAACAATTATCATCAACCAATTTTTTATTCATATTTATGAGTTTGACACCATCCTTCTTGGGATACAAAAATGCATAGGATTTGTATATACATAAATATACATATTCACCATCAATCTATAACAAACCAAATATCATTTGTGATGGGAAAGATGCCAAGTTTTCTATTTATGGTGTGTGTATAAATATGTGTATTCGGTAGTATATATATTATATATATTGACTACAATCAATATTTTTTGACTATAAAAATATATATATATATATATATGATCATATTCAATAATTATTTTTATTAAAATCTGAATATAAAGCAGATAATAAAATATCTATAGTGCTTGCATAATTCGGAATATGAAATCACTTTTAACACCTAACATTCCCCACAATCCAACTAATAATAAAACATCACATTATATGTTTAGGTATTATTAATTGTTATAATTTTAACTTGATCTATTTTATTGGATTTATATTAACACTCTCATCTAATATAAATTTTAAAACATGTAAATAGTGGTTATTTGGAATCATCGCAAAATATTATATTTAATACAAAATAGTATAATAGTAGATTATACATATACACACATATATATAGTTTTCATTTAGAAGATACTCACTAACTAAAAACCATTGGGAACCCCAATTTTAGAAGTGAAAGATAATGTTAAAAAGAGATATATAGAGGATGTCTGATAATCGTTTATTCCATCCAAGAAGAATATTTTGTACATGGTTTTAAGGTATGTGGATGACTTTCAACTCATCTATGATTTTATGTTTTATTAAAAATACACTGTTATACCGGAGGATTATTTATATATATCATTAAATTTATATTAGGGAAATAATTATCAAAAGCAAAACTCCTTTTACATGATTTTCAAATCCATTTAATATCGATGTTTTTGTTTTACTATCCTTTATTTGTAATGTATAATTTCTTATTTTCAAACTCAAATGTTTCAAATTATGATTTTATGTAAAAATAAAATTTGAAATTTTATTTCATATTAGTAATGAAATAATAATTTATAACATTAATATTTTATAAAAATCGTATATATTTTGTATATTATTTTTTATTATAAAATTTATGTAAGGGAACTTTTTTCAATATCAAAGACTATTTTAGAAAAAACTCCTTCTATAATAGAAATTCATTTTCAAAAAACTATTTCCATGTTTTTTAAAACATATATTTAAATTAAATCATTTAATTTTAATGGTTTTATAATACCCTTATTATAATGGAATTATTTATTTACTATATAGATTAATTTTAGGAATTAATGTTTTATTATATTTTCATTGTCTTTTTTTAAGAAAATATTATTTGATTTATTGTATCAAAATATTTCAATTTAATTTTACTGTTATTATTTATTTCTAAAATTTTTACTTTAAAAATGAAAGGATCTGATGAATAATTAGATGAATGGAAATTTAATATAGTTTTCCATTAAATTCAATAAATTATCATTTAATAATTATTGATGTTAAATTTAAATGTATTGTTTATAAATTATTTCTACGAATGAATGGATTCCAATAATGGTATTCCTCAATAAAGAGTATTACCATGAAGAAAATTTATTTTATAACATGAAATTAATGATATATAGGTAATGTTTTTCAATGGCTCTCTAATAGATTATAAATGAGTATCGGAAACCTAGAATAAATTCTTTAAATAAAATATGGAACCTTTGTATTGAATGAGAATATGAGGAATGTGGAGTAAATACATGACCCCATTGGCAACATTTCATAATTTTCAAATTTTTAGTAGACGTATTATTATGGAATTATAACTATAATTTTATTCCATAAAAACTAATTATATTAAAATAATAGTTTTAAAAAATTTCAGAAATTTTTTTTTTCAGCATTCATACTGTCTAAAATGGAATGGGTTTTCAAAGTAATGTTATTTTCAAAATAATTAGATCAATACTTCTGATGGTTAAATTTTCAAAACAATATTATATGATTTCTGAAAAGAATTTTTTATATAAAATGATTTACATTTGATATAAAATTTTTTCAAAATGATTTAATAACATTTATTAAATGATTCATAATCTGTTTTTTAAACCCCTTATATCTTAACTTCACTATACACCAACAATTTAAAATTATTTTCAATGTATCATTATAAGTTCCTTGGTAGTTTGGTTTCTTTTAAGGATATATCACAAGTTGAGTCAAATAAATATTTGTAGAAATTTATGATTAAACATTGATATATTGTCATATTTTCCCTAATATTCCATAACCTAGACTAAAAATATCCTTGAGTATATAGTTTACTGTTAAATTTTCAATTAATTTTTATAAAATATATTCAACATTTTTTTAGCACAGGATCTGGGTGTTCATGTCTTGAGTTGTAACATTTTTAATTATATAATTTATATAGATTAGTTTTTATATTAGGATAATTCTATTTATGGATAATATAATAATTATACCTTATGATGTCTCCATTTTACACTCATACCATTTGAAAATTCTCAAGACCCATAGTTAATGAAAGATGATAAACAATTTAATCATTAATAAAATTAATTTAACTTCCTAAATTATAGAATATTGTTACAAATTTCGTGTTCACTTATTCACTTTTCATGATCATTTCGGTTATTGATATTCCTATTATTATTGAAGATATATTCCATGATATTGTTCTTTGGTTTCATATGTATGAAATTTCTACCCAATAATAGCAAAACATTTTATACAAACTCGAAAAAATATCCTCTTATAGTGATATCCTAAAATAAAAATCATATAAAAATTGTGAAAAATTCCATTTTAATTTTTAAATTTTACCTTTTTTAATCAAATGTTATAATTTTTTTTTTCAGAATCATGAATATTTTAAAAATAATTTTTCCAAATCAAAATATTCCTCCACTAAAATTTCTTTCCTCTAAAAACTAATGATAAGTCAATTAATGATGTTTGATCTATAGATTTTAATAGAAGAACATCTATATAAATATAATCATTCAACCTTTTTAGAAATGACATGAATTATTTTTTTGGTATAATGGACATGGTTTGTGTTGAAGTTTTCAAAAATTGTTTTAATACTCATCTACAATTCATTTTTGGAATAATTTTCCAACAAATCAAGGTAATATTCTCACAATGGTGGACCAAATTATATTTAGATATTATATTTGAATAAATTATAATGTAAAACTAAAATATATCATTCAATTTCCACAAAACAAAATAGGTTTTTAGCCTTATGATGGTATGAAAAAAAAATATAACTCCTCACTCTCAGGTTTTTCTAATGCTTAAACAAATTATCACATGTATATAAAAATCAAATTGCATATTTTATTCCATAATATATATGGAAATAATGTAATTATATTTTAGGTATCATTACACCATTCTCTAAGACTCGTAATGTGTTGGAGAATATATAAGGTTATCCAACTCCATGCACATTCCATTTAGGTTCTCCACCTCCTTTGATAAATTAGTAATCATTTGGGAGATTATTTATATATTTTATTGATCGCTATGTACATATCCATGAATTCATCAAACTAATTTTTATTCTTCTTTCATTCTTCAATAGAAACTTTCTTTTAAACCAACATGGAATAGGATATCACATTTCTTCCTCATCTATGTATGTTTTCAGTTAAATTAAAAATTTATAAGAGAGAACCCAATAAACATGGTTATAAAATAAAATGTTTAATTTATTGAAAAATATATCCTATTATATTCATATAATTAGCACATATATATAGTTACTAATTTAAAAATTGAATTTCTATCATAAATACAAAATAAAAATAGTTACAATGTGAGTTTATAATAAATTATTAAAAACAAATGAATGACCAATTATGATGGAAAACAATTAATATCAATTATAATATCATAAAATCTTATAATATGAACATATTAAAATAATTATATAATATGTGTTCATAAATTATTTCTTACTTCACTAATAAAATTTGTGTAAAGGACAAATATTATTACCCATGTGTCTAATTTATCTATTATTATATCCTACGGTTCTAATTATAAATATGAAATATGATAACCTTTTGATATGAAATGAAACTGAAGGACATTACCATATATATATATATTAATTGATAAAATCATTTCTGAGTCTTGGTAACAAAATAAAATTTCATAACTCAATATATATACATGATATGGGTTTGGGTTTGAATAGATCTCATAATTACTTTAAATAGGACATAATAGAGCCTAAATAGCATGGTTGGGTGTGGTCTTAGATTTCATGGGTATGTTGGTGGCCCACCGCTTGGATCCATGGCCCGTGAGGAAAACTTGTGTTGTGCTGCAGCAGTCGAACCCAGCTATTGGCTCAATAAATTGTTGGACCATAATCATTTATTAATTGAAAAAATAGATCAAATGCAATTTGGATATGAGATTAATGTGTTGTGTGTATCAATAATCCATTAAAAACATATTCATATATCTAATCTATCGTATTTCACAGGTTTCATATTTTTCTATTATCAAATTTTAAATCCTTAATACTGTCTACTTCTTGTCCTATGATGTTTGTTTCTCCCTCAATCATGAAAGAATCAGACAACTCAATATTGAATTTACAAATTATTATCTTCTTGTTATTTAAGGTCAAATTAAAAAAATATAATCTATAATATTTTTAAATAAAACTCACTTAATTTAAAAAATAATTATCATCAACTACAATGTGGTTTAGATTTTCAGTTTTGAAACCATCCTTATTAGGTCACACATTAGCAACAAAAATGTTCATATAAAACGGTATATATTCTCCATCGATCTATGATGAACGAAAAATAATTTCCAACTGGAAATATACCTATTTTTCTGTTTAGGGTGTGTTTATAAATATGTATATTTGAATATATATATATATATATGTTTGTCTGTGTGTGTCTTATAACCTATATTTTTAGATTCCTAAAATATGGTGAATATAATAATCGATGAATTTTTCAATTAGAATCTGAATACGAAATATATAATAACATGTATCTTGCATCAATGTAACTTAAAAAATGACTCCATGTTCGATAACCTTCAAACGCACAATCCAAATGAACATGAACCTTCATATTATAAGTTTATATTATATTAACTATTATGAACTTCACTATATCCACACCATTGGTTGTACACAACCACCCCAATCCCTTAAAAATCCTATATGATTCTAATTTTAGAGGCATTTAATTATAACCTAATATAATATATAATAACAAACAGTTGTAGAGTCTACTATATATATATTTAGACTCTCTAGATGTAATATACATAATACATGGGAAAATTGACACCCATTTTATGATTTGAAAGAGAATAGGAGGAAGAGATATCTATAGAGGGTCTGATATTTTTTCTTCCTTTAATAAATAATATTTTGTAAAATATTTTATGTAAATGGTATTATTTTCAAATAATACTATTTGTTGAGGTTTTATTTTATAAACTCTCATTTGATATAAAAGTGATTTATATTTATCTTTAAAACATCTATTTTGGATGAAATTTTAAAAAATAAAAACTCCTTTTATATTATTTTAAAAACCATTCAATATTGGTGTTTTTATATTGTTATTGTATTTTAGTAAAAAGAAATTTTATATTTCAAAATCCCCTCATTAAAATTATGATTTTCTGTTTAAATATTTATCTCAAAAGTTCATTTATAATTTGAATGTGAGTTGTTATTTTATAATTCCACTATTATAATGAAGTGATATAATTTACTTTTTATTTTAATTTTGATTCAAAAATATTATGAGGAGGTTATTTTTTTCAAGATCAATTCATATTTTAAAAAAATTAATATGTATTATTAGTTTAATTTTCAATACATATATTCCATTTTTTATCATAAACCCCTTCATTAAAAGGAATAATTTTATTTTAATAGTTTTCTCAAACAATTATTATAATGGAAAATTCAATTTAATTAACTAAAAAACACTAATAGTGGGAAAGCTGGTTTAGTTCTATTTTCAAATCAGCATTTATGGGTGACTTGTTTCAAAAATTATATGTAAAAATTTATTTTCATTTATAATTTAATATTTCTATGCATGATTATTTTAGAAATTTATGGTTGTGATGAAAAAACATATGAATGGTATTTTAACTAAATTCCATTAAAATTCCATGAATAAATGTTGAATTAGATTTTTACTATATTTATTAAGAGGATAATATAAATTATGACTATGAGAAATTAATTTCATTAAATGTATTATTCCCTATGTAAATGTTGTTATGATTATTTATTTTCTATTTCTAAAATAAATGCATTTGAATAATGTTTTTGAATGGCTATGAAATGTATTATAAATAAAAAAGGCTGGCCTAGAATACATGTTTTCTAAAAATATTACTTTACTCTTGTGTACCGAATTTGAAGATGATAAATGGGGAGTAAACCCAAGATCATAATGTAACGTTTTCTTAAACGAGATACTACTAGTGGAATCATGGTTTTCTTGTAGTTTTCCATATATAATTTTATTATATAAAAAGTGATTATTCTAAAATAATTTTCTGTATTTCATTCAATGAGAAAACTACATTCTTTTCACGGTTATTATTTAATTAAATGATATGAGTTTTCAAGAAATATTATTTTTAACATGACATGAACATTATATTATATTGTTATATTTTGAAAACTAAATAAATAAATTATTAAAATTATTGATTATAAAAAATAATATATATTTGATTTAAAATGTTTTCAAATAGTTTATATATATTTTTTAAATATCTCATCTTTGGGTTTAATACCCATTAGTGAGGAATTTAATTCCACCCATTTATATTAAAATGATTTTCATGGTCACATTTAATGTTCCAAATATGTTTTTTTATGTTAAAGCACGATTGAAGTGAAACAACTTTTTATAGAAATTCTTTTGTTATAAAATGATATATTTTATAGATTTTCAAAATTCTGAAAAACATGAACATAACAATCATCGAGTAGAGAAAGTACTCTATATTATTATATTATTTTTTTATGATAAATAATATAAAACATGTTTTTAACTCCATGTCCTAGAGTGAAGGTCTCTAGTTTTCACATTTGGTATCAGGGCGACGATTTTGAAAAATTTTCAATTAGTTATATTTCAATTTAGAGAAAATTTAAGTATTAGATGTTTTCATAAAAGGGATTAGGAAATTAAATTCTAGAAAACTCTTAATTATATAGAATTTTTTATCATTCCCATTTTCATAAAAATCATGATTTATGATTTCGGTTAAATTATGAATGATTAATGAGTTACAAGGGTGCAATTCCTTTTAGGGAGAGAATGTGACAACCTAAGAACATGCATATTTTTTAATAAAAATAATTTAATTAAATGAATTGTGTTATAATTTGAAAAACCAACATATGTTATAATATAATGAAATTTTATTAAAAGAAAAAGGCTATATTCTATAGAAAAAATTATAAATCTAAATTTATAATAGAATACTATTTTTTATTTTTCCATGAAATATTATTTTATTGCCTCATTTAAATAAAACAATTTTTTAAAATTTTATGATTGAAAATAAATTTATTTATTCAATATTAAAAATTTATATATATTTTATTCTTCAAAATTTACATTATTAGTAATAATGATTATTCATAAATAAGTACTGAACATTTTATGTATATAATAAATATATGTAAATATTAATAAAGATAAGGTCACTAAAATATTACTACAAAACTATTAATACCAGTAATATTAAATTATTAAAATAATTATATACTAATAAAAAATTTAATAAAAATAATATATTTTGTTACATGTTTGGTCATATATATTTTATAAAATTTTATGATATTTAAACATTTTGTTGTGTAAAAAATAAAATTTATATTTTGTTTTTTAAAATCAATAGTATATTAACATTCATTGTTTTGAAAATATTATTTTTATAATATTTTTACATTTTCATTAAACATTTACGAATTTAAATTTATTATGATACTTAATAAAAATATTTTAATAAAAAATAATTAATAATACAATGTTTTAAAATTAATATATTTAATATAAATAATATATGATAAAATTTTAATGGATAATATATATGTAACATAATAGAATTTTGAAGTGTTTGAAATAAATATATACCTATTTCAAAATTATATATTATGATATTTTATAATTATTTTTAGTAAATATATTTAAAAATATTTATATTAAAAAAAGTATCCAAGCCAATACTATCAAAGAACACCCTCACCACACTTGGGCGGCCATATAGGTTAACCATGTGTGTGAGGATTTCAATCGGGACAACCATGGGTGGAATGTTTGAAGGTTGGTGCATGCATTGTTCCAATAATGACTATACATGGCTTAACATAGAGCCTACATATTGCACTTGTGCGGGTACACAGTACTCAAATGTATGCTAGTGGGCCAAAAAATGGATGTGTGGCTCGTGAGGGGCCTTTACGTTGAGTTGCGAGTGCCAAACTATTCTACCATCTTGATCAATCGGTAGAATGAAATAATTTATTACGTAGCACCATATTGTATAAACCTTTTATATGGGATTCGAGTGTCACAATTACTATTCACCCATTAAAAATATTTAGAATGTCCATCTGACGATCAATTTTTTTGAGCCATCTAATCTCTCATAGTTAATATTATTCCTCATTCCAATTTCAAACCCTCTATATCATTTTCTACCTATCCTCCTTCTCAATTTTCACACTTGATCAGACACGAATAGATGAGATAATTATTGAATTTACAATTGGATTTTGTTTAGTTATACAAGATCAAATTTTAAACATATTCTATAACCATTGAATAGAAAACACATGCAGTTGACAAAAACAATTATCATTACCCACTTTTTAATTTATATTTATGAGTTTGACACCTTCCTTCTCGTGATACAAAATTTCGTAGGATTTGTATATGCATAAATATACATATTGACCATCAATCTATAACAAACCAAATATCATTTGTGATGGGAAAGATACCGAGTTTTCTATTTATGGTGAGTGTGTAAATATGTGTATTTGGTAGTATATATATTATATATATTGAAAAAAATCAATATTTTTTTATTATACATATATATATATATATATATGATTATATTCAATAATTATATTTATTACAATATGAATATAAAGCAGACAATAATATATTTATAGTTCTTGCATAATTCGTCATATGAAATCACATTTATCACCTAACATTCCCCACAATCCCACCAATAATTAAACATCACATTATATGTTTTGGAATTATTAATTATTATAATTGTTACATGATCTATTTGATTGGATTTATATTAACACTCTCATCCAATCTAAATTTTAGAGCATGATAATAGTGGTTATTTGGAATCATCAAAAAATATTATATATAAATACAAAATAGTATAATATTAGATTAAACATATATATATATATATATATATAGTTTTCCTTTGGAATATACTCACTAACTGAAAGCCATTGGGAACCCCAATTTTAGTAGTGAAAGATAATGTTAAGAAGAGATATATAGAGGATGTATGATAATATTTTCTTCCATCCTAGAATAATATCGTGTACATGGTTTTAAGGTATGTGGATGAATTTCAACTCATCTATGATTTTATGTTTTATTATAAAATACACAATTCTACAGGATTATTATTTATATATATCATTAAAATTCTATTATGGAAATATTTTTCAAAATTAAAACTTGTTTTACATGATTTTGAAATCTATTTAATATTGGTGTTTTTGTTTTACTATCCTTTATTTGTAATTTATAATTTCTTATTTTCAAACTCCAATGTTTCACATTATGATTTTATGTAAAAATAATTTTTGGAAATTTTATTTCTTATTAGTAATGAAATAATCATTTATAACATTAATATTTTATAAAAATTGTATACATTATTTATATTATTTTTTTATTATAAAATTTTATGTAAGGGAACTTTTTTCCAATACCCAAGACTATTTTAGGAAAAACTCCTTCCATAATAGAAATTCATTTTCAAAAAACAGTTTCCATGTTTTTTTAAAACATATATTAAAATTAAATAATTTCATTTTAATGGCTTTATAATACCTTTATTATAATGGAATTATTTTTTTACTATATCCAATAATTTTAGGAATGAATGTTTTATTATATTTTAATTTTCTTTTTTTAAGAAAATATTATTTGATTAAATATATCGAGATTTTTCAATTTAATTTTACTATTATTATTTATTTCTAAAATTTTTATTTTAAAAATGATAGGATCTTATGAATAATTAGATGAATGGGAATTTAATATAGTTTTCCTTAAAATTCAATAAATTATCATTTAATAATTATTGATGTTATATTTAAATGTATTGTTTATAAATTCTTTCTACGAATGAATGGATTCCATTAATGGTATTCCTATATAAGGAATATTACAATGAAGAAAAAAAATTTTATTGCGTGAAATTAATGATATATATGTAATGTTTTTCAATGGATCTCTATTAGATTATAAACGAGTATCGGAAACCTAGAATAAATTCTTTAAATAAAATATTGAACCTTTGTATTGAATGAGAATATGAGGACTGTGGAGTAAATACATGACCCCATTAGATCCTTTTCATAATTTTCGAATTTCTAGTAGACCTATTATTATGGAATTAAAACTATAATTTTATTCCATAAATACTAATTATTTTCAAATAATAGTTTTAAATAATTTTAAAAAAATTATTTTCAGTATTCATATATTCTAAAATGGAATGGTTTTTTAAAGTTATATTATTTACAAAATAATTAGATCAATACTTCCGATGGTTAAATTTTCAAAACAATATTATAAGATTTCTGGAAAGTATTTATTAGATAAAATGATTTACATTTGATATAAACTGATTTCGAAATGATTTAATAAACATTATTAAATGATTCTTAATCAGGTTTTTAATCCCCTTATAGATTAATTTCATTATACACTTATAATTTAAAATTATTTTCAATGTATCATTATAAATTCATTGGTAGTTTGGTTTCTTATAAAGATATATCACAATTTGAGTCAAATAAATATTTGTAGATATTTTTTATTAAACATTGATATGTTGTCGTGTTTTCCCTAATATTACATAACCTAGACTAAATATATCCCTGAGTATGTAATTTACAATTTAATTTTAAATTATTTTTAAAAAAAATATTCGACATTTTTTTAGCACAGGATATGGGTGTTCGTGTCTTGAGTTATAACATTTTTCATTAGATAATTTATATAGATAACTTTGTATATTAGGATAATTCTATTTATGGATAATATTATAATTATACCTTATGATGTCTCCATTTTACACTCATACCATTTGAAAATTCTCAAGTCCCATAGTCAATGAAAGATGGTAAACAATGTAATCATTAATAAAATTATTTTAACTTCCTAAATTATAGAATATTGTTACAAATTTCTTGTTCACTTATTTTATTTTCATGATGATTTCAGTTTTTGATATTCCTATTATTATTGTAGATATATTCCATGATATTGTTTTTTTGGTTTCATATGTATGAAATTTCTACCCAATAATACCAAAACATTTTATACAAACTCGAAAAAAATATCCTCTTATAGTGATATCCTAAAATAAAAATCTTATAAAAATTGATAAAAATTCCATTTTAATTTTTAAATTTTCTATTTTTTTACTCAAATGTGTGAAATTGTTTTCATAATCATTAATATTTTAAAATTAATTTTTCCAAATCAAAATATTCCTCCACTGAAATTTCTTTCCTCTAAAAAGTAATGATAAGTCAATTAATGATGTTTGATATATAGATTTGAATAGAATAACATCTACATAAATATAATCCTTAAACCTATTTAGAAATGACTTGGATTATATTTTTGGTATAATGGAAATGGTTTCTGTTGAAGTTTTCAAAAATTGTTTTGATACTCATCTAAAATTCCTTTTTTGCATAATTTTCCAACAACTCAATGTAAATGTCTCAAATTGGTGGACCAAATTAGATTTAGATATTATATTTAAATAAATTATAATGTAAAACTAAAATATATCTTTACATTTTCACAAAACAAATAGGGTTTCATCCTTATGATGATATGAAAACAATATATAACTCCTCACTCTCAAGTCTTTTCTAATGCTTAAACAAATTCTAACATTTATATAAAAATCAAATTGCGTATTTTTTTCCGTAATATATTTGGAAATAATATAATTCTATTTTAGGTATCATTACCCCATTCTCTATGACTCGTAATGTGTTGGAGAATATATAATATTATCCAACTTCATGCACATTCCATTCAGGTTCTCCACCTCCTTTGATAAATTAGTAAACATTTGGGAGATTATTTATATATTTGATTGATCACCCATTTACATATCTCGGAATGCATCAAAATAATTTATACTCTTCATTCATTCTTCAATAAAAAATTTCTTTTAAACCAACATGGAATAAGATCTCACATTTCTTCCTCATCTATGTATGTTTGAAATTAAATTCAAACTTTATAAGAGAGAACCCAATAAACATGTTTATAAAATAAAAGGTTTAATTTATTGAAAAATATATCCTATTTTTTTCATGTAATTAACACATATATATAGTTACTATTTTAAAAATAGATTTTCTATCATAAATACAAAATAAAATTAGTTTCAAAGGGAGGTTATAAAAAATTATTAAAAACAAATTAATGACCAATTATGAGGGAAAACAATTAATATCAATTATAAAATCATAAACACTTATAATATAAACATATTAACATAACTATAGAATATGTGTTCATAAATTATTTCCCACTTCACTAATAAAATTTGGGTAAAGGACAAATATTATCACCCATGTGTCTAATTGTTCTATTTTTATATCCTAAGGTTCTAATTATAACAATGAAATATTATATCATTTTGATATGAAATGTAATTGAAGGACATTACCATATATATATATTACATGATAAAATCATATTTGAGTCTTGTAACAAAATAAAATTTCCTAAATCAATATATATACGTGATATGATAATCAAAATGTACTGCTATAGTTGGGTCTAGGGAACCCACTCTCATTATAATCCCACATTCACTAAATCAAACATAAAAACCATCAATCATAAATTTCACACATGATATTTAATATCTTTAAGGTATTATTCTAGTCACTATAACGACAACACATTACCATGTACCTACATGATTTATGTTACTTCATATCTATAAAAGGTTTACTTTAACCTTGTATATACATTTTCGACACCCATAAATAGGTCTCTTTTATTCTAGTAGCACCACTTTGATATTAACAAAATATTTTTTGTTGTGGAAATACAAAAATATATTGGTTATATAAATAAATTTTCATCCAATACAAATTGTATTCTATTTATTTAGTTACACAGGAAGTCTCAATATACATGTTTTTAGAATTGACTACCATTACCTATAATAAGCATTAATGTATCATTTATCATACCTATGGTATTTTTTAAATTAGATATTTTTTTAATATTCTATTTTATAACCCCTTGATAACTATCTCTTCTTACCCACTCTCAACACTATGAAATTATCTCTCAAGTTTTATCAAGTTCTATTGGATAGTTATAATTGTTCTCTATTGTATTTCTCCACGATTTAATTTATTTTTCCCACCATGTTTTATAAATAATTTTTATCAAATCTATTAAATAATATTTAATATATGTAATATCAATATTATAATATTTATGGAGTTCAAATCGTCATTTTCACATCCTATTATGTCATGAAATCATCATCGTAGTGATATTTATGCCATGATGAATATGAGATAATTTCCTCCTAATTTTATCCATATGGTATTCCTCAGTACCTCTCTAAATTCAAAAATTTTACAAAGTACATGAATAATAAAGATCAATAAAATTATTTCTTGTTACCCATAACATGGGTTAATACATCAACTCATCTATGGAGAGTTATTTTAAAATAATTCTTAACTAACATTTAAAATAATTCTTGTTTAGGGATACAGCATATAGATTTCATTTATAAGTTTAAATTTAGGGATATGGTTTTGATATTCATCATACATATATAATAATCAAGTAATTCAAATGGATTTTATCATCTTTATAGGTCGAAAAATTCTCAATGCAAAAAAATGATTTAATCGAAAACAATAACAATCAAACTACTTTTAGGTATTCAATTTACTCTCTCATTCCTTCTATTTATATAAAATGTATACAAACACAATGGGTTTTACATCATCTGAATACACTACCAAAATACTAATATGATTTTATTACATGGAATCAATTACAACATTCATATCTACATTATAGTTTTTATTAGTTTTAATTTATTTCTACCATTTTTGATAAGAATTGATTATTATAAATGAATAATATATTAAACATCACTATTAATATAAAATAACCTCTCTTTGATTTTATAAATTTCATGTGTAATATTTCTCCCCGTAACTATATGTTTCATGGACTCTTATATATCTTATTTAGAATATAACTTCTATATGTATAACTTTAACAATGTATTTCATTCTCCCACCATCTCAAATAGAGATGTTCTCCCACTGATATAAATACTATATTTCACACACACAATCATATATATATTATTATTTTAAAATTTATGAAAACATATATAACTAAACTTTTTGTTTCTTAATGAATTTATATTTCTAGAGTTATTTTTAGAAATGACCATTAATAATGTTAAGATTATTTCTATTATTTTTATTCATTAGTTATAGAAGGAATGACTCCAACAATTAGATTCCAGATCATATGGGAGGATTGCAAAAAATGGAATATCAGCAAAGGTAGGTAAATATGGATGTTCATGTTTTTTCGACCCTGTGGAAAGTGACCATACCTATATGATTACTTTTTGGAAGCTCTGGTATATGTAGGAATGTCTCTAAATAAATATAATAGTTGTTTATTGGTTTTAGGTTATATAGGATTTTTCAAATGGATATATGATATTAACTAAAAATTTTCAGCGAAAGATAGTGGATACATAAATACAATATATGTGAAATAAATGGTGACCACGAATAATAGTGATTATTCCATAATTTTATATGGTTATTTAACCTGATCTACCATGTGGGATCTACTATAAATTGCTTGGGTGGGTAATTTATAATGTAAATGGATTGTATTTCTTATCTTATGTTAGTATAAGGAATGGAAAAAAATCTCTAATAGAGTAATTTAATGTCTAAACTATAACACTCCAACAGTTTTTTATATAATTATTTTTATATAAATTTAATTTCTTTGAAAACATGTTTTACAATGAAACTATGTGTAAATGAACCACAATATACAATTACAATATAATTATTTAACATGATAGTTATCACCTAGACATAAGAGTTTTGGGTTTTAATTATTCTACCTAAATTATAAAAAATTATTTTATCCATATTTCTAATTGAATTCATTAGTTTTTAATTTGATAAATATTAAAATAAATGTTTTAGAAGGTAAAAAAGATACCTTTTTATAAAAACTATTTTTATGAACACAATGTGTTATTATAATAATAAATTAAATTAATATCTATTGAAAAATAATTTTAATTTATTGGATGGATGGTATATTCAATAAAATATTTTAACATTCATCTAATAGTTTAACAAGGAAAGGAATGAATGTCAACTCAATTTAAAGCATTAAAAGCATTAAAAAAATGGTTTAAATAATTTTGTCACATATTTTAAATTAAATTTATTTTAATTGTGGAAAAAGAATCTTGTACAATTTATTTAACATTTTTAATTATAATAATTATTATTATTTAATAATGTAAAATTATCTTTTCTCTATATTTAATTTCAAAAATAATAAAAATATGTTACCATGGTTAATGATAAATTGGGTTACTGAGGGTTTACATAAGATACATGGTTTAAAATATCACAAAAAAACCTTAATAAATTTGAAAGGATGATGGTATTTCACCCTTATACATATTATATAAAATTATTTCACAATTTTTAGAAAATTAACTTCAGTATTTCATTAATAACTTATAAACTTATCAATAACTCCAACTGTGTTATATACCTCTTTTATAAAAGGATATAAAATATCCCTTATTCATCACATGTGATGATCCTTCTATATCCACCAATACCTTCCATAATCTATTCTTAAAATATACCCCCATTTTCTATAGTTCCTATTGATGTTATAATAGTATCAATTTAATGCTTAATTTGTATGAAAATTATGATTACAAAAATTGGTATAACTCTTCATCAAGTACATTAAATTTTATTTATTATTACACAATGTTTTATCATATGTTATCCCTCATTTGATAATGAGTATATTATAATTAATATAATTCAATTTCATTATTTTTTTGTTTAAACCTCTATACTACTCCTCCATATAATTTGTAATGAAATCATCACCCATGTATACATGTGGACTACCACATCTATGTAGAGATATGATTCATTTCTATCTCCATAATTAATGGTTCATTATTATGATAAATTAAATATTTATATATTATATTTATGAAATAGTTATACAACTATAATTATGATATATTCTCGACCTTCGTTCCTCACAATCAATTGTAAAATGATAATGGTACACATTCATACGTCAGGACTACCACTTCCATAAAGGTAAGTGATACACTTTCCATTCCAATTTTTAATGACTAGTAATACATATATATTTAATGAATTTATGTTATATTTATGATAAAATAATGATAAAATAATGTTTAATTATTATTTTACTTTTTTTTTCAATCCATAAAAATGAATAATCATCACTCATATGTTCATAAGAACTACAATCTCCCCGAAGTGATGTAATTAATTTTTCATCCATGATTTATATGAATTATTATAAATCTATTCATTAATAATAAATATCTTATATATATATTAATATATATTTCTCTTATTATAAAAACCATGATGAAGGTGAAATAACTTGAAACATCACACAAGAACATCGATGGAAACATACTATTTTCATCTGAATGATCGTTTTATTAAAAACAATTTTAAATCAAAGATATTGGAAATTATAATGGAATAATAAAAAACAATTTATATACGAATACATGTATATAATATATTTATAGTAAATAAATATTTATTATACATTATATTTTAATGAGTATGATGGAATTAGAGACAAGCGAATTGGGGTTTATGTTATAATATCTTTTCCTTTTTGGATTCCCAATATAAATTTTTGTTGAGGGAAATTATTGGGTTCTTCTACTTAATACACAATTTAATTTGTTATTATTTTTATATTCCTATAATATATACATATTATTTCTAGTTTCACTCATTTGTGCATAAAATGGTCATGAAATGTGTTTAATGAATATCAAGGAATATTCCTTCTTTTGCTGGAGAAATCATTCTTCCATGAACCCAATCTTAGAAATAATTTTTTAGAAGTTATTAATGATACATGACATGTTTTTAAATGTTCATTTTCACTATCACAATCAATATTTTCCACGTTTTGAAAAGTAACCATTCTAATAATTTTTTAAATCTTCTCATTTTAACTTATTACAAATGTGTACATGGAATGTCTTCTTTTAATGTATATGGTATGGGAAGATTTTCCTACCATAATAGAAATTATTTTTATTATATTTTTTTTTATTATCTAAACCATTTTATTAAATGAAAATTATTGTTTCAATTTTTTAGGAATTTTGAATTAAAATTATATCAATATAAAATTATAATTTTGGATTTTTTCAATGAAATGATTAATAATCTTTTAATTTTTTTTCAATTTAAACATCCTAAAAGTATTGTTATGCTACTCTAGGTATATGATATTATGATGCCATCCAATTTAATTCACCTGATTAGTTATGACGACGATGATATTCGTATGACCCTATAAACCATGTTTCCCCATGTTTTAAGTATTTTTTGAAACAACCATTAAGAAATGCATTTATTTTCCATAGGTTTCTTTATGTTGTGATATTGAAATGTTTAGGAAACCTGTTTCTTTTACATGGGTTATTATATAATGATATTTTGAAAATTTTATAATCTTTTTTTTTCATATATGTATGATTTTAATTTTATTATGGGTTACCCCTTCAATTTTATATCCCTCCAAAGCATTGGGTATAGATACATGACACTTGAAATAAAAATGTTATAAATGAAGAAAATTTCATGTTCAGAATATTATATTCGAGAATGGATTCATAGCTATGATTTTATATATGGACCTATTTTCACGTCGATATGTTTATGAGTGGACCTAGTTTCAAGTCCATTATTTATGTGGGGACATTATTTCATGTACGTAATTTAATGCGATAAACAAATAAAAATAATATATATTGATAATGTTATAAATTTATGTTTTTCCACATTATTATGTTTAGGATATACTTATAATGTATCATATTTTCCATGTATTATTTTTAAATGTAATAAGTAATTTGTACAAGACCAAGACTTGTTATGGTGTGATATTCTGAGGCTCAGGGTTCCTGGAATAAATGTTTTAAATAATTTAGTCATTTCAATAGTATGCACGAGTGGTTTTCTATAAAAAGTGAAATAACATTTAAACATGTGCTTGGATTTCAATTTTAATGGTATAGCTATGATTAGAGTAGTAACATTACCTTAGTGGGGACTAACATTGACCCACGTAGGTTAACTACAAAAGTTGTTTTTTGAATGTTTTAAAGGAAAATAAATAAATAAAAAAATATTTTATTTTAAATATTTTCATGAAAAATGAACTATTTTTCCATATATAAATTTAAGCTCATCAAAAATCCACATTTTTTCCACAAAACACACTGTGGATTATAAGACATCTATTGGATCATTAGAGGAGACCCTGTTGGTGGACGACGACAGATCGACCGATAGACAAACCCCAAATTCAAGTTACCATGCCAATGAGAGAAACATTGTGATCACTCTTCATCCAAATCAAGGTATTTGATTTATTGTTTGGATTTTCCACCTTAAATATAATAAAAAAATAATGTTCCTCAACCAACAAACTGATTGATCCCCGAATCATGCATTCTTGTGGGAGGGAGTTTATTTATTGTTTCCTCTAAGAATTTTAATTCTAGGAGTTTATTCTTAATGATCAGAATAGTTTTTATTTGTATACTCTATTAAACCTACTAAATTGAGTAGATTGATTTCATGAAAACAATAGAAGAAGAATATTACTCTATTTGTTTAATGATTTTCTACCCACACCACCTGTGTTCTTCACATTCATCACAGGACAAAGAAAAAAAGATTGTTGCGAATCTGTTTCACAATAGAACGATCCCAAACTGGATATTGAGCATCATGATGACATAGAGAAGGAGCAACGGTGATGGAAGATGATGCATCAAATTAGAATGAAGAGGATCATTCTTTGAGCGTTATTCATGTGGGTGGATCAGGACTTGTTTTTGGGTCCGATCGGAGGCCTGAAACCAACAGAAACAATAATGGGATTTTGGTATGACCTCAAACCTAGAGTATCATGATGATTGGATTGCTAGATCAAAGATCAGAGGAGCACATGAGGTGCGGTGACGTAGAACATGCGATGTATAATTTTCTGAACAACACAATGTGTTGTCCGATCAACACACTATGTGGGACTAGCATGGAGGAGGATAGGGATTAGACATTTCTCATGGTGATGAACACAAAATGATACTCAGAGGAATGAATGTGTGGTCTCCACCCACTGGTGGCTAGAGTTTTGGGTGACAGGAATCACATACATCTAGGGTCACCATCTTCACATGACGTTTTGGTCCTTATGTAAAAATCGACATGTGTTTACATTCCATGTTCTCCAGATTCGGGATGTTGTTCATGGGAAGTACCCGAAGTCAAATACACGGCGTGTGACCCCTTCTAAATGTAATCCACCATTAAGTACATGGTTTGATCTTTTTTATCAATAGTTATGTGGAAATATTATTTTTGGTTTATTTACCATTTTATCTTTTTCCACTGAAGGTCACATATCATTTCCATCCACAGGAGCAGGATCCATTCAAGGGTAATTTTTGAATAGATTCATTATCCATATGAGAGGCTTGTTATGAGATCCTCTACCCATTATTAACCCTAGGTAGAGTCTGGTATCGAGGTGACCAATCATATAGGTCATTGATAATATACATAGAAGGTGAATCTAGATGAGTTGTTGTATGATCCAAGGCCCCGGAATAGATCCACATATGTGTATTGTGATCATTTCTCACTCAGGAGTTTTTTTTATTGGATTGAGTATACCTATTCATTATTCAGATCTACCTATGATTTTATCTCTCTCATGACACTTCCCGATGAAAGTACATCTCAAAAGGACATCATCAGAGCTATCAGACTCATGGAGTATGTTCTCCTAGATGAGTTCTCCCTGGAATATTCAAACTAAATCCCTAGCGTGGGTATGAGGCTGGTTGTGACTTACCTATGGACTATGGGTCTTGGATTTCGGTAACTCTCGAAGTGTTTATTTTGTTATATGTTAAGTAGATATATACTATGAGTATATAATGGTACCATTACATTGTGTATTTCTTTTTGGTTTTTAGTATCATCTACTGAGTGTTGTTATACTAACAAATGCACTGACCTTTCCCTCATGTATCATGTCTTGTGGAGATTAGAATCCTTTTGATAGAGTCTAGGGCAGACTAGAACTATACTGATCTTTCTGAGTTCCTTGTAGGATGAATTGATCATATGGATATAGTCAATAGTCCTAGTACCTATTTCTTGCCTAGAGGTCGGAATTTGTTATTTATAGACTCCTTATTTTGGTGGGATTTTATTCTGGCCCAGTTTACATTCCACACATTACATTCTATTGAATTCTATTGGATGTGTTTAGTTGTATGGATTATTTTTGTTCGATAGTGTTTCTTTTAAAATTATTAATTTCTGGGATTGGATATATGAGTGTGTTTACAAGGTTCCTAGGAAATTCACCCATGTTAGTAAAATTCTTACTCTGTGATAGTCACTAGCCCCTATCCTATTGGAGGTAGTCTTGGGGATTCGCAGTGTGGGCCCCATTAGAATATGTCATGATAGAGTTGTATTAGAAGTGGTCATTTCTATATTATGATCAAGAGACTGTTAGATTGGTTTGGTGAAAAAATGTTATGTATTTCGATATCATCATTTAGGATAGGCACTCTTGTGTTGGTGTGGGTGGACAATGTATCCATACAACAGGACTATGATAACCATATTTTTGACTCAGTACATGAAAACACTAGTTTATGGGAAGAAAAATAATGGTATTTTCATCATATTGGAATGGGATTTTCTTTATTTTTCATTTTGTGCAATCTATCGAGATATACAATTTGGATATGTTACATATTATTTCCTTACATGATGCCTCTATGATTCATACACACAAGGATTCAGTGACTCAATTAGGAGCATGACACCCTCAGTGAAGAGGATATTATTTACGAGAATGTTCCAAAAGCCCTACCTCAAGGTTGTGCACCAGTTCTAACACCACTAGTGGAGCAGTACATGGTACTTGTAGTACCGACAGACGAGGACTCTAGGATGAGTGTTCCCCATGAGTTTTAGCGACAATGAACCCTAATGTTCTGAGGAGAGACCAAACCTCAGGTGGATCATGACTGACTTGAGTCCTTGACTAGTGTTTTCCATCTAGTAAGGACACGAGTGGAACAAATAATGATCCTATGATAGAGCCTTCTTCAGTGTTTGGTGGGACGATGGTGGAGTTTGACCATGAATACTCACGATGAAGAAACTCTTTCATGGAAGAAGTTTGAGAGACTCTTTTGGGAGAATTTATCTCTAGTAATTCTAAGAGGAGTACATATACAGAATATATTTTAGTTCTAGAAAGACATTTTAACAGTGGTTGACTATTCATCGAGTTTCAAAACCACACCAAGTAATCGATGGATATGATATAGGATCATTACATTAAATCTCAGACCTTCAAGCGAGGTCTATGATGGGACATCCTAGCTAGTGTCATTAAATTATGAATTTCAACATATGAAAGAGTGATCAAGCGATATTTGGTGGTTTAGAGATTCTCTACTGGGTAGAGACAGTCAGAGGCAGTCGGCAGCCTGCAGAGAGGTTCGAAAACCTCAGCAATATGGAGATGATATTAGGCACATGGATAGAGACTCAGAGACATCACAGGAGGACCCACGACATGGGATATGCAGTATAGTGTTATTAAATGGTATCTAGTATGTCTAGGGAGACTTGATTATACTCGTGAGATGGTAGGGGAAATCTCGATAGAGCCTATCAAACCTGTTGAGCTGCTAATAGGGACAAGGTGGATGAACCACCGAGGCGGAGGAAAAGAGTTGATCAAGAAGACTCATCAAGCGGCGGGTGTGGTAGAGGAGCAGAAAGAGCTGTATTTGGTGGAAAACACATTGAACTACTTCAAACACCTACCCCAGGAGGTCCGAAGTGGGCTTAGGGTGCTTGGTGACATGGGCGGGGAGATATGCATGTAGTTGTAGCATACGACCTATGGACACTAGGTATGATCCAAGGTATGATCTATGTAATTTCTACCATTTATTCTGTACTCATAGACATATGTGTGAGTCATGTTTTCCTCTCAGCATATCTTGTGAGAATCATTGAGATTTTGGTGGAGTTGTTGACTCGACCCATACGCTTAGAGATACCTACCAGAGGAGAATCGATGATCAAAAATATTTTCCAATAGTTTGGTCATTCCCATTAGGGTGAGAGTTTCGGTTGGTTCCTTTTTCGGGTAGAGTTTATCCGTTACAGCATCATACTCAGTATGTATTGGTTATCTTTTGTCCATCCCCATATTTAATGCTTTAGAATAAGAGTGTGGTGTGTCCGTAGAGATGGAATGAGTATTTCCATTGTTGGTGAAAAAGATACCCAGGCATCACATAATGGGATCATGCATAGGAAGGTGAAAAAGATCATTCATGTGTTGGATAGCCATACAGTTGGACCAGAAGATGTTTTGATATTTATGTTCATAGTAGTAGTGGAGGAGTACGAGGACATATTTCCAAAAGACGTTCCAGGATTACCTCCCCACCAAGAAATAGACTTCTGCATCAAATTATAGCCTAATAAAACACTAATATCCTCATCATTATATTGGATGGCTCCCACCAAGAAAAAAACATGAGGGTGAAGCAGAATGATTTTAAAATTAAGGTCTTCTTAAGACCCAATGATTCATCCTAGGAAACCCCAATTCATTTTTCCATGAATTTTGATTGGAGTTTGAGGTTTTGAGTGGATTAACGGTGCATGGATCATGTAATGGAGAAGATAATGTATACACTGCTAAGGATAAACTACCTATTTAATCTATTGAGAGGGTAGTGTTGGTTCTTGAAGGATTACTTTTTATGGGTGTTCAACTAGTTAAATGTATGAGATGATGATATATAAAAAAATCAGATTCCGATATGGTTACTTCAAGTACATGGTGATTCCTTTTAGAGTGATGAATTACCAAGATGTATTAATGGGACTGATGAACAAAATATTCAATACATACATAGTCTGTTTTAGGGTGTTATTCATCGAAGACATCCTTCTGTACTTTGTGTCAGATGAGGATCACAAAAGACACATGTGGATGGTTTTGGACATATTCCTAGAGAACAATAATTATGCGATGATTTCAAATTGCATGTCCAGGATAGGATAGGACCACATTCTATGACATTTTATCTCAGTAGATAGAGTAGCATTGGACCCAGCCATGATTTAGGAAATGTTAGCATGGGAGCCTCCATGGAGTGTGACTGAATATCACTGCATCCTTGGGCTGGAGGGATACTACCAGAGATTTATCCATTATTTCTCCTGGATATCATCATCAATGACAACATTGAACCAAAAGATGTATCCTTTTGTATGGATGGAGATGTTCTAGTATTATTTCCAGTAGTTTATATAGCATTTGATGAGTGCACTAATTGTGAGATTTCTAGAAGAGGGTTTCAATACATAGTTTTCTGCGACACATCAGGGACTGGGCATGGATGTCTCCCGATGAAGAGGTGATAGTGATTTATTATGGTTCATTCCTAATATGGCCACATGAGGATATATATATGACCCATGGTTGTGAATTTATAGTGGTAGTCTTCACATTGAAGGTTTTTTGACACTACATCATCGTAGAATGATTTATCGTCTACTCTGACCATAAGAGACTCAAGTATATCATCTAAAAAATTATATGAATCTGAGGATGAGGAGATTTTCATAGTTTATCCAGGATTATGACTTCTAGATCATATATACTCCTAGGAAAGGTAATATTGTGGAATATTATCTCAGTAAGAGATCATGTTCATAGCTACTGAGTGAGGAATCATACCAGTATTCCTCGCTACAGTTATCCGTTGTGGATGGAGAAGATGGAACTTATCTGTAGTATATGGTCGTCACCCCCCACTCATACAACGAGTCAAGGAGGCACAACTAGGGGATGTCTACTGCGAGACATTACATTATCAGTTATCTACATGAAAAGCTCTAGATTGATATTCTCATGGTTAATATCACATATTCCTTTTCAGAGGGAACACAATTTTTCTAGTGACATTGGGAGAGTAGGAGCTAAAGGGAATTTTATAAAATCCCCCTTGTTGGTAAATATTGTGTAGAAAAACATTACTAGGACCTCCAACATCTTTTCTGGTGGACAGGTATGAAGAAGGCAGTAACAGAGTTTGTTTCTCGATGCCTTACATGCCAGCATGTGAAGTCTGAGCAACCAGATACCACAGGGTTAGCCCACCCATGGAAGTACAGGAGTGGATGTGGGATGGATTATCAATGGAATTTGTTATGGGATTATGACATACATTTGTGGGATAGAATTATTTCTGGGTGATTGTTGAATGACTCACCAAGTCATAAAACTTCATAGCTATCATAGAGAATAGTTCTGTAGAGAGTTTTGTATGCCTCTACATGAAAAAGATAATCCAAATTCATGTTGTCCCTTCAACAAATGTCTCATATAATGATTATATATTAACATCCTGGTTGTGGAAGGGATTTTAGGAGCCATATAGGACTCATCTACAGTTGATAACTACCTTCCATCCAAAGACCGATGTTGAGAGTAAGAGAACCATTCATGTTATTGTGGATAGGTTTCATGCATGTATCATATATTTTGTCCGCATTTGGGAGGACCACCTACCACTGATGGAGTTTGTGTACAACAAAAGATACCACTCCACCATTGGTATGGAACTATTTGAGGCTTTATATGAGCGACCCTGCCAGTCATCACTTTTTTGGAGTTACCCGAAGAGTCAGAACTCATGGGTCCAAAGATGGTGTGAGAAAGACCGAATAAGGTTCATATCATAAAGGATTAGATGAAGACTACACAGATTTGATAAAATTTATATACTAATAGATGGAGGAGACATATGGAGTTCGAAGAGGGAGACCATTTCTTGTTATGGGTCTCACTTATATGAGGGTTGGAGATATTTTTCAGGGGATGCAATTTGTTTTTGAGGTTCATTGGCTATTTTCAGATACTGTGCAGAGTTTTCAAGGTGGAATACCACTTAGATCTATAGCTGCAATTGAACTAGGTACATGATGTCTTCCATGAGTCAAATCAAAGGAGGTACATGCATCACCCATCGAAATCCATTAACTAGGTAGAGATGGACATTGAGGAGGGTGATACATTCACAGAATAATTATTGGAGATTGAGGATAAATAAGAAAGGATCCTTTGTGGGAGATTGATTTACTTGGGGAGTGTTTGTTCACACCATGTGAATCTTCAGGAGAGCATGTGGGAGCAAGAGACTCAGATTCGTGTTCAACACCCTCATATGTGTGAGTATCATTTTGATTGGGCTTTTATGGGACATAAAATAAATAAGGTGGGTGTAATGTAATGTATTATATTTTACATGAATTATTGTTAAATATTAGAAGGAATTATTACGAGACTAATATTTGGGATGTCATGCGATTATGATGACCAAGTTTCTAGGATTAAATGATTGTAATAATATAAACATTCAAATAGAGAGTGTGACAGGTTTTCCAAAAAAAGTGAAACAACATTTAAAAGGGCTCCTGTATCATAAATACAAGGGAATAATTTCATTCAGTGTAATGAATTTAACTTAGGTGGGTCTAAACATCGACCAATGCATGTCGACTACAAAAGATAGTTTTTTGACATTTTTATGGAAATGAAATAAATTAATATTTTATTTTATTTTGATACATTTAAATAAAAAATGACCTAATTTTTTACTATTAATATATTCATATGTAAAATCCTCAAGTTTTTCCACATAACCATGAAAAATTGATGACTACCATTGGAGAATTGTAGGAGTCCCTATAGGCATATGAAGACAGATAAATCGATCGATGCACCTCGTATTTGAGGGACTGTACCAACGAGCCCGACACATTGATCTTTCATCAACCAAATTGAGGTATAGATTTGTTTTTGATTTTTTCCGTTGTTCTTCCATTTAATGATGAATGGTGAACAACCCACGAATAGGTTGATGTGAGGATTGTGAATTCTTGTTGGAGGGTTTTTATTTTTCATTTCATTTGGGGCGTTCGAATCTAGGAATTAATTAAAGATGATTAGAATAGTTTTTTTGGTTCACTCTGTTAAACATACTTATGGGGGAGATCGACACTGTGAAAAACAATGGTAGAGATTAATTCCTCTTCTTTTGTATTAAATTTATTCCCCTTATTCCCTTCAATATTCACATTCATCGATAGGAAACAAACAAAAGATCATTGTGAATATGTTTCACAATGAAATGATTCCAAACTGGATATTAAGAACCATGATGATCAAGGAGATGTGTGATGGCGATGAATGATGTTGAGTTGGCTTGGATCAAGGGGGATCGTTCTTTGAGTGTTCTTCACATGAGTGGATAAAGACTCGTGTTTTGTGCCAATTAAATGGCTGAAACCAACAGAAATAGCTTTGGGATTTTAGGAAAACCTCAAAACTAGATTATCATGATGATCAAACCGTTGTATCAAAAATCATAGGAGAACCCGAGGTACGACGTCGAAGAACATAAATTCAAGAATTATGTAATGAAAAAGATGTGTCTCCCATTAACATGTCTGGTGGGACCAACATAGTGGCGACTAGGGATTATATGCTACACATGATGACGAACATGAAATACTATTGGAAGGACATGGAATGTGGGCCTCAGCCATCGGCGACAATAGTTCCAGGACAAAAGAAGGAAGGACATGATGTGTGACCATTTTCACATGGTGAGTGGGTCCTTATGTGGGACTCAACTTGTATCTTGGGCGATAAATAGACACAAGGTGGATATCAGGATAGGTACTCCACCACACGGCCAGACCTGGACAGATATGCGGGCTACCCTGTGTACCGATACATATTTTGGAATACACATGTTGAAGCTGTGTAAGAGCACATGGCCAGCATAAATGGTGTGGACCCTGGATACTCATACACAATGTGTGATCCTTCCTACATGACATGTATAAATATTTTTACATGCAATGTTTTCTATACCCTAATTTTTTTACACTAGCAGTACCCGTAGTAAAGGGACATGGCGTGTGACCCCTTCTACACACTGTGTACCTATCTATACATGGATTGATATTCTTTTCCACTATTCCTTGGAAAAGTTCCTTATGGGTTAGTGCCCCTTTTTCATTGTTCCCCAAAATTTTAGGTATGGTTTCCATCCAAAGGAGTATGATACCATCAGCAAGACTTTATGGATACAGTCAGAATTCCTCTAAGAGGCCCAGAGTAAGATCCACTAACCATTCTTCACCCTAGGTAGAGTTAGTTATCGATGTGACCAATCCTAATGGATGAAGATCCTCATCCTATAAGGTGAATTTAGATGAGCCACGGTATCCACCACATCCATGAAAGTGATCGTCATATGTGTATCATGATCTTTTCCCACCCAGATGTCTATTCCCCCATAATGACTGTATATGTTCCCACTAAAGATCTATTTGTTGTTTCTTCTCTATCATGATAGTTCTCTTCAAATGTACTTCTCGTACAAGTGTCATCATAGAAATCAGACTCATTGAGTGATTTATCCTGAATGAGTTCTTTGTGGAATCGTTGAATGGAATCCCTAGCATGGGTATGCAGGTCATTGGGACTTACCTCTACACTATGGGTCTAGGATTCGGGTATATATGGATGTGTTTCATTTGATATATGTTCAGTAGCCCTATACCATGTGGAAAAGATTGTAAATTTTCATTATGGATAGGTTTGTGGTTTTTGGGATCCCCTACGGAGTATTTTTATATTCACCCCTGCACAAGACTTTCTCAAATGTACTATTTATTGTGCAGACGAGCGACCTTTTGACAGAGTCTAGGGAGGACCAGGACTCGACCGAGATTTCTGAGTTCCTTGTAGGAAGTGGTGTTCTTATGGCTACGAGAAGTAGTCTAAATACCTCTATCAGGATTATAGGTTTGACTTTGTAGTTTTTAGACTATTTATTTTGGTGGGATTGTATTGTGGCCCAGTTTACATTCCACAATTTACTATCCACTGTGCACTATTGATTGGGTTTAGTTGTATGCTTGATTATTGGTCCATAGTGTTTCTTTTTTACATTCATCATTTGTGGACTTGGAGAGGTGTGTGTGAGTATAGTTTCCTATAACATCCACCCCGTGTTAGTAAAATTGCTACTCAGTTATTGTCACCATCCCCTAACCAGTTGGTGGAGGGTCTGGGGAGTCATAGTGTGGGCCTCACTGGGACGTGTCGTGAAAATTCCCTCATGTATCATAACTATTATTTATTTTTTCTCACTATTATTTGATTTATCTATTGTTATAGAAAATAATTATTCCATTACCCCATATTAAATATATTTAATTGATTGGGAATGAAATAATCATTTTATAATCATTTTATCATAACCTTATGCTTGTGTTTGATCAATCATTGTTATCTCCTACATTTACAATTAATGAAAACTTACACTCACTCTTTTTAATTACTTCCTTCCTCAATATTTGATGAAATTTTCTTATAATGATATGTTAACATGGGTATTATAATGAATAAATTTGTGAAATATATTTAGGATCCAGTATGAAATAATATGTTTTTTATATTTATTATTCATATAAATTAAATAATTACGGTTCAGGGGAACGTATAATATTTCATGTATTATATATTCAACCAAATATTTTCTCTAATTATGTTTTTAATTTTTTTCACCTTAGTTTGCACCATTGTAGGGTTTTTTATTATTAGGGATTATGAATAGATAACTTTATTGTTTACTCTGGGTATATCAATAAGTATGGAATAACATCAGTAATCATTTTTAAAGTAGTTATTGTGTGGTTTTCCAAAAAAATAAAACTATATATAGATATTTCTTATTTGATGTCGAGGTGTCATATATACACCTTTGGGTAATAACTAGGAATGGTGGAGATTTGTATTTATTCGATTGTTGCCAATGAATGATGAGTGGGCCTAAGACTGCACACCAAATTTGACATTCCTAGGTTATATTATTGAGATATTTCAAATTTTCATTCTTATCAATTAAGAATTATTTTAATAGATGAGGGATAATAAAATTACTTGGATAGACTGAAGGTGTCTTAGAATGATAATAAGGAATCATAATTTAGTGTATTTCATGAATAATTTTCATTATTATATGATTTTGATTCTATAATTTATCTATATTTATTCTTACATTATGTTTACTGGATTTGGTCAATTGATGGAACCAAGATTAATCATCTAAATAGATAATTTTATGGCTAATGCAATGACTATACTCGGGAGAAAGAAAATTGATTATGAGATGGGATTATATATAATGTGACTATAATAACTCAATAATCTAATGTTATGAGAAATAATATAGATCATGTTAACCTCTAGAATTAATGGAGGGAGAATCATTGCACTGAATCATTTATGAAACAATATCCACCCTCATTTTCTATATGTTTTGATCCACTAGATATAATGATATGGATTACTAGACTAGAGAATATATTTTCTATTATTTACATTTCATACTATGATAATATTGTCTTACCTATCTATTAATTGAAAGTCTATATTAATAAATGGTGAAATATTATTTAGAATTAATGTATATAAGGGGAAATAATCATTACAAAATGGGATTATTTAAATATTTTGTTCCTTAATAATCACATTCCCTTAACTCAATATAATAAACAGAGAGGTACACTGTTGAGTTAAAGTGGAAGAATGATAAATCCATTGAAACCTATAAAGAAAACAGTATAATTCTTACAAGGTATGTGTTTGGCATTAACATTGACCTATAAATTATTATTAATTTATTCATTAGTGGTTCAAAACCATGTATTAAAATGGAATAAAACATAAGGTTCATTGTTAGTTATAATGAAATAATTTTATGTGAACTCAATGTGTAAACGGATCTTTGAAACCATAATGGTTCTTGGGATAGGAAAAAGGAGATTGTGATTCATGGGAGCCCTAATGGTATTTTATATCAATGGAAGAATATGTTTCAATTTCCTACCTCTCAAAAATGCGGTAAGGATGGAATAATAAGATTTTCAAAATGTGAGAAGCATGTCCACTAAGAAGAATACTGATAAAGGGATACGAAAGGGTATGAAAATGAAATTAATAGAGAGGAAAATAAATAAAAAACCAATAAAAAAATCAATGTTTTAGATTTTACGGTTTTTTAAATTATGTGAATTTATTCCTAATTTAAGGGATAAAAAGGTTAATAAGCCTCAATATCCTCTTAGATTACTTGAGAAAAATAAATCTTTAATGAATATCCTAGATGATGTAGATTATTAGTACTATGTTGTTAAAATTAAACTTATCATCTACTCTAGAATAGATAATTCTTAATTTGATTATGAATTTATCCACTCATTAATATTAAATTTGTTAGAAAGGTTATTAGATAACAACATCAAATATTAGATGTTTATTTATAAGTGAAAAATATTAATAGTTTTATGATTATATCACAGGTATAAAACTTTTCTATGATAAAATTTTATTATAATGTGATACCTTAAAATATTGTAATTCTCGTACATGTTAAGTGTTAGGTGATCTTTGATATGGATCGACTCTCTCAATATATCGATAATAAAAAATTTATGATGATGGGATGTCGTTTTTGATCCTGTGAATGAACTTTTGATTATATATCAACGAAAGGATGAGTATGAACATTCAATGGATGTTACATTTGTAATATGGGTGACACTACCTATTCAAGAGGGATAGTTATCTCAAAATGTAGGGGAGTATATCAACTTCGATGATATGTATATTTATTGGGTTAATGATAATGTATTTCTAAAATAATTTCATAGTCTCCCCTGGAAATAGGTAATTGAGTTTTCAATGGAACATATAACTCATGCTACGAATTTCATAATGACTTCATACATATTGGAAATTATTTCCTTACTGAATAATATATGTATGGTTTTCATTATGTGATGGGTGGTCTATTAATTATGTATCCCAAAAATGATTAGTTTGACAAATTATGAAAAGATTAGTATTTTCCAATATTAATGATTCATTTTATATAATTAGTTAAGGGTCATGATATATGATAAATATAGGAAATACATTCATATGAGTTATGATCATTATGAATTTATAGTAATTCCATTTGGGCATACAAATTATCTTATTGTATAAATGGATTAAATTAATAGATAATTTATATAATACTTTGATATCATTATGGTTATATATATATATATATATTATTCATATATATTTAAATATAAATAAAGAGAATGAATAATATTTGAGGAAATTTTTTGATGTTGAAAAAATGTTTACAGGATATATCACGGAATGAAAACGAATTCAAAAGTGAAATATAGGCTAAAACGAGATCAAAAATTAACAAAGGTGGTGAATTGATGATAGTAAAAATTCTTTTTTAATTTCATGGGATTTGTGAAGGTCCTCTGGTCATGGACGGAAATAATTCATATAAATGAGGAAAACATTCTCATAGTGTATGGATGCATGTTAAGGTTATCACCCATGTTAAGACATTTATGAAACATACATCCCAGATGGTAACATTCATGAAATAGAATTTCCCACCATCATGCATCCTATAAATACCTACCTTAATCTAGAATTTAAGGGTACACTACCTTTGGGACACTACTTTATGTTCTGAACTCATGATACTTCAACCTCCAGGGGAAGAAAAAGAGATGTACATCTAGAGGTATCCATCTCTCATGAATATCCTCCCATGGGTTATTGAAATTATTATAACATGTTGAGGTTCTTTTCAAAATGTGTCATGTTTATACAAATATATGAAAAACACCAAAACATATTTGAGTATCACATGATAATTATCCTTCTTAAAACCAACCCAATGGGAGCCAAAATATTACCCCCAAGGATGGGAAATCCTATTTTTTGAATCTATCCCCTTTATAAAACACTTGACCATCACAAAACCTTTGAAATTTTTGATTCACATGCATTATTGAAAGGAACATTGATTTAACTATATGGTTTCACACTTTATTATAAATTATGTTTTAAAATTTGAGTGTCTAATGAATCTGTACCAACTTGAAATTAATTCTATCATTCCCTAATCATCTGCTTGATCAGTATTTCAACCTCTGTATGTGCCCTATTTTCATAAATCATGGCATACAGGGTTACACATCCACTTGGTCAGAATCATAGAAACCATTATTTGAATTTCTCTTAATAATAGGCATCTAATCATTGATTTCCCTATTTTATACTTCACCATGGAAGTGTTTATGCCATGAACCACCTAAAGGAAAATGCAATGTATGAACATTAATACAAATGTGTAGAATCATCAAAGGAAACTAAAAAAAATTCGTCATATAGAGTCTCATTGTTACAACCTTCTATCCTTCCTAGAAATGGTCTCTCTATGTGATGGTTCATCCCATTTCAATGATGCAAGACATAGAACTGTAGATCATAACATCCCAGTCCTACAATGCTAACTGTATGAAAATTTACTTGACATAAAAAGCTAAACTAGTTCCCCACACTATGTATTGAACATAGGATTCCCCATATATGAATTCCATGGGATGACACCCAAACATTTATCCTATAAAATGAACACAAGATATTCCATATATAATAATCATGGGAAGAAACCTACTTAGACATCATTGGATGATATTCCTAAACTGTGAATCCCAACTGCATCAGTTTGACACAATCCTCAACCACCTTTGGATGACACACAAAGACCAATTAAAAAACTACAAATACGTGGTAGCCCATATTTCTGATACCCAAACCCACATGGGATGCAACCCATAAAAACAATGGAAGTCCTACACATAATTCCAAGGCTATCCCTATTCTTCACTACTTCCAGATAATGAGTTTCCTTAATTCATGATAATAAACATCATGTACTGTTCTTGTCACATAAAATCAATCCATTCACTTAAACTACATGGGTTCTGATACATGTCTCATAAAAATGTATGTTTGATGCCTTCTTGGGTTCAAATCCTAAAACAAATGGGTTAACTCTTGGATGTTCAATCATGTTACCTAAAACCACAGTTAAATCTAGACATATTTCCCTCTATAATGTGGAAACTCCAATGTGTGATTATCGTCCCCAAGGGATGAAATTGAAATCCCACAAACTGTGTCACCACAATACATTAAGCCTATAACCTACCTATCCCTAAATAATGGTTATCCTATGACTAAACTTTCTCCATAATTCATAAAACCTAAGTACAACCAATCCCCACATGATGTTAAACTTATGACCAATCGTGTACCCAAAATACATTAATCCTATAATTTTGTCTCCACAAGTCCTTAAATAGGTGACCCCACTAGATGATCAAGATTCCCTATGTAGTTCAATGAATATGGGATACACAAGGTAAAAATTTTGGGATGTCTTATAACTCTTGATAAAATTACCTTGGGAAGATCATAAGAAAACATCCATCAACACCTAATATGATTATATATTTAATTCCCTCAATGTAATTATTGGAAGCATTTATAGGTTCCTAATGCCTCAAATGTCACTAGATGTACAAATTTTTCCAACATCATTATCATATCTGTTCATATTTTGTTACCCTATTGAGCTATTTGTTGTGTACTTAACCACTACGTAGCTAGAGAATGAACTAAGAACAATTTTCATGAACATGAATAAAATGTATATGGGATACTCAGACTAGAAAACAATCTTCTAGGTGGGATCCATGAAATTATGAAATGATATACCTTCATCTTATTTTTATCAATGATCCAAAACCATTAATAAATATAGATGAATAATCCCACCTTTCTATAGAGGGAATGCGTTGTGACCCAACTGCTACTGTAGAAGATATGTTACCATTTCATGGAAGAGAACCACATCATAAGAGGAAATGAAGTAAAAAAAGTGTACCATGATACCCAATTTTAGGCCCCTTCATTAAATAATATTAAAAGATCATTCCAGCATGATGATCATCCACTTTAACCATGAATAGACCAGTAATTCTAGACACTCGTTTTTTTTATTTCATCGAATCTAAAATTTCAGCATTAGGAACAAAAAACTATCATGGTGGGGAAAAATGATATTTTCCTCTTATAATAACGGGGAAATTAAATTTATTTTCAATCTAGAGTCTAATATGTATATGACATGGATCCTTCATCCCTATTGGAGGAGAATGGATAATGTTATACATGTTGGTAATCACTTTCATCATACCTATAATGATGATTAGATTAAAGAACGATGCAAAAATAAATATTCTATAATTTTTGATGGCCCACTGCTAATTGGAATGGGAGTAGGAAAAAGTCGGGTGGAGTAATGTCACATTTCTGTTCCCCTAAAAAACATTATTCCACTACTGTAGGAACTGGGAATCCTCCCCCTAGCTCACCATTCTCTATTAGCATACAGTTACTCAAAAAAACCCTGGTTCAGTTATATATATGTGATGGTGTCATCTAATCAATGATATGGAATGTCAACACATGGAATACTAGGAATCATGCCAATTTTTAAACCCTAAAGGGATGAAGAGTGGATATAATCCCCTGATTACCATGGAAATTTTTCCATAGAACCAAAAAACAAGAATGGTCTCATGTCTTGCTTCCGTATATCCAGGATCTGGGGGATTTATGGGTGTTTCAGATGCTTTTTCCGGGGCGCGCGCGTGTCCGTCCAGTCGTGGAAAAATTGCGCATTTTTGTTGCCCCGAATTTCCTCTTTCCAAAGGTGGGTGGAATCTGTCACTTATTCAAGGATGTCTACTCCTTAATCGAAACATTATGATGGGATGTCGGTTCTTCCTTCCATGTAATCCTCCTCGAAACTCGATACCTAGTACTGTTCTCCCTTATAAACATAATACGTTGTTCATGAAACACTTCCATGTGCCATATTTTCATGGACATTGTTTAATTATGCTGCTTCTGTCGGGACATTCCATGGGGTCCAGTCAGGGAAACTACATTCTGTGAGGGGAGTAGTCATGTTGGGCATCAATGGAATGTTTTCACGCAGAAACATTGGGGCATCTAGATTTCTTCCCCTTATTATAGGGCTTCTCGAGGGCGTGGAAGCCCCAGGAATCCCACAATGAATGTGGGGAATCTTATTCCAAGGGAATTTATCTGAGGTTAACTTCAGCTTCCTATGCTTGGCACAGGGTATTCCACAAGTTTAACATCTAGAGAAGACATATCGGACTAATGAGAACACTGACTAGAGTGGATCAGAAAGGTGTAACCACTTGAAGATACACTGATGTCGGGGCCAATGAATTGTTGAATTCCGGGTTATTGTTGAGGGGAATAGGGTATGAGGTGGGATGATCCCACTGAGATGTGGCAGCCCGGGTAAGAATATGGATGGCTGATGAAGCCATTGAATTATGTGGATGGAGAAAGGGATGGAACCCCCATGAGGAAGACAACAATTTTGGGATTGAACATTGATGAGACTTCCAACTTATTCCCATGATAGGGATTCAAAGTCCATGTAGTTTGGTGATATGATGGGACACCTGAGGAGGTGGCCTATGAGAATGGACACATGGATGAGACCTAGAAGAAGTGGAACCTCTGGGTTGGGGAATGACCTTCCCGAAATACATAGGCTTGTGGGAGAGGAAAATATGATACATGAGTTAGGGGCTTGAACCTCAGGGAGGCTTCCAATGTATCCATGTGGCAGGGAATCAATGTCAAATTAGTTCATCTACACAATGACTTACCGTTGATTGGGGTTGAAAATGGCTTACTGCTGAATGGGGCTGAACCTCAGAGAGGTTTCCTACGTACCCTGTCTAAGATACATGGATCAAGGCCTACCTAGTTCGGGAGGGTCACGCTACACTGACGTGGATATGGTCAGGTCCAATGGTTGTCGGGCATGAATCTCAGAGTGTCTTCCTACGTACCATACCTTGGAATGGTTCAAAGTCCACATTGTATGGATTGGATTTGGTGTGAAACATCTTACTACTGACGGAAGAAACAACGACATACCACTAATTGGGACCCATAGCTTAACGTCGTGCAGGATGGGGGTGATCCAAAGTGAAGGTGGTTGGAGTAACCGAGTGTTGAGATTGAACCTCCGGGATGATTCCTAATTACCTTGCCTTAGCAAGTATCAATGACCTCGTAGTTTAGGTGGTGGTGCGAACTGATATGAATATAGACCTGAAGTCTAGGTGGATGGTGGGCTTGAACCCCGTGGAGGCTTCCTACATACCTCTCCTTGGAAAGGATCGAAGTCCACGTAGTCCAGATGTGTGTGGGGATTACTCTCTAGGCTTCCTAGGGTGTTGTTGAACCAACGTGAAGGGTGTCGGAGCAACCAATGTATGGTGGGATTGGACCTCGGGGAGGCTTACTACGTACATTTCATTAGACAGGGTCAAAGTCCACGTAGTTCATGGTTTCGGAGTGGCGATTACACTCTAGGCTGCCCTGGGTGTTGGTGAACCGACGTGAAGGTGGTCGGAGTGACCAATGGATGGTGGGATCGGACCTTGGGGAGGCTTCCTATGTATATTGCCTTAGAAAGGATCAATGTCCACCTAGTTCATTTTTTGGAAGATGCGATTACACTCTAGGCTGCCCAGAAAGGATGTCATGGTCGGTGCTTACTCTAAGCCCACGCGAGTCATGCTCGGTGTGAGAAACAAGTGGAAGCAAAGACCTGACGATCATACTATGAAAGGTGCGCCCATGGGAAGTGTAATGGGGATTACATGTGGTTAGTGGCACACAAAGCAAACAGGGTCTTATGCATGGTTAGCATCCTAGGGAGAGAAATATTAGGACTTACTACAGGATGGAGTCCCGATGGCGACAAAGCCCAGTGGGAGAGGGAAAAGATAATGAGATCCCTATCCCCATCACCCCTCTTAGTCTTTCACAAGGAAGAAGATAATAGGAGTAGGGGTGAATCTCCTTGCATGAATGGCTAGGGGATTACACCAAGGTGGTTTCCCTTTCCCCGCAGACAGACTCCACTCCGATAAGGAGGATATCATCCCATATGAGGAACGATCACACTCATGTGTAGACGATTGGGCATGAAAAATGTTCATGGTGGAGAACCCCATGTAGGATGCCTGAGGGGAAGGTCACAATTTAACTTCATGTGCTAAGGATGATGTTTCTTGGAAGTTTAACATCCTACAACTCACAAAAGGTGGGTTCACTCCGCACCCCTTGGACTTACATAATAGGTACCCTCTTCACCTTGGTAAAGGGAAGGCACCCACAACCCCATGGCTAGGGGGGTGTTATGGAGTGATCCTATGGGGGTCCACATTAGCATTTATATTCGAAGAAGTGATAGCCATTAGTATGCCTATGCGAAGAAGCATCAGGTGAAGCAATGAAACATGTAGCATTGTCCAAGGGACTTTGAAATCTCTTCGTACAAACCTGTAGGTTCACATATGAAAAGTAATTTCCATGAAGAGGGGATCATTGGCTGGGGCCTTGTGAAGCACTACTACTCCACTTGGCGGAGAGTATTTGCGAAGGGGTGTGCTTCGAGATGTAGGGGTGGAAATGCCTATGAATTGGATATCGGTGCCTGGGGGAAGTGCTTCGTGAAGAGGATTGACATTTGTTGAGCATGGCCTTACAGAGAAAAGGTGCCTCGTAAGGCAGGGCATCGTGAAGTGATGTTCTTCGCGAAGTAAAATGACCCTGCCTTGGCATGCAGATCATGTGTACATGAGGGGTGTTTCGTGAAACATAAATGCTCTGCGACAACCCGAGTCCCCTTGGGGATCCACTTCCTTCACGAAGTCCATTAGGATTTGTGAATGGCATCACTATAAGAAGGGGGGATTAAATCAAGAAAAATGGGAGTTACTTCATTGATAAAAAGTACCACGTGTAGCTTAGGGTTCACAGAGAAGAGAGTGCTTCATGATTTGGGAGCTAGGAAGTATAAAGGTCAGACTATCCATCCTCTAGAATCATGGGGAGCCTAGTATTTATAGGAAATAGGAGCCGTGAATTAAAGATTATGTGGAATGAAGAGGGACATGGTTGCTTCGCGGCAGGCTCGCGAACTTCAAATACGTTTGTGGAGCGTCCCTTTTCCTTGCTTCGTGGGGGGATTACCAACGTCAAATGTGTTCTTGGAGCGTCATGCCACCTTGATCTACAGTGGGATAGTGAACATCAAATGTGTTCACCGAGAGTCCTGCCTCCTTGCTTCACAGAGGGATCACAAACATCAAAAGCGTTCACAGAGCGTCCCGCCTCCTTGCTTCGTGGTGGCTGCGGTGATGGGGGACTCTATGAAATAGCTTCGCGAGGTAGTCAACGATGCCTTCTTTATGACTTCTTCTCCGTCTAGAATTTTGGCACCAACCAATGACCCCCTCAGACATGGAGCCACAGAGAGATTAAGGATTGAAGTCTGAGGTCAATTTGCCAAAATCCTCAGTTGTTTGCAATGATGGCTCGAGAAGACGGACCGTGAGGTGGATAGGGGACACGCATAACGATCGTGTCGCAAAGCTCAGCATGAACTGGACACTATATTATGTTCCAAAGTCCGTCACCTATAAATAGGATAGAATACCTCTCTTTTTTATTTCCCTTATCCGCGAATTTTTCCTTTTTCAATCTTGATTCGCGAAGCACTGCATACTCCGTGAGTGTTCTCTAAGAATCAAGTCTTCGTGGCGCACAATGAGTCCTCGACTTCGCGTTTGAACTCCGAAATATGGTGCTCTGAACGCCTAGGTAGGGATCTGTGAATAGTCTTCATGAACAATCTTCACAATCACACTCTGCGAACGAGCTTTGAAAACCTACCCGAAAATCGTCCAAGTGACATAACCGAATGGCCCACCCAGAAGCTTCCTATGGGCTCCATGCGGAAGCCTCCTAGAGGGAGGAGATGGAGAATAGTCTGGGACTATGAGAGTTAGTCTGTAGCCACTCGGACCATAGTTCATTGTTGGAGCTACTATCCGAGATCCAGAAGAATTATCCACTGTGTATGAGGTTTCCCTTGTATGGATTCGAGCTGAGGGATACCGTCTTCATCCCTGAAGCAAGTAGGGACACACCATATTGCTGGTTCTGGAGAAAACTGTGTCAGCACCAATGGTTCAGGGCGGCCGATGGTCATACCCAGGAGTAATTCATGCCCTTCATTGCCGATTTCTTATACAATCATATGAACAATGTCGACGAGAAGGCATTGTAGCCCGAGACGTCCCCTCATCTATACCAAACTATCCTCAAGGCTGCGTAGGGGAACCTGAAGAAGGGGTGGTATGAGGAATGGGACCTACACCAGGGTGGAAACTTCATAGATGATTGGACATGGGCCGACTGGGTAGGAACATCATGTGAGGAGTTCGGAGCAGATCTGAGAAGCGTGGGCCTGTATGAGGTAGATTGGGCTTCTTAGTTTCACATCTATGAGCTGAAGCAGCTAATTCCAGAACTATTGTGCTGGTGGTCACCGGGGACCAATACCTTGAACCTAAATCATGGGGAGGTTGGCATCTCTTTATGGGTTGTGTGTCAGATCTCGAGTGTCCCGATACTGTGGGTGATGTACGATGAATTCCTCCATGCTATGGGTGCGTGGGAGAATCCAGAGCAGATGATTCATTTGGCGATGGCTTTGAAGGAGCTTGTTTCAGGAGAGGATAAGGAGGAATTGAGGGATGCCCACTTCAGGCATTGGTTCAAAACGTTTATGAACTTCCCAGTTGACCGATAGTTCCCGATGAGACCTCAGACTTTCCCAAAGGGGGCCCGCAGTAAGGAACACTCATACTGGAGGCAGTTAGAGGATGGCCAGTCGAAGACATGGGTGTTCAATGTATGCAATGATCAACAGCCAATAGTTAGGATCGCGGTATTCATCGCAGACCTCATTTGTGGTTTAATCCCGTCGGTGAGGGATACTAACATGGGAGTGCGACCAAGAACTTTAATCATGGAATCCACATGGGTGAAATGAGGGAAGGTCAACCTAGGGATCCCGATGCTCTCCATGTTTTATAAGATGTTATGGCAAGTCGGTCAGGGGAAGAGGCAACCTAGAATATGCTGGTCATTCCATAATGTGTACGTGTGGATAACAGCGCACATTAGGGGGATTTATGAGTATCTGAACCCCATCTCGCCTCCAAGGTAGAACATCCGCACCTCGATTCTCAATGGTGCGGGGAGTTTTCTAGACAAACTGACCATGCAATAAGTATTAAACCGTGTTTGTAAGGTATAAGTGTTCAACTTCCATCCGTTTACGTTCTCAACGGGGGCCTTCACAGATAACTGTCAGGGAATATAATAGTTCTGGGCCTACCTCCGAGCCTTTCGAGGCGGAGTCTTGGTGGCTAGTGTGGACCGCAGAAATCATTGTGATCCATACACCCAACACTGGTTTTCAAGGCAATTCTGGTGCATGCTGTAACTAACCCAAGGGGTCTACTTGATTTTGCATCAGGAGGATAACATGTGTGTGATGAGGAAGATGTGGATCATATTTACAAGGGAAGACAGGAAGATTCAGAATGAATTGCCTCTGTAGACCGCAGTCCTTTGGCTGGTAAAGGAATACTCCCAGAGTTAGGAGGTGCCTACCCAGGGGGAGATGCTGTAGAGGTCAACCATTCTAGTATGAGATGGTGAGCTCCCCCAACCTCAAGGCTAAGGCCGGAAGGTAGCACGGGCATCCCGTATTGGCGGGGCTTCTATAACGGTGACACCCGCACCATCTGAGGGATAATTAATGGTAGTGGATCGGGTAGTGGCAGCTGACCACATGGTCCTAGGATAAGAAAGATATACAGAGGGGCGACCACCAAGAGGACTCTGCAGGATATCTACTTAGGCCTCAGGTAAACGGTTGTGCCGTATTAAGATGCCAGAGAATGATGTCTTCCTGGAGGCCTAGGACATCTAGGAAGTCAACTGAAAATTACTCGGACCATGTGAGTTTTGGAAGCACCTGAACTACCTCGGTATGGACTTATAATGGATTGTCTCTATTAGAGTTGGTTTTATAGTATCTCAAGCAGAGGGGGAGAAATACATGGCCAAACTGGATGAATTTATCCGCTCGTAGGGTTCCCTTCATCCGATGACAGACCGAGTCAGGGTGATGTTGGATTGTATGGTCCCTCTGCAAATGTCATCTGCTGACCTGAGGGAGCACTTCCCTCTGCCAGAAGAATTGGACGAGTAGTCCTAGGGAGATGTGGCCGGTAGAGGGAGTCCATTGGAGGAGGATGAAGTCAGCTATTAGTCCTCAGATCTTGATGATTTTGTGGAGGCCCTAGAGTTAAAATTCAAAGATCCTTCCTCAGTGTCTACTCCTATGTTACTCTGGATTCATTATCTATATATACACTGTGTAGGAGGACCTTTTCCATAGACCTCATTCTCGCCCCTCAATGGGTGCCGATGCAGGACCTTCAGGATCCAAACTCATGCATGCATTAACATTTGGTTCTAGTGGGTCTAGGACACCCAAGGCGGCACCCCTGGAGTCTCTAGACCTTCAAACCATATATGTGGGGCCACGTTTCGGGGTCCCACTGGCGTCAATAGAGGAACGAGAGACGTAATTTGATCTCTGTAAGTTTCCTCTACTGAATTTATGACTTCCATCCCCTGAACACATTAACAAAAATTCATGTCCTATTTTTGGCATGTACAGTTCATTAATTGGCATGGGCCGTTGCGGCGAGGTTAGTCCGAACTTTTGAAGCACTCTTCCCAAAGTTATACCAATGGTCATGGAGGTGGACATCCAACCTGATCGAACTGCATGACACCCAATCACTGGTGGGGAAGCCAGTGGGAATGTGCATGGGGTTATTGATGTGGTATCTGATGATGAGGATCAACAAGACACTATAGGAACCTCCATGCCTGATCCAACACGAGACGCAGACCCGACTGAGGAGTTCCTTGCCGAAATCCCTACATATGAGCCGGCCAAACACGTCGACTGGGACAAGACATCCTCTGACGAGGAGGACAACAAAATAGTCCATCGATGATCATGGAATTTGATCACATGCTTCATAAATAACACCCCCCCCCCAAGAATAATGGTTGGAAGAGATTGATACACTTCTCCTGTGGCTACGCGAACTGTGCGCCGGGGGAGTGGATGCCCATCACCCTCACATGCTCATCCAAGATCTTATGGTAGAAATGATTTGGTAGTATGATAGTGTCCCCAGTGTGTTCTGGCAGCTGAGGAAGGTAGTGAACATCAAGAGGCTCCATGAGACAGAAATTGAGGATGAACGGTTGTAGGCCCGGGATGATGAGCACTCCTATTATCTTGATGAACAATCAGAGATCGTCTCGTGGCTGAAATCACAACTGGAGGTGGCCGAAGTGGTCATAAAGAAAGCTTCTAGGGAGATAACCATTTTCAGGACCAGTTTGGAGTGGGCTCGGGTCGCAACAGATGAACTTCCCCTATTGCTTCTGAGGAGGAGACGAAGGTAAACAAGTAGCAGTAAATCCTATACGCCACAATCCAGAGGGTGGAGGAGCTAAAACGTTCCTCTAATGAGAACAATCCATCCATGGGAGGAATAGACCCTCAGGAACTGTAATGATAACAAAACCTCAAAAGTACTTTCATGCTTTGACTGTTTGATGTCATAGTATGCATGAGTTCCGTTGTTTACATTGGTTTATTTCTTTCTCGCGGTATTCATTGAGTGTCCAGTAATCATTCCCTAAGCTCATGTGGGCCGAGGCTCGATGTGAGAAACAAGGGGTGACCACCATATTAGTCCATTCAAGAGCGGGAGTGAAATCCAAGATTCAGGTATCCGGGACCTAGATAGTTAATCTGGAATCCTATAATGAAAGGGGAAAAGTCCTGGATGGAGAGGGAAGATCTTGGAACAACCATATTTCGATTTTTCTAATGAGCTCTTGTGCACGAGAGGGGCAATGCCAGGGGTGTTGGAATCAGCCAAAACATAGGGGAACATAAACAAGTGAATTATGGTACCTGAAATTCATAACACTATAGGGGTGGAAAGAAGATAAAGTAAAACTACTTCCCATGTTTGAACACAATATCCTTATTGTGTTATCCTAATATGGGGACAACGAATGATGGCCTACCGCTGACCATGTTCAAAACACGGGGCCTGACTAGAGATTTCATCCATTAGCCTTACATAACATTATCACTGGATATTAGGTGAGACATAGGATGAACATCTATATTGTTAGGGGGTTCCTCCAGACGTGAAAGGTGATGAGGGTCAAAATAAGGGGCACACAAAGTGTGGATTGTGGAATGACAGTTTTTTCAAACAGAATCCAACACTCTTGAAATTACGCCACCGTGGTGGAAGTAAATTAGATGGGAATGCCAATTTGATCATGGATCATTCATACATTTAGATAGGGACTCTCTTGAGAGGGATCTGTTTCTTCCCAATGTCATCATGGGGAATTCTGAACTTGTTTAGGGAAAATCTGCATTTACAGAGTTCCCCACGAGGGGTCAGGCCAGGGGGAAGAAATGGGGAGGAATATGATCTATGATTCCTGGGGATGGAATTGAGGAAAAATGCATGGGTTTCTATATGTATCCCATGAGGATGTGAATCAAACCATATGTAGTTCTAGAATCATAGTTTAACATCAAATGGGACTATGAAAATCCTAGATGTGCCGGTACACATCCTACCAGAACTACTAATCCCATGTGAGTCGCGCTCGATCTTGGAAACAAGAAGTAGTGGTGATACTTTTCTGACATAGAAACGAACATATAAGGACGAAGGGAATCTCAGTGAATTTCATCCCAATGATGCTAACTCGCCCATGTAGCACACCTGAATGCGTGAAGAAGTAAAGACGAGTATGTCGGAATTCCACTTGAACATGGGGAAGTGGAAATGTGTGAATCATGATGCTCAAAATCTGGATAACAATGATTGTGGTGTGATGATGAGGGATAAATGTTGACCATATTCGAATCAAATTACCCATATCGTGTTAGCCTGGAATGGGGAAAAAAATGAATGTCAATCGCTGACCATGTTCAAAACACGGGACATGTCACAAATGTCATCCGAGATATTTAGGGACGTTGGACCGAAACAGTAGGTGAGCCTAGGTGGCATGAGACCAAGCCATGAAGGGGGTCTCTTCATATGTGGAAGAGGATGATGATACAAATAGAAAGCTCACAAATCTTGGAAATAGAATGAGGTGAATGTCCCCATGAAAATTCCACACTTTGGGCCCTTTTTCAAAACACATCTGAATATGCCAATGAGACGTATTAGATAGAGGGTGTTGAGTCCATTTCCATTGGGAGATCTTAGTTTAGGTTCATAGAACTTGGACCACGCTGGGAAAAGACATGGTGAGTATATGGTGCGGCTATTGAGAAACTTGACATAAATGAGATCTTAAGAGGTAATTGCCACACCACATGCCCCCAGATGAGTTCGGGCCAGTGGATTGAAAAAGAAAGGACATGATTTTTTTCCTAGGGATGGACCTGGGGAAAGAAATGCTTGAGCATTCCTACATATCCTATAAGGATGAGAATCAAGCCATATGTAGTTCTGGAAGATGTCGTGCAGTTTTATGCATTTCAGCAAGGACGTTGAGTGGTCTTAGTTTATGGTCATAGAGCTTAGACCATGGGTGGTAGGAAACACAAGAGAAACATAGTGGGGTAATAATAAAAACTGAATTGAATGTGAACATGGGGTTCTGACCACTATGTGTTCCTTAAAGAGGTTTTAGATCGAGGGACCGAAAACGAGAGTTAAGATGGGCCCGAGGAAAAATGCATAGGCCTTCATATGTATGTCATGATAATGAGAATAAAACATTACATAGTTCTCAGGGGTGTCCTGGAATGGTTCTGATGCCAAGAATAAAATGGGTTTGAGGGTGTATCCCCCTCACCAAAAGAAGCGGTATTTAATATCTTGTTTTTCCTTGAAGGTGTTTGTTTTTTTTTGAAGCGACATGCCTAGGAAGAAATGTTCTAGAAACACCACAAGAATCAAGCCGTATTCCGGAGTTGAAAAATAGTATGGTGTGTGACTGATACAAAACAAGGTGTCTCCATGTGGGAGGACATCACGATGCAGTGCCATTTTTTTCGTGAAGCTATGATGATAATATCACAGTTTAGTGCCATGTGATGGGACCAGGCAGCATAGTTTAACGTCATTTTTCCTAGGTGCATATTGGAGAGGCGAGGTTCTTGAGGTGAATGCACATGGGGTGGAAAAACGTACCCAACATAGATGGGGAAAGAGTCCTACATCACACCACAGGTGATTCTATGGGTAAGCGTCAGGATGAGGATCCAGGAACAACTAGAAGAAAAGGGGTAGGTGAAACCAGTTCTCTATTGAGTTGGGCCTGGAGACAAGATGTCCATGAGTTCCTACATATCACAAGATTATTGGAATCTAGATGTACATAGTTCTATAAGAGATCTTAGTTTACGGTCTTAGGTCTTGGTCCATAGAGGAGTGAAAACCTTACAAGTGCAGACCTCAACCCGATCCCTAATCCCACGTGAGTCAGAATTGATGTGGGAAACAAGGGAGGAAGAGGCTTATTTCAATACCTAGAATGCATGATAGAGGGAAATTGGTGTGGAACCCCAAACGATTTCCTTACCATGGATTTGTCCTCCTAATGTGAAAACTCTCACTGAGGGATAGTGCTAGGAGTGTGAAAATTCTATTTGGACATGATGGCATGGAAAAGATGTGAATCATGTAACCAACATTCTAGCCTTGAAGAGGATGGAGTGACAATGAAGGATAAATGTTGACCATGTTTGGAACACAGCATCCATATCACGTTAGCATGGAATGGGAACAACAAAAGATCATCAACCACTGACCATATTCGCAACACAGGACATGTATCAATCTTTTGTTCGAAAACCTCAAGCATATTGGCCTATAATGGTGGGAGGGCCCTTGGAACAAGAATCCATACCATTTGAGGGGTCCTTTCAGTTGTGAAAGGTGATGGAATCCCTAATTAAGGGGAAAACTAAGCCTGATAAATGGGTGAAAGCATGTCCGGGTAGAATCTGACATTCCAGGTTTTAAACTAGAGTGCCCTTGGGCACATTAGTGAATCACTAAAAAGGAAAAAGGGGCTCATCTTGAGAGAGGCCGATTTGAAAAGGTGAGTATAATACAAGGGGATGGAAAAATATTAGGAGGAAGAGGTAAATGGCATGGATGTCAGAAAAATAGATGATAATGAGGAAATAATCCCATAGCGCACCATATACCCCTCTCCTTGGGGGAATACCGGCCTAGGGGACAAGATGGGGCTAGACTGAAAGATGAGATGCTCGGGCGGTCCTACGCATCCCATAAGGATGGGAATCAATCCACACATAGTTCTAGAGATAACGCACATAGGGGTAATATAACCCAATGAGGGTTGTGTACAGCATGATAAGTAACCCGACGTGAATGAGGATGTAATCCCATACCACACTATACAAAACCATGTAAACTCGGGCATGGGGCTCGAAATGGTTTGGGACCTCAAACTAGAGGTCTCATCCAACCAATTTCATATGACCCCTCATGTGGGTACTACTTTATCATATCTCATAAGCCCTTGGGAGCAGTGATCAGTGTGGGAAACAAGGATTAGGATATGGATTACCCATTATATATGGGTCAGATAGCTAGAATCAACAGAGGGGGACCAAAACTTGAAGGAAATCAGGGAAGAGAGAAACACTACACTCAATACATAGAACCAATGGTGTGTCAATAACGACAAAGGATAGCTGTTGACCATGTTCAAAACACAGCGACCGTATCATGTGGCATGGAATGGGAAAAACAAATGAGGATTGACCACTGACCACATTCACAGCGCGGGACACGCATCAATTCATTTTTTAAAATCCTCAAGAATTTTGGCGCGTAATGGTAAGAGGGACCTTGGGATATGTATCCATGACATTCATAGGGCCTTTCAGAAATACAATATGATGGAATCGCAAGCATGGAGTGTGAGCGAAGCAGCTATGCATATGCATTCCAACGTCATGTAGGACGTTGAGAGAGATTGAATTCGCTATGGAATGGGACACATGGTGAGACCATGATTAACTCTACCTGGATCGTGGAAAGAGAGTGTGACACAACACGTGTCTTAACCCGATGGGGGATTTTCATGTTTTGGGGATGGGCTGATTGACAAAATGTATGGGCATTTCTACATATCACAAGAATATGGGAATCAAGTCACGTGTAGTTCATAAAGGCCATTCAATTTAATGTTGCGCGATGAGGATGTGGGAGAACAGAAGAACGAGGGAGAAAATGGTGCAATAGTCGTAATTACCATATGAACGAGGACAAGGAGGCCTGCACTACACCACATGAGAACCCTCAGAGAGGACTATACCAAAGTTCGATAGTCCAAAAGATGAGTTCTGGGGCTGGGGTCAAGATGAGGCCTCTGAGCATTCCCACATATCCTATAAAGTGGGAATCAAGTCGTACGTAGTTCTATGGAGGTATTTTATCATCTTGCGGGACAGTTAACCATTTAAAGTGATGTATGAATGAACAGTTTAAAGGGGCTGTTTTAGGGTCACGCGATTCCCAAAAATTTAGGGTCATACCGTTCCTGATGGATCAGGAAAAATATTACCAGAGGAAATTGGCATTGGTATGATGAGTTATTCTTTCACAATCCATATTAACCAGTGAGTATGCACCATTGGGGTAAACCTTGTGGATTATATAAGGTCCTTCCCATTTGGGTTCCAACTTGGGTGGTTTCCCACCAGGGATAATTGGTGTCTGTAGGGCTAATACCAAGTTTCATTGAAACAAAGAGAAGAGGTGAACCTTCTTGTTGAAGTCTCTAGCTATCTTGTTTTGATGCCTTTCCAGATTGTGCAGGAGACTAATCTTATTCTCTTTAAGTGATTCCAATTCAGCCGGATGAATTTTGGGTACCTTATCTGGCGCCATCTTGTAAGAGACCATCGTGTGTAACGAAGGTAGCTGGATCTCGATGGACAGAACGGCCTCCGTTCCATACACCAAGGAATATGGGGTCACCTTGGTGGAATTACGAGTCGTCATCTGATAAGCCCAGAGGGTGTTGGGGAGCTTTTTTGACCAAATCTTCTTATTCTGAACAACCATTTTATGTAAAATTTTATAGAGGGTATTTTTGAACGCCTCAATATTTCCATTTTCATTAGCCTGATAACGGGAGGTTTGGTTTGAATGAAATTTTTACTTGGCGTACATTTTCTTTAGCTTGGCTGCTCAAAAGTTGGTGTCAATATCGACGAGGATGGCATGAGGGAATCCAAACTGGTAATGATATTGGAGCTCACGAAGACAATAATGGAACGAGCCTTGACCTCCTTGAGAGGAACTACTTCCACCCACTTGGAAAAGAAATTTATGGCGGTCAGGATGAACCTGCACTTGAGAGTTGTCGTCGATGAATATGGTCCAATGATACAAGTCCCCATAACACAAACGGCCAAGAGTAATTTGTAGAGTGGAGAGGTTCTAGCGGCTGATGCATGAAGTTAGCATGGATTTCGTACACATGACCTCTCTCGGAGAACTTGATGCAATCATGGACCATGTAGGGCCCGAAATACCCCAGTCTTCGAATATGAGGGGACAGCTTTGGCCCAGTCTGGTGAGCCCCATAGGAACCGACGTAAACCTCATGCATGACCTGAGAAATCTCAAAACCTTGAATGATACAGAGGATATTACAATCAAACCCACACTTGTAGAAGATATTCTCAATAATGGGACCACTCTGGAGGGTAAACAACAGCGTGTGGCATCAGATTCACTTTCTCTTTGCTTGATCAGCTGGGAGGCAACCATTTTGGAGATACTCAACAAAGGGGAATCTGTAGTTGGGGGTAACATCAATTACTGCACCTGAGGAACCTAGGGATCATGACGTGGAGGCTTCAGCGGTATGATAGCTTACCCGCATGCCGTCGTAATTATATGGGGTGATAGGAGTAATGACTCTCCGATGCACCACATGTATAATCAGATCATCCTGCTTAGCTTCTACCAGCGATGGTTCCTAGATGGCCAGGTCATTGACACAACCGTTCTTCGATCGAGGGACATGTGTAACCTACGGCTGAGATGGGAACTAGGCTATTAGTTAGAGGTTGTGCTCTAAAAATTGCATTAACTCTAGATTTCTGATGATGTAGCCACTGTTTTTTTGCTTGATAACTTGTTTGGAATCCCCTTTTACATGAAAATGGGGCACATAGATCTCGATAGATAGCTCATGTCCAGTGATGAGCACCTAATACTCTTCCTCATTGTTGATGCAGCCTTCCAAAATTATGAAGGAGTACAACAGGATGGCATGTGCTGGTGTAATAAAGACAATACCTAGGCCTACTCTATTGATCCTTAGAACATTGAGACTCCTACCGATGGGGCTCCAGGAGGCACCGTCAAAGTGCATCGGCCAACATGGGATGTCATGATATATCGAGAGGATTGCCTCATCGGGAAAATACTGATCCAGGGACAGGTCCGTGGGAGTTGGATCTGCAGCTATAAAATCTTCCAATGCTTGTCCCTTGAAAGCCTTCTGAGGAACAAACATGATGTCTAACTACTGGAGGATTACTGGCCATCGTGCTAGATGGCCGTTGAACATTGGGCGGTTTAGAATTTACGTCTAACCGTGAAACCAACTCTACCTCATGGTGTTTTATGTAGTGTCGCATCTTCTACACCGAAAATATGATCTCAAGGCATATTCTTTCGATGAGGGAGTATCTGGTATCTATATCGATGTGCGTACAACTGAGGTAGTAGAGGATATTTTCTGTCCCCTTGTTGTTCTTCTGGGAGAGAGGGGTACCAAAATATCATTCTAGGGAAGTCATGTATAGTATTAGTGGCTTTCTAGAGATGGGTGGCATCAAGATTGGAGGCTGGAGTAGCTACTGCTTGATTTCCTCGAATGCGGTATGGCACTCATAATCTCAATCGTAGATAGATCCTTTTTCATGAGCCAGGAAAAGGGCTTACACGTGATGGCCATATTCCCAATGAATCAGCGTATGTAGGATATGTGGCCTTGAAAAACCTCGAATCTCTAGAATATTACTCGGGGGAGGCATCTGACTGATGTCCTTGATCTTCTCTAGGACGATTTCGATACCCTAGTATCTGAAAACAAATCCAAGTAACTTCCTCAACGTGACCCAAAGGCAAACTTCAACGGGTTCATCTTCAGGTGGCGAGAACGGACGAAGCTGAATAATTTTTAATGTTCCTTGAGATGGTCCTGGTGCTGGAGATATTTGACCACCAGACCGTCCACATATCATTCCACCAGCTTCCTAAGGATTGGATTGAATATGCGGTGCAGGGCCTACTAATAGATGGCACATGCATTCTTCTGGCCTAAGGGAATAACATAGTAGTGGAAAGTACCTTGAGGTGACTTAAAGGCTATGTACTCTTCATACTCGGGAGCCATTCCAATCTGGTTGTATCTAGAATAACCATCCATGAAGGAGAGGTTGTGGAACCCATTAGTAGTATCGATCAATAGTTACGTCACTGGAAGGGGAAAAGAATCCATCGGACAATGACTGTTGAGGTCCCGAAAGACAATGCAGACTCTGATCTATCCGTTCATCTTCATAACAGGAACAATATTGGCAAGACACATGGGGTATTGGACTTCCTTAATGATGTTTTATCTAATGAGCATGTCAAATTCAGCCTCAACCATGGAACCATGATAAGGGAGCATCTTCCTGGGAGGCCTCTTGAACCCGTGATGATTTTTCGGGAGATTGAGACGTTGGATGACTACCAGAGGATGTAGTCCTAGAATCATGTCATAACACCAGGAAAACATGTAACGGTGCTATTTAAGGAATTTCATTTACCGCTGCTGCTCTTCAAGGAACATGTTGGCACTGATCAATGTGGGTCTCAGATCTGCCTCACTACAAAGGTTCACCTATACCAGTTCATCGACTATGGCAGAAACGCCTTCATCAAAGGTAGGGGAGCATCATCTAGATGCTCTTATTCACTTTTGAAGGAAGGATTCTCGGTGGTAGAAGCATCCTCTGGGCAGGATGATCCTGACGAGAGGCTGGTACCAACCTAGACAGTAATGGAAAACATATCAGGAGACTAACGTGCTTCTAAAATCACAGCAAAGAAGGCAGTGGATCTGATCCAATCTTGTCTTCAGCCCAAGGGGCCATGATTGATGATATCAAAGAAATAGTGGCATGTCGTCTTGAGCCAGTTGATTCCAGCTTGGTGAAATAGACACGAATTATGTACTACCATTGCTATGGGACGGACACCCCGATACTACACAGGGGTAGGAGGCTCTGGGATCACCTGAACTTGGTTTGTGTAGGAGTACAATGTGATTGCATGTTGTTGCATGGAATTAGGAATATTATTTCCTATTTTACAAAAGAAAACAAAACATTTAAACATGTCGGTGGTTGTTGCCTCCAATCGATGGATCAGGAAGACATAAGCGTCATCCAGACGTGCCCAACGGTTAGTTGTTACCATGGAAGGATCAACCTCACATGCCTGAATCTTCTTATCCTTTCTCTTCTAATAGTAATCATTGGGATAGTGGGATTTACAAAGGGAGAAATGTGATGCGTCACCTTGTAGTTCCACAAATCTACCATTAAGGGAGTATTTTAGGCATTAGTTATATGATGAGGGGACCGCTGTGTGTAGGTGGAGCCATGGCCTTCCCATCAATGTGTTCTACGTGGTTTCCTGGGAGACAACCATGAACCCAGTGATGGAAATTAGGCCACTTAATTGTGTCTTCAAACGGATCTTACTGAATGGGCTCTGATCTATCCTATAGTATCTCTGGATTCTAAAATTGGAGGGAGTCAGGTCATCTTTAGATAACCCCATCATCCCCAGTGTATGCGTCAGGATAAGGATAATTCTGTAGCTGGTATCAAAAAGACAACAACGTATCTCCACAACATTAAATTGGCCGGTGATGTAAAGTGGGAAGATGATCCCTTCTATGGGAGAACCTTCAGATTCTCCATAAGACAAAATGATGGCCTGACATTCAGCGTTCTTGAGAGCCTCCGCATGAATGGCTTTTGCAGCCGTGACCTCCATCTCTAACTGGAGGGGGATTCTAAAAGACTCAGTGAGGGCTTCGCACATATCTAGCGACATGCGAAGAGCCTCGAGAATAGAGATTATGGATGGAATTATGGACTGATTTTTGCGGACATCGTACATTCGCAGTAGGAGGAAACTTATGCTTTCTAGGTGTCATTCTATGATAGGAGGCATGGCAGGCCCTGCCGGCTGGGCCGACAACTGACTATTGTCGGGCATATCCTGCTGCTCACTAGTTGAAGACGAAAGCGTAGTGGACAGATGAGGACCAGATGACTGAGATCAGCCTGTAACAGGGCATGGCTGGTCTTATCATGGTCGAGGTTGCTCTTCCTGATATAGTAGCATGAACAATGTTGGAGGTGGTCATGATGACACAAGATGAAGAGGCTGCGCATGGTGAGATCTGTGCTGGTCCTTCTATCTTGTCTCAGTGGCATGTATGACCTGGATGGAGGTGCCAACTAATGTGCCCCGATGACCAATATAATCATGGATTCATAAACACTGACGATTATTAGGGTCGTTGTGGTGGTCGTCTTGGCACTCTCCATCATCGAGAATGATATAAGAATTTGATAGCTCTAAAGTGTTAACTGAAGCGTACCCTTGACTATCACTTGAAGATTCATCCACTACTAGGTAGATTGTTGGAGGAATCCCCATAGCAGGGGGAATGATGTCATCGAGGTTGTGGGTCATCGATGGCATCGGGAGGGCACCATTCTTTCCCTTGTGCCGCCGTTTCTTGCTCTTCTGGGATGGGTCTGTGTGAGATGATGATGCAAAAGGGGTGGTCACATTTTTGGAAGGCTCTGGCAGATTTAGGCATGCATATATTATTCCACAAGTACGAGAAACAATTTTGTTAACCATCCAGTCATCATAATTCTTCGACCTGTGGTTAGAAACCTACTTCCACTCACCTTCGTTGCCCTACTGCTGTCTGGCCATACAAAGACACCTGCCACTTGTGCTGGGTCCGGACCCAGCCTTACTATGTTGTTATAGACCTGGTTTGGAATCCAGTCATTAAACACATAGAATATTTTGAGAGTGTTACCCAGAATCCGATGATAGGGGCAGTAGTTAGGGCGATCGGTGTGATTCGTCTCTTTCGGCCTTATGCACATAGCCATGCGTACAATCCCCTCCTCTAAGGCACTACATAAGTAACCAGGGACCTTATTCACATTCAATGAGTATGTCTGGTTTCTTCTATCTGGAAAAGGGGGTCCTTGGATCCTGACCCTAACGAGGGGCCGGATGGGCCTATAGAGGAGTTGGACCCTGGTTGTCCCACCTGGGTGGTGGCAGCACGTTCTGCGGAGGAGATTTTCGATTCTTGAGGTGGACGCTACTATGTTGGAGGCTGGGCATGAGGTGGATGGCCTCTGAAAGGCTATAGGGTTGGGTCCACTGGTAGAAATTCTAGTTTCCTGGGGGCTTCTATTTGGGCCACCGCAGTGGGCTCCGCTATGGAAGACCTCTTTACTGAAATTACAGCGGTCTAAAGACATGCCTCAATGCCCAGTTACAGGGATTCCTCTAGGTGTTGGGCCTTATCGGAGAAGTCTCAGAATCCTCCTAGGTATTTCTAGTTTATTAGGGAGGGATCCAGCTCCGTCTTGACATTTCTCATTCACAACGTCAGTAATTGATCCTGAGTCAGTGGCATGTGAAGGAGTTTGTGAGCCCCTTTCATAGAGAGATAAAGTCTACGACTCGCTCATCAAGACTTTGTTTGCACTTGAATAGGTCTGCGATTCTCATTTTCCTCATGGTAGAGATGAACTGGTAGAGGAACTTCTTGTGAAGGTCCTCCCAGCTGGTTACAGATCTGACGGGGAGATGACTATACTAGACGATGGTTGGCCCCTCCAATGTATGAACAATGCAGTAGAGCATGGTAGCCTCCTGCTACGCTAGAGTCCCTAACATGGGCTGACACCTCAAATTGAAGTGGTCCTGATGCTACGGTGGGTCTAGTGTCCTGTTGAAGGGGGACAACATGGGATTCCCGAATCCCAGTGGTGTCGGAATATCATCCACCCACACTAGATATGGCTTCCCATCACGTGGGATTACCACCTGTCGTGTTTCCAATTCCTCATGGTGGGTTATTAGCGCCTCCATTGGATCATTTGGATGGGGGTCCCAACCTTGACAGGGATCCCTAACCACGAGCCTGTTTCCAGGTTCTTCAATATGGTAAGTAGTCTCAGCCGCACATCGAGGAACTGGTGGGACAATATGTGGGGCAGCTGGGGGAGCCCATAATAGGACATAAGAGTTGTGGAACCACTCAGGAGGGTTTGGAGATTCATACCGCACCCTCTTGCAGTAAGTCCACAATTCAACCTTATTTGTGGGAACAACCTGATCAAGGTTACCTAGAGGCATCTCGAGGAGGGGATATTGTTCCTGCCCCCAATGTACTGGCCTAGGATTTCCATAGTCTGGTTGTCGCTCTGCAGTGAATTCATCCAGGATTTCATCGAATAACTTCTTCTGCTCTGCAAGTTGTTGGCACAATGAAGATTTCTCAGATTACTCCTCTCTTTTCCACACTGAGTTAGACGGGTCAGAGGGCTTGGCAGCTTCGACGTGCTCTTTTCCCTTACCTGACTTCCGACGGAATACTAATGCCTCAGTGGGAACAATAAGACCAAGTAGGTTCATGTGATGACGAGTAACCCTCCCCATTGGGTCCAATAGTGGAGGTACGCCCTCAGGGGTGATGTTCCCATCATAAATCTTTAACTCATCCTCTTTGTCCACTAAGTTGGCCATGTTGACCGTGACCTTTCTGGGGGGCATGTCCGCAATGTCGCCTAGAGAGTCGGGCTGCTGCCGAATAGGACTAAAGAGGAGGGCAGCATACTACCCCCATCCACGGACCTGTTCATGGTGGGAAGCCTCCTTGTTGATCTTGAGGAGTTTCTCGAAACTCAAAACGCATTGCTCTTGGAGTGCTTTACGGTGACCTGGTGACTCGAGGCGCTGGGCCACATGGGGTGCGGCAAAATTGACCAGACGGCATTTCTCGCCGATGTCTTCAAAATGCACATGGATCTAGGGGTAAACCACTCACCGATAACGAAGAATAAAATGCATCACCCAGAAGGTGTGGCGGAAACACTCAATTTATTTCGGGTTGTGGGACTCCGGTATGTTGAAATTTAGTGCTTCCACAGGTCAGAACTTCGTTGGGAAGTGGTCCAATGTGAGGATGTTCCAGAAGTTCTCAGATCATATTCTGGGTCTGGCCCTTAATTTACCCATTCATCAACTCGGGGTGGCTGAGGAACTGGCAGTGGTACTAAGGAAGACCTCTGGGGCAACATGATGGCCAATAGAGAGTACGAAGACCGAGATGACTGGATGCCGAATCTTGACCTGTCTTCCGAAGAGTGTAGCAACTTAGATTCTACGGTGCGAAATAATGTGCTGATGACTGCGGTTCCTGGCTCATGGTCTAGGACTACTGGTAGTAGGTCATGCTGCTGCTCACCCACAATCAGTACCCAGAATAGTTATCTGTGATCTTTTGTCGAGGTAGAGAGTGCTCCTGGTGACGGTGGTGGCGATTTCAATACTGTGACCTGTGAGGTTGCCAGATCTTCATCCTCCTAGATATACCTATAGTGGGAGGAGGGTATCTGATGGACTTCGTATTCCGGGAGCAACAGGATGATGCCCATTTTTCCTTCCCTAGCCCTTGGCTCGGAGAACTGAGGGGAAGGTTCCCACGTAGAATCGTACTATACCTCATAGTCTGAGAAGCAGACTGGTTTATTCTCTATCCGGGCCATCCCAGAAATATTCTTGTGGTGGAGACGACCCGCCCTCTTGCCTCAGGAAGGTTCTTTGGGACACTGGTTATTTCTGACACAAAGTCCTTCAGATGTACTAGTGTTGGGGTGGATAGGGTTTCCACCCAAGAAAGCCGGGGTGCGATGAGCGCCAGGAAAAATGTCAAAGGGGACATAGAGAAGACCTCCACGGGTAGCATTGGAGCGAGAAAAACTTCTTCTAGAATTGAAATAAGTATGGGGAAGACATCCATGCTTGTTTTCCATGGTGACCTCAGTACGAAGAAGGTCCTTGTACCGTTCTTGTTGAACACAGGTATGAGCTCTATGCTGTTTGTGGGTGCAATGAGGCTGGCCTTCACCCCTCCAGTTATCAAGGCGAGAAGGACCTTCACCTACTGCTAAAAGGACACGGGGAGTGTAACCCCCCGAGATTTTATGAGAAATATTATTTTTAATTTTGTAGATGTCTTCTATTATACACTACACCATGATTAGATTGTACTATACATAACACTGTATTAGCTTGCAGTATACGCAAAACTATTCTTTTCTCATGTTATACACAATTTTAGGTTCATTTTGTTGAATTATTCTATGCAACATTAATTATAGATTTTTTTTATGTATAAATGAAATAAGCTTCGATTATGTTAACACAAAACCAAACAGAGCTTTCACTACACGCAGCCCTTACTTGGATTGCGTTACACGCAATCAAGACCTTCCTCGATAGCGTGTGTAGTATGCAATACCGAGTTTCACTAAACGAGATATTATTATAATATTATTATGAACTAGCCGTTATGAATAGTAATAACCACTTTTAAAAATTTTATAAATTTTATCTCTCAAAACGGACTTCATTTTTGGATTCGAAATATCAAAATTATCTTAGGGTGAATTTTTGGTATTTTTCTAAAAACATTCATTTTTTTATGAATAGTGAAAACACGGGGTTACTATTTAAAAACCGAATTTTTTTTTAAATAATTATTTATTTTATTTAAATTTACTATAGGTCAAAATTGATACATATTACCTATATAATTTCAATGTAACTCATTGGAGTCATTTTATAATAATTTGACATATATAAAAAGATTATTGAACTTTTCACCGTCATTTACCCAGCTCCTAGGAGAATTTGAAAATTTACATAAAACATAATTTTACCACTTCTGTGAGTGGAATTTAAAAAATCTGAGAGACACGGTTAATATCAAGGAGTAAAATGTGGTTTAATAAGATAAAAATATTTTTGGGTGAATATAAACTTTTTACTTTTATTTACCATGGTTAAAAGTAAATTTGGTAATTAAGGGTAAAAATGATATTATTATTACCCTAACACATGTCCTAATTCTATTGGATAATTGTAATTATACCGAAAACAACCTTAGGAATAAAATATTGTAATTTAGGTCCACATGGATTAGATTAGGACATTAAGTATTATTTTATTTAAAGAAGAATTAAAATAGTTAAAATCATAGTTTAATAACTAAAACATTTTTAATATAGGGTTATACATAAGAGAAATTAGACAATAAGTCATCATTAGAAAAATAAAAATATTTCATACATAATAGTATTTTATTTATAATTTTTAGACATTAAATAATGTAATTTATTTATGACACAATGATGATGCAGTAATTACCTTTTTAATGAAATATTAACATAAGTGATGTTATAAATACCCAAATAATTGTAATTTGAGAGTTTTTATGTATACCACTAATTTTCTAGGTCAATATGTCATGTTAGTATTTATTAAATTTACTTTTTTATAACTAATAATGTTGTTTTGATTTTCAAAAAAATCAATTACCAAATAGTGTCAAAATTGACATAAAATAGTTTTTAAAACAAATATTATATTATTAATTAATATTATATTCATAAATACCTGAAGATCGGCCAAATGACATAGATAAGGTTATATATATTAATAATTAACCACTTGGGGTTCGTTTGTCTTGTTATAGTAAGTTTATTAACCATATAGTGTAAGAAAACAAGAAGACACGGTAAAAGTTAAATTATTTAACTTAGAGTTAAATCTAAATGATAAGGTTAAAATAGTAACCCAAACATGTCTAAAACCTATTGGTTGAGTGGGTTTCGACCCACCCCAACATTATATTCGAAATAAATAAATTTTGAGCCATTATTTACCTAATGTGACTTTATTATAAAATAATATTTTATGTTTTTTCTAAGGTGCCCCTCTCCTCCCTCATAAAAAGGCACCTCCTCCCTCTCCTCTTCACACAACATTGATCCTTCACGCTCTGCCAAAAACTGACTATTTCCCTTCTAAAATTCTATAGAAACATACTAGAGGTCAGGGTCTTCTTCAATGACCTATGTTAGTACCCTAATAGGAGGTTTCAAAGGGGCGTGTCGGAGAAGAGGTAATATCCGTTACCGATTCATTAAAATTAATTTCTTCTTCTACTTCCTCATATTTAGTTGATTCATTATGAAGTAATAACATCAGTATCAATCATATATTGATATGTTATTATAAATATGTAACATCCTTATTTCACCTTCTATCCATCCAACAGAAAATGAAATCTCCACGCGTGCGAACTTACAGAATACAGTCTTCACGTCATGGTGTAATCAGTTTTTCCACCACCACCTTACTTGGATGGGTATAATTGGGTAATGAATAACTATTTAAGGTTATTATAACATCATAATGATTCTGAAATATTATACCATCCACTCCAATTCTATTCAATAATTATGGGAATGATATAATCGCTCGTGCGTACGTACGGACTACCGTCTCAACGAATGCGAGATTCATTCATCATGTTAAACATTCATGAATGATTATAAATTATATATACTGAATAATAATGAAACATATGAAATAATTATTCTACTGGATTTATGTATATATATATATATATCTGTGTGCATTTCATCTACTTAATTACATTCAATTCGATAATGAAACGAAAACAGCGTTCATACGTACGTACGGCCTACCGTCTCCATGAACGGTGTATTTCATTCCATTTATCGATCTATCATATATATATATATATATGTATGTATGTATATACTAGATATATATTATATATAAATCATGTTTTACATTATGAAATTATGTAAATCGGGATATAAGTAATAATATCAAGAACAACAAGTCGAAACACATACGATAAATGAAACGATTTTACACAAAACACTTCTTCAATAGGGAATTTACAAAAGAACACGTAATATAATGTTATAAGTGAACCTTATATGATATCATAACAATGAATATGATTCTTTAATAATACAATTACATTATTTAAATAATTATACAGGAGGTTCAGATACATACGAAGCATATCAGACTTAAGGTAAGAGATAATTTTTCACTCTCATTTTTTTCCAAGATTGTTTATTTGTATGTATTTACTAGGGTTTTATTTATCATCCATGTCCATGTTTTCTAAAAGTGTATTCATGTATGTTTAATTTCCTTTTTACCCATTTTTGACTTTTACTTCATGGCATGTAAGGAATCTTTCTTTTGTTTACCATATGAGGTACTTTTTGACTTTTCCGACAGAAGTATGAGGAGAATTTTTTTTAACTAATACGGCATGAAGAGATTTATATGCTTTCATAATGTCTAATTTTCATGAATATTACTCTAAAATATTTCATGACTATTTTCAAAAAATAATTTTCATTTAAAATTGCATGGCATTTCGTGAAATGAAAATTATTTTGAAGAAGAAAGGACATTTTCCTCAAGAATTCATTTCAAGTGTTTTATCAAAACCATTTTCCATCTAAGATGACATTATTTAGTATGATTATTTTTCAAGTATAATTTCTCTATTATTTACATGGTTTTATTCTTCTTATGATGAAATTATATCCATTTGTTTTATATAGATTATGTTATGACGGGATGATGTTTATGATTCTCACATTATTTTTTGGGTTATGATGAATGATTTATGTTTATTTTGGGGGGAAAGTAAGAATTATTTCATTATGAGATGGGTGGGACATATATCTCCCTCCAATGCATTGGGTAAAGATTTATATCTCATGATATAGACATGACTTCAATGACAAGTAAATATGGTTTAGTAATACAGGGCTGGAACGACAAGTAAACCCGGTTCAGTAAGGGACTTTGTCCAGTATGATGGTCTTGCAAGTATTGCCTTGGCTACAATGGAAATCATATCATGTGATTTATTCATTTCCACAATTCCATGATTTATTCCCATGCTATTTTTTGATGATTAATGTTCCATTATGATCTATGCCTTACATACTTCCATGTTTTATGTCATTTCTCAAGATTTTGATGTATAAAAATTATGTCCATGTTTTTAAGTTCAAATGTATAATGTTTGTTATATTTTCTCCAAGATTAACCTTACTGAGCATTTGAGCTCACCCTTTATACGTTTTATTTTCCCCATGATATAAGGAAAGGTTTTAGGTATAAAAAAAGTAATATCATTATGGGATATGTTGAATATTTTTCAATAAAATTAGAAGATTATATTCTGAGTTTCCAAAGGCATTAAACTAATACGGTCCTTTTGTGTATGTTTGTTTATGTATTATGTATTCCAGAAAATTAATTTAATTTTCATTTACGTCAAGCTATGTGTCTCTATAGGGAGGGTCCCCATGTTGAATTGAGACCAAATGTCCAACATCCCTACACATGTGGTCGTGGGCAGGAGGAACGACTCCCTACCTAGTGTAATGTTCAAGAGAGAGGATTCTGTATCGTGTATCACCGCTGCAGGGAAGACCTTATTCTAGATTTAGGATGACGTTCGGTAGACCTCCATACTAAGCCTTGAAGAGCGGAAGGCCCATGAACTCTATGGTATTGGTACTGGGAGGACCGCTGCACTTGGTGACACCACTCCGGGTTAGCTCGCGGCGACCATTTCATATCCCGACGACAAAGAGAGTCCACCAAGCCAGCCCATGGGGCGGTTGGGGCCTCGATACCGGCTGGGCGTATAAGTACTTCTGCTCTATGTATGTAGGGAACTGAGGATATGTGACGGCTATGGATCGGGCCATAGTAGTTATCGACTTTGGTGCCCCATGGTGGGCATCCTCCTTACTTGCGCCTGACAATGGGGTCGGGTTGGAAGAACCAGAGCTGGGGGTGAAGGTACGTGGCTTACCTGCTCATCATTGATCCAGACTGACTAGCAGTGCTAACACGACCTAGTTGGAGAACTTGCTGGGAGCCCCTAAGATGGGACTCTGACAAGGCTATGACAAAAGAAAACCTACTTCATCCGCATAAGGCATGGAGTCGTTAAAGCATTCAGGTGACAGGCTCCTAAAATGGTTATATATTGGGGTAGGGAGGAAAGGATCCCTACGCGGCCCGCGGGAGCAGTGTTGGCAACGAGGCACTGATGCCTCCAGATCCAGGCATGCCATATCCCGGGTCGATATTATACCCTTATCCTTGTAGAGACGCATGAAGTCGTTGATTACCCTTTGTTTAATGTACTCATATGGGGAGAGTGGGAATGGGTGCACCATTGTCGTAGATGTAGAGGATATCATGGGAGAGGTGAATCCATGCGTGGAACCCATGTTGGTGCTACCCCTGCCTCTGCATCGATGGGCAGACATTGATCGTGTCCCTGGAGCAGCTACATGATTCCAAAGAAGCAGGGAGATTAACACATTAGTGCTGAAAGAAAACAGAATTGACTACCAATTCCCCAACGCCATTCCGTCTTCCATGGCTGGTAAGAGGGATCCACGCTGACAAAGTCATAGAATGGGATGTCCAACATTCTACTGCCCCAACATCTAGCAAGTTTCACTGTAGGCCCGCTATTTTCATGGCGGGACCCAACACAAGATAACTAGATCTGGTGACACGTTATTCCATTGATGCCCCGAGTGCTACTAATCTCAATTTAGAGGAGATGAACATCACATTGGGTTCACTATTTTTATTTCAGACGCTTTCACCGGGGCCCGTGCGTGTTTGTCTGTTCATGGACAAAAGGTTTAGTTCTGTTTCCCCACATTCATGATTTCCAATGGTAGGCGACATCCATCACTTATTTAGGGACGTCTTCTCCTTGATCGAAATGGGATGATGGAATGCCATTTCTTCCTTCCATGGATTCGTCCTCGAAACTTGTTACCTAGTATGGGTCTCCCCTATAGACTTAAGTAATTTTCTGTGAAACTCTTCCGAGTGAAATATTTTCATGGACACTAGTTAATTACCCCACTTCTGTCAGGACATTCCTTGGGTTCCATTCAGGGAAGCAACCTTTGGTCAGGGGAGTAGTCACATTGGGCATCACTGGTGTGTCTGGGCACTTGAACATTGGCACATCGGGGTTTCTTACCCTTATTATAGGGAATCTCGGGGGTGCGGAAGCCCCCGAAATCCCACAATGAACAAAGTGAATCCTATGCCATGGGAATATTTTGAGGTTTTTCTTAGCCTCCTATTCTTAGAATAGGGTATGTCGTGAGTTTAACATCTAACAGAGACAGATCATACTAATCAGAACACTTACTAGAGTGGATCAGATATGTGTAACCCCTTGATAATACACTGATGTTGGGGCCAACATGTGGTTGACTTCCTAGTTTCTATTTAGTAAAATGGTGTATGAGGTGGCATGATCCCACTGGGACGTGTTGGCCTGGGTGAGAATCAGGATGGCTGATGAAGCAGTTTAATGATATTGATAGTGAATGGGATGGAACTACCATGAGGAAGACAATGATTTTTGGCTTGATCCTTGAAAAGGCTTCCAAGGTGTCCATATGGTAGGGAATCAAAGTCCACGTATTTCGGTGAGATGATAGGAAACCTGAGGTGGTGGCCTGTTAGAATTGAAGCATGGATGGGACCTAGAAGAAATGGAACCTCCTGGATGGGGCATGTCCATCCCGAAACACAAAGGCTCAAGTGCGAGTTCACCATGAGACATGAGTCATGGGATTGAACCTCAGGGAGTATTCCTACGTATACGTGTGGCATGGAATCAAAGTCAACGTAGCTCATTTGGATAATAGATTACCATTGATTGGGGTTGACAATGGCTTACCGTTGAATGGGGCTGAACCTTAGGGAGTTTTCCTACGTACCCTACCTAGAAGACATGGATCAAGGACTTCATAGCTCAGTAGAGGCTTGGTACACTGACATGAATATGGTCGGAGTAAATGGTTGTCAGGATTGAAACCTAGAGAGTCTTCCTACGTACCATACCTTGTCCTGGTTCACAGTCCACATAGTTCGGATTGGTTTTGGTGTGCAACAGTTTACCACTGACTGGGGAAACAATGACAAACCACTAATTGGGACCCACAGTGTAATGTCATTAATGATGGTGGTGAACCAATGTGATGGTGTTCGTAGTGACCAGGTGTGCGGATTGAACCTCAGGGAGGCTTCCTATGTACCTTGCCTTAGCTTGGATCAATGACATTATAGACCAGGTGGCGGTGTGAACCGACGTGAATATGGACTAGGGGTCTAGGTGGATGGTGGGATTGAACCTCGTGGAGGTTCCAACATACCTCTCCTTGGAAAGGATCAATGTACACATAGTTCAGATGTGTGTGGGGCTTAAACTCAAGGCTGCCCTGGGTGTTGGTGAACCGATGTAATGTGGGATGGAGAGTCCAATGGATGGTGGTCTTGGACCTCGGGGAGGCTTCCTACGTAGATTTCCTTGTAAATGATCAAAGTCCACGTAGTTCATGGTTTGGGAGTGGGGATTACACTCTAGGTTGTCCAGGGTGTTGGTGAACCGATGTAAAGGGGGTTGGAGCAACCAATGGATGATGGGCTAGGACCTCGAGGAGGCTTCCTACATACATTCCCTTGACAAGGATCAAAGTCCACGTAGTTTATGGTATGGGAGTGGGGTTTACAATCCAGGATTCCCAGAATGGATGTCATGGTTAGTGCATACTCTACGCCCACATGAGTCATGATCGGTGTGAGAAACATGAGGAAGAAAAGACCTGAAGATGATGTCGTGAATAGTGCGTCCGTGGGAATTGGAATAGGTCTTACACGAGGTTAGCAGCCCAATGATGATACATGGGCTTATGCGTGGATAGCAGCCCATGTAGAGAAATATTGGGATTTTCTCCAGGATGGAGGCCCGATGGAGACAAAGCCCAGTGGGACAGGGAAAGGATAATGAGATCCCTGTCCCCATCTCCACTATTAGTCTTTGGCAAGGAATAATATAGGTGTATTAGGGGTGCTATCTCCTGCAAGAACGGCCAAGGGCTTACACCAAGGTGGTTTACCTTTCCCCACAGACAGATGTCGCTCCGATAAGGAGGAAATAAACCCCTGTGAGGAACGATCACACCTCTGTGGAGACAAGTGGGCATGAAAAATGTCCTTGGTGGGGAACCCTGTGTAGGATGGATGGGGGGAAGGTCACAGTTTAATGTCATGTGCTGAGGATGATGGTTATTTTCATTTTAACTTCATGCATCTTGGATGAGGTGGATTCACACCACAATCCTAGGACATACATAACCAGTACCCTCTGCACCTTGGTGAAAGTAATGAACCGACAGCACCATGGCTTGGGGGTGTTATGGAGTGATCTAATGGAAGGTTCATGGTAGCGTGGCTATGCGAATAAGCAATAACCGTTAGCATTCCTATGAGAAGAAGCATGAGGCGAAGTAGCGCAACGGGCTGTAGTGTCCAAGGGACTTTGAAATGACATCATGTGATCCTAGAGTGTCGTATGGGAAAAGGAATTGTAATGCAGAGGGGTTCATAGGTCAGGGCCATGTGAACCTCTACTGCTCTACGTGGTGGAGATTATTTGTGAAGGGGTGTGCTTCATGATGTAGGGTGGAAAAGCCTAAGAATTAGACTTAGGTTCCTGGGGGAGGTGCTTCGTGAAGTGGAAATGCATTCTTGGAGCATGGCCTTGCAGAGAAAAAGTTCCTCATGAGGAAAGGCATCAAGAAGCGATGTGCTTCACGAAGTAAAATCAACCTTCCTTGGAATGGAGATTATGTGTACATGTGGGGTGATTCATGAAACATAAATGATCCGCAACGACCCGAGTCCCCTTGGGGATCCCCTTCCTTCACGAAGTCCCTTATCAATCATGAAAGGCAACCCTCTTATAATTGGGGATTAATGAAAGGTAAATAGGAGGTACGTCACGGAGAAAATTTACCTCGCACAGCTCATGGTTCACAGAGTAGAGAGTGCTTCGTGATTTGGGAGCTAGGAAGTCAAAATGTCGGATTATCCATCCTTTGGGATCATGGGGAGCCCAAAATTTATAGGCAAGAGGCTCCGTGAAGTTGAGAATACACAGCACGAAGATAGAATTGGATGCTTCACAGTGGGCTCCCGAATGTCAAATGTGTTCATGGAGCGTCCCGCCTCCTTTCGTCACCGCATGACTACGAACGTCAAATGTGTTCACGGAGCGTCCCACCTCCATGGTTCGTGGTGGGATCACGGATGTCAAATGTGTTTGTGTATTATCTCTCCACCTTGCTTCGCAGAGGGATCGCGGACATCAAATGCATTCACGGAGCGTCCCGCCTCCTTGCTACGTGAGGGCCACAATGCTGGGGGGACTCTAAAAAATAGCATCGTGAGGCAGTCAATGGTGCCTTCTTTTTTCCTTAGTCTCCATCCTGAATTTTAGAGCCAACAATGGGTTAAACCTATGTAATCCACCACTCAATAGAAACCAAGGAGTCTCTCAATGGGAATGGAGACAATTCCACCTAGTTCCACAGGTTGACATACAGATCGACACCATTTTTTCTTAATAATCCCTACTCTAGAACAACTAGATTAGACATAAGGGGATGGATACAATCACTACATAATAATAGGTCTATCATTCAACTCCATTGTCCCCCTTCCCTATTTTTGTACCTCATTCCACCCTTGTAACCACCACACGAGGTATCTTCTTTTCTTAATTTTGATTGAGACCCCTATAACCAACTACGAAGTTCACTTTGACTCTCCCCATCGTGGCTGCCATAAATAATGGTAATGGGATACCCAATAATGAAAAATACTACCATGGATGTCTTACCCCTAGTACCATTAATCGACATAGAGTTCCACCACATACAAGATGATTTCTCTTCCCCAATGATCCAACCGAATAAAGTAGGATGAACACCCACATGGTGGTTCAAACCCCTGGCACCGACTATATAACATGTATAATAAAACATATATTACCTCAAGGGACTCTACCCAGATATATTTTTCTCAACCATATATAAAATGAGGATATAATCATGATATCATTCACCTCTCATTATCATAGGTGAAATATATATTACTTGTTGAAAAAACTCTCCCACCACCAGAACATAGTGTAGAATCCTATCAAGTATGGCATACCATCCTTGAACATGAGGTAAAAATGGTCCATGGATCACTATATAAGTATATGATTATTGGGGATTATCTTCCTTCTTTAAAAGGACTTACAATGCAATCGGCCCTACCACTATAAGAATCCCTCCTTTATGGTTTTACAATGGATGTGGGAGAGACATTGGTATAGGGTTTGCCACCGAAAAATGATGTTAAACAATTTTTATGACATGGATGGATTTTTTCACTCCAAAAAATCAATAAATCACTAATACCTTATATTATATGGGCATGATCAAGAAGCATACAAAAACCTCTAGAAAAAAAATTCAATGATCAAGGGATGGATGGACAGCGTAGCACCCCCTCTTCCAAAGAGGAAAAATCAATGATGGTCCTCTTCAATGCCAAACCTGATCTCTCAAACATAACGAATTATATATTTTTTGGATCAGGAACCAATAGTCTTTGATGAATAAGGGAATGATTTTTTTGAAATCATTTCCAATGAAAAATTACATTTTGTGTTTTTTCCACCTATGGCCCTAAGATTTTATGTCCCAGAATTGTTAATTGAGTGTCAGGATTCCTACATAAAACAATATTTCTTGATTCTTTCCATCCATATATCATATCACCAACTTGTTTACGTAGAGATCCATGAGTATATTGATTAGATCCACCATGATTTCTTGAGGGTATACATCACAACACTCCATGTGGTTTAGTGACGTGATTCTTACGCATTCCACAATATAGTTTAGTAGACAATAATTAGGATACTTATTTTTCGATGATGAGTCATGTATGAGGAATATTATCATGTGGAATTAATGGACTTTTGGTAGTACACTTCCTTCCACATTAGTCCACTCCTACGTAAATAATAACATCATCATGATGGTTATCCCATTGATGGAGTAAATATTCCTCCATCAATTGGTACTAGGATCACAATCAATCCCATTAATGATCAATGACACCATTGTTAAAAAGGGTAGGTGATGGATAACACGTACTACAATGGGGAGATTCATCTTTAAGAAGATATAATTTTTTGTGCTCGTATATTCTAATAGATGTAGGGAATGTTCCAATACAGTCAACCAACTAGGCATTGCATCTAAAAATAAAAAACCTTGAAAAAATTAATGGATTTACTAAACTCATCGGTCAATTAGTTATTTTAATAGATAATGAGTCATAATTCATGTTCGAAAATTATCTCTATGATCTTGAATGAAACAATAGGCTAACCATACTTCTCATTTCCAAGAAGTGTTCAGGGTGAGACAATTTCATAGGGGAAAATGTTACCAATATAGTGGGAAGAAAATATTTTAGACTATGAACATAGGGTCGAAATAAGTGTTCCCACTTACCAATCAGGGGATATTCTAGTGGAATTAGTAATTGGATAAGATATGACCCTCCTATCTCACCTGTAAAATGTGACTTTCCTCTTTGGGACCATGATTGGGACACTTCATGAGGAACCATACATTTAAGAGCCTGAATTTCCACCAACCATCACAAAAAAATACATGATAACCTCTTTTTATTCCCATCTAAAATCATTTGAAGCATTAAAAATTGGGATCCATTAAAAGGGAAGTCATATCTGTAATGGTAAGACCAAATTCACCCCACACAAGAATATGGTAACCCAATATTCAAAACATTTAGTGGAACAGGAGGTCAACAAAAAATATATTCCACTTGTCATTGAGGTGAAACCCGGTGATGGGTACTCCAGAGAAATAGGAAGGCCCCAGGCTTCACAAAATCATCTAGAATTTGGATAGAAATTATTTCATCTAGTACAATCAGCCACCCCCATAGTCTATATCAGGCTTGGGAGATCTTTATTTAATGTTTATCTATTAGTTCAAATTCACCATTAACATTGTCAACATTGTTGACCTCTATAATTACAAAAAACAACCTGATGAGAGAGTTTCTTACTTTATTTCTCTATAGAAGGGACTTTTGTATTGGATTGATATGATGTTCTATTAGAAATTTGCATTGAGAATATCAAATAAGGATTGGTACGTACCATAATATTTCATAGATAATAGTGCGTATTTAAAGTGTTTTATAAAGCATATCATTTCAAAAAATAATCCTTGTAGAGGCGCAAGAAATGGTCACACCCATTACCTCTTCCATCTACAATGAGATAACTTGTCAAGACATAAATTGTCATTGTTAACAAAATTTGTTTCCTTATACCTAGTCCAACCTATCTTATCACTTCTATAAATACCACATCTTCTAGACATACTCACTGAGTATAGTTTCATGAGGAATATTCTCACTATTAAAATACTACCCAAGCCCCCTTTCAGGTCCAAGCATATAGGACTACCAATGATGTGGGGAATAATAATACATTATATTTCAAGGAAATGTTGGTCCAGGCTTGTATCAACTATGACGTAGAGAAAAAATCATGAATCTCTGAGAATATAGGAGTTATGATAAGGATACCATCACTGATAATGGAATATTTTTCATTGACTATAGAGTCCTCAGAAATACCCTCATGGAATGTTTCATATTCAATTATTTTTTATCGGGAATTGTAGATTGTGGGTTGTTCACATTAGAAAATGTCCTAAAATAGGTAAAAAATTTAATTATTTATCATGATGGTAGTAATAATGAATCCTAAGAATTAAAATGTGATCTTGATTTGGGTATAAAAATATACAATGACTTTATTGCATGTAATATTGTCACTTTAGCCCGTGGTATCATTCATTAATGTTTAATAATACTAGTACACATCACAATCACTAAATCCACTCCATATACCTCATTGGTACTACATCCTTCCATGTCATAGAATAACACAAGCCATCGATACCACAATAATTAGAGTGTCTAACTAGTTCAAAATAAATTATGCATCTTAAGTCAATTAATGCATCCCTAATTAGTGGAGACTGCAAAATCCATCTAGTATTTGAAAATAACACTAATGAAGAATAAAAAAATGATTTTATGAATTCCATCAGGCCGCAATATTGTTAAAATGTACTTAGGGATGTGCAGTAACACATACCATAAACATAAAACTCATGCTAAATCTATAGGGGTAGAGAGAGGTGTCACGTTGATCGATATTTTCCCCGAGATAGTTCCTGAGATGACACAATCCATGCCACTTAGTCTAGATATCAAAATTCAGATAGGTCTTATTAGAAAAACCCCAATATTTACAGTCCATCATGTGAAGCTCTGAAGCTAACCATATATGTATTTTGTGAGTCTGAACCACAACATTCTCATGCCATGTCAATAAAAACCCTCATTCCAACCTCATCCTTCCAAAATTCTACACCTGTTATCTAATCAGTCCAAAAATATTTATAGTACCATCGAGGCCTTTTTACATCATCGAATGTCACTAGGTTTTCTCCATATTAGAGAGAGACCATTGGCTGGTAGAAAAACACATCTTGTATAGAAATATGATGTCCTTAAAAAACTAACCATCATTCCAGTGAAACTCTTGATCTTTGAACCACTCATTCTATCAAAAGAGACATTTTAGTCCCTTATCGAGGACTCTAAAATAAACCACCAGTTGAATACTATGTCATCTTACGATAAAGCCTACAATAAAAAATAATTAGAGAAGGGGTAATATCATGTTACCATTTTGTCATCTCAAGAATAAAATTGTGTGAACATTAATGTAAAAATTCTCTCATTGTATGTCAAAAGATTATTTAAATGCATGGAAATATTTTCTCCCTAGTTAATATTGTTTCCGGTTTCAATCATATCTTGAATAATATGTTACAAATGTAACCCCCCAAATACATTAAAATATTTTAATTATATAATAAAATTTAATTTTTACTAGATTTATTTATACTCAACATGATGTTAAACTAAATCTAAAAACAAACAATGGTTTATCTTGTGTTATATGCAAGATCATGTTTTGTCACCTTTAATGGGGAAACCATTTTATATTTTTTAAAAAAATTGTTAGATTTTTTTGTTAAAAATAAACTTAATTATTGTATGAAAATGTTCAAAAATAGATTACACGGAATTTTTAGTATTTTTCTTAAAATTTTCGTTTTTTGATGAATAATGAAAATACTACTTTTTTACATAAAAAAATTTCTTTTAAAAAATTATAAATGATGAATTAAATATCAAATTTTTTTAAAAGAAATAATATATCAATTATAGTTATATTTATCAAATTTGATTCCTGGTAATAAATATAATATTTAATTTAGATATAAAAAGTTACTGATCTTTTCAACTTTTTTACTTTAAAACCCTGTATTATCACCAGGTTCGATGGATTAACTTTAAATTTAATTTATCATCTTTTTTTACTTGAATTTCAGAATATTGAAATACATATTTATAAGATTGTTAGGTCCACTAGGCTGGATACCCTGAGAGGGGGGGTGAATCAGGGTATGACTAATTAAAAATTAATGCCCGTTCTGATCTTGTTTCGCTGTTAAGCAAAACACTCTTATCTCTTTTCCCTGTTGCACGATATAAACAGAATGTAAAGCAAGAACAGGACACAACAATTTTACTTGGTTCACCGCTAAGGGCTACGTCCAAGGAGCATACGCCGACAGGTTGCCGGTCGTACCAAATTCCACTAATCTTCACTAGCTGTGGATTACAAGGTTCGGGCTAGATCACTTCTATGCCCAGGCTCACTGCCTTTACAATGTTTAGGGTCAGCTCACTGCTTTCCCAAGGGTCAATCCCTGTTTCTCTCTCTCTAGCTCACTGCCGGTGGAGAGGATCACCTTCTTCCTCTTCCTGAGCTCACTGCTCTTGGATGGAATACACTCACAGTTTATAGACCTGTAGGTCTCTTCATTTTCCTGAAAGAATGCATCTTCTCTTGTATGTAGATGCTCTGTTAAATTTTAACTTTCACCCGTTGATGAATATCTCTTTGCACCGAAGGTATCGGGAAAACTTCCAGCTTCCACACAGTCTGAAAATCACTGCGGGAACAAAACCTTACTTGGCGCGCAAGTCAACCTCGGCGCACAAGTATCGGCGCGCAAGTCACAACGGGCGCGCAAGTCCTCCTCTGACACTTGCGCGACACAAGCTTCCTCAACTCCAAACTTTCGCGACTCTCTTCCCTTTACGCCCAAACCACCATTGGTGCGCAACTGCAAACCGGCGCGCAACATCTAACACCGGCGCACAACTTCAACCACTGGCGCGCAAGTCCCACCTGCGCGACCACACACACCACTTGCGCGACCACCACACCTGCGTGACGGGAGCTCTCGTCTTGAACTCCGGTGAGAAATGAGGAGGGGTGGTCCGGTATTTATAGGCAATCTGACCACCCTGCGCGACGGCGCGCAAGTCACCTGCGCGACCCAATTTCGGCGCGCAAGTCTCCTCTCCTTTAGACACTTGCGCGACCAACTCCCAAACTTGCGCGAACCTATTTCCTTAGCCATATTTTGATCTTCTGATCTTGAAAAACATGTGGCACGCAAGTTTCCTATACTCCAAGTCCACGACGCGCAAGTCCCTTTTCCAAAAACACTTTTCTTCATTTGCCGATTTTCAGGCCCAAAAATTTGGCAAACACTGGAAAACGGCATCACCTTGTATCTGTTCTTTTGTACCGCCTCCAGATCTTCCATTCCTTTTATCGACGTTCTTGAATCAAACATGGATCGTTGACCTCAGCTCTTGAACTCGACATTCCTTCATGAAATCCTCTTTGTCAACAATCACAACTCAGATGTCCACTTTGTCAACAAACACAATCACCTAAAAAAGGCTTCAATGATACCTTGAGGGATTTTTTCCCAACAATCTCCCCCTTTGGGTTTGTTGACAACTCTTCCAAACAAAGATACGTCATTGATTCTTCAACCTCCATTCGCCGCATTGCGATTCTGATAGCGACCAAGGATTTACTCAACACATACTCTAAGCCCACATGAGCAATGCTCGGCGTGAGAAACAACAGTAAATGAAAAGTTCATCAATGAATCACTTTGTATCTAACATCCATTGTTGACACCAAACACTGTCCAACACCACTCTTCTGCTTTTATCACGATCCTCAGCTGTCGTGATATCTATTCTTTGATCGATCACTTCTAGCATCGTCAGATGTAATACGCTCCCCCTTTCTGCTCACAGCTTCAACACCTCTTTAGCCATATTTCCTGTGTTGTCCAAGCTATGCTCTAGCTAAGCACGTTCAACTAGCTTCAACTCCCCCTATCTGGCTGCTCCACCTGTCAGCGTATCCCTATATCATTTATGATTTATCAAATCTCCGCACTGTCTCCCCCTTGAACAACCACTATTTTCTCCCCCTTTGTCAACGAACCCAAAGGTCACGCCTTTGTAGTCTGTAACATAGTAGAGAACACATTAGCACAGCAGGGAAAACACAGCATACCTCGGGGAGAGGGGGGGGGGTCCCGCGTCCACACTATTTCAAGTTCGGGGAATCGACTGAACTCCCAGAGCTAGTCGATGCCTCTCAAAAGCTTCTTTGGGTAAGGCCTTTGTCAGAATGTCTGCAACCTGTAGCTCTTTAGGCACATACTCCAACTTCACAATGCCCTGCTCAACCATCTCCTTGATGAAATGATACTTGATATCAATGTGCTTTGTCCTGGAATGATGGACATGATTTTTGCTAAGATTTATAGCACTTGAGTTGTCACACTGGATTCCGATCGGAGACTTTACTTCAACTCCCATATCCTCAAGCTGCTGCTTCATCCACAATAACTGTGTGCATGCTTGAGTGGCCGCAATATACTCAGCTTCTGCGGTGCTCAATGAAATGCAATCTTGTTTCTTGCTTAACCAAGAAATACACAATCCACCAAGATAGAATGCACCACCAGACGTTGATTTTCTATCATCTGCTGAACCGGCCCAGTCTGCATCAGTATATCCCAATAACTCTGTCTGAGATTTGTCATTGTATTTAAAGCCGAAGTCCACCGTGCCCTTGATATAACGAAGTATTCTTTTCACTGCAAGCATGTGACTTTCCTTGGGATTACTCTGATATCTCGCTGCTTGGCATGTGGAGAAAACAATATCAGGCCTTGTTGCGGTTAAGTACAACAGACTTCCAATGATTTGCATGTATTCTGTGATATTAACTGCCTTGCCATCCTCATCTTTTGATAATTTCATCCGGGTAGCAACCGGAGTCTTCATTTCCTTGGAATTATCCATTCCAAATCTTCTTAGAACCTACTTGGCATATTTGGATTGAGAAATAAAAGTTCCATTCCTTCCTTGTGTCACCTGTAGACCAAGGAAAAACGTTAGCTCTCCAATCATTGACATTTCAAACTCATTTTTCATGAATTCGGAAAACTGTCTGCACTGAGCTTCATCTGATCCGCCAAAAATTATGTCATCGACATACACTAGAACCATCATCCTTTGATTACTGTCATTGCTGAAATAGAGGTTGTAGTCAACTCCTCCCCGCTGGAAACCAAGCTTCTTCAAGTACTGATCAAGCCTTGAGTACCATGCCCTTGGTGCTTGTTTCAGCCCATACAACGCCTTCTTCAGCCTGCAAACTTTGCTCTCATCCTCATGAATGAGAAAACCATCTGGCTTCTCAATATACACCTCTTCTTCCAGAACCCCATTCAAGAATGCGGATTTGACATCCATCTGGAACACTTTGAAGTTTCTTTGCACTGCTATGGCCAAAAATAATCTGATTGTCTCCAGCCTTGCAACCGGTGCAAATGTCTCATCAACATCTATTCCCTCTATCTGGGAGTATCCCTTGCACACTAGTCGTGCTTTGTTCCGAATCACTGTTCCATCTTCATTCATCTTGTTGCGATAGACCCATTTAGTCCCGATGACATTCTTGTCTGCTGGCCTCGAAACAATCTCCCATGTCTGGTTCTTCTCAATCTGATCAAGATCTTCATTCATGGCCTGAACCCAGTTTTCATCTTCAGCTGCATCAGAAAGACATTTCGGCTCCACTTGAGACAAAAACGATGCTTGTTGCAATGATTTCATTCTTCGAGTCTGAACTGGAGCTGTTTGATCACCAATGATATTCTGCCTATCAATTTCAGCTCGACTCTTTGGCTTTCTCACAGACACCGACTTGACACTTTCCTCTTCATTGTCAGTATCTTCTTCTTAGTCAGCTTCTGCCACTTCTGCTCCCCCTGGGTTGCTTACCTCATCATCACTTTCATCCAGGAACTGTTCACTGGATCGTTGAGTATTCTGCTCATTTTCAACTATAGTGACATCATTGCTTTCAATGATTTTTCCCAGCCTTTTGTTGAAACATTTATACGCTTTGCTTTTCCCGGAATAGCCAAGGAATATCCCTTCATCTCCTCGTGCCTCAAACTTCCTATGATGTTCTTTGTTGAGAATGAAACACTTACTTCCAAAGATTCGAAAGTACTTCAACGTTGGCTTCTTTCCGTACCACAGTTCATATGGAGTCTTCCCTTGCTTCGGACATAACAGGGACCTGTTTGAAACATAGACCGCTGTCAGAACTGCTTCCTTCCAAAATTTCTCTGGAAGGTCCTTATCAATAAGCATTGTTCTGGCCATGTTGTTGATGATCCGATTTCTCCTTTCAACTACTCCATTCTGTTGGGGAGTTCTTACTGATGAAACTTGATGCCTTATCCCATGTTTCTCGAGATAGTTTTCAACCTGACTGTTTGTAAATTCTGTACCGTTATCAGTACGAAACTTCAAAATTTTCTGCCCAAGCATCTTTTCTGATTCCCTCCTGTACTGCTTTATGCAACTGAATACCTCTGTCTTATGGGTTATGATGAATACCCATGCCATTCTGCTATATTCATCAATGAAAAGCACATAGTACCTTTGCCCATTTATAGCTCGTGGTGAGATAGGTCCACATACATCAGCATGCACCAGTTCGAGCACTCTAGTTGATTTCTGTTCCTTTGGCCTGTATGTCTTTCTGATGATTTTCCCTTGTTGACAAGCATCAAACGTATGAGTGCGATCACGTGATAGTTTGGGAAGGTCTCTAGCAGCATCACATTTAACGAGATCCTCCATAGATGGTTGGCATAGATGACCAAGTCGCTTATGCCACAGCTGGTTTTCTTCCTCTCTTGATAAAAGACAAGTACCTTCTTCCCCACTTACAAGATAGAGATTTCCCTTTGACCTTTTTCCCTGCAGAACAGCTGCTCCATCTTTTTCTTTCACAACACACATCTTCTTGGTAAATTGGATAGAGTTCCCAGAGTCACATAGTTGACTGACACTGAGTAGATTATGACTGAGACCCTCTACTACCAAGACATCAGCACGTCTCATCTCTTTGCCCACAAACATGGCTTTCCCTGAGCCAACAATCTTCAGGCCTTCATCATTTCCAAATTTGACAACTCCTTCTTTGTCATATTTGATGCCTGTAACAAGATCCTTATTACCCGTCAAGTGGGATGTGCAACCACTATCAAGGATCCAAACACCAGATCGATCTGATGCTTTAAGGGCAATCTATGCCACCACAGCCTTCTCATTTTTCTTCTTCTTGGTCCATACTTTTTCTTTCACACTCGGCATGGGTTGAGGCTTCTGTTCTTTCTCAGAGTATGATGGACCACCCTCATCTTGCAGAGCTGCAAATCTGTTCTGAACTTTTAACTCACTTGTTGGTTTATTGATCTGCTGCTTGCGAACATTTTGATTATTCTTTGACACATTTCTCTGAATGATTGATGTGCAATACCTAGCCATGTGTCCAAATCCTCCGCACCAAAAACAGTGTCCTTCAAAATGTGTTCTGGAAAACCGTTCTCTGTTTGGCTGCCGTCTCTGCTCATGTTCCCTTCTGTATCTCTTGGCTATGGAACACACAAACTGTGAATGTCCCATTTTCCCACAGCAATAACACCTGATATAGGATGCATTCCCTCGTGATATTTCAGCACTGTGATTTCCCCTTTGGGATCTATGATTATTCTGATTCTGTTTTGTTCCCAAATCAACCTTCACTTTCGGGATGAGTGCTTGCGGTCTGACTGCAATTGTCGCCAATTTTTGTTCTTGACTAAGCCCAGAAACGACCTTAACATCTGAGCTCAATTGCTGTTTCTTTCCTACTGAACTGCTAGGCTCCGCTTTCATCTTCTCTGTCTTCTGAATAGCCTGCTTTTCAGATATCACATTGGGGGGTCAAGAGTTTATCTTGATCCTTGAGTTTTTGTCGCAGACTGACCACTTCTTCTTCAAGCTCTTTGATACATCTAACCTGCTCCTTTCCTGTGTTTGTCAGACAATCAATTTCCTTCTTTTGTTCCTCAATTTTAAGCTTATACTCAACAATATTTTCTGAGCTCTCTGGTGTTGAGGATTTTAGTCTTTCAATTTCTTCTAACAGCTCAGACTTTTCTTCATCCTGTTGTTGCATGTTGAGTTTGGCATCACGAACCACTTTATTGGCTTTCTTCGTTTTGGCTCTCCAAACATCTATCTCCTCAAGAGCTGCTTCCAATTCGGCTTCCATATCAATTCTCCCTTCAATTTCTTCTTCTTCTTTAGCATCATCTTCTTCTCCCTTTTGAGAACTACCAACAATTTCCACCAAGGCATTTACCCCACAATCTCTGCAATTTTCTATTTCCTCAACTTCTTCATCCTCAGACTCATCTGAACTTTCAAATTCTTGTGAGAGAAGATTCTTTTTCTTGAAGAAATTTCTCTTGAATTGTTTCTTCCCTTTCGCAAAAGCTGAAGACTTCTTTTTGGGAATTTCAGCGTCATCATCATCATCATCATCTTGAAACTTCTTGGGGCATCTTGCCGCAAGATGACCAACCTTTCCACATCTAAAGCATGCTAGTGGAAGTTTACCTTTAAACTTTCCTCTTCCTCTTTGTAGATTCGAAGAAAGGAATGACATCACCTCATCTGTCTCTTCTTCTTCATTAGAATCTTCAATGGTGAGCTTCTTCATGGCCTTAAATGCCACCTCTTTAGACTTCCCCTTTTCCACAGCCTCATTATCATCGTTCCTCATTTCATATGCAACCAAGGTACTGTGCAAATTGTCCAATGTCAGCTCTTTTGGATCTTTATCTTCTAGTACTGAAACTTTTGGATTGAACCGAGGTGGAAGTTTCCTCAAAATGCGCTTTACAATCTTTATGTCTTCAATGACTTCTCCAAGACCTCGCATATCTTCCACAACAATGTTTACCCTATCAAAGAATGCGTCAACAGACTCATTCGGGTTCATTTTCAGATCTTCATATTTGTTCCACAACAACTGCAGCTTTGCCTCTCTGACTTTTGTGTCCCCTTCATATATATTCAAAAGCTTTTCCCACATGGAATGTGACGTTTTGCATGACATCACCTTTGTGTAGATGGGATTGGAAAGGGCTCCCCCTAAGGCATTGATTGCTTTGGAATCAGCATCCAACTCTCTATGCTCAGCTTCTGATAAGGCACCACTATTAATATCAGCTGTGATACCATGCATAGCTGCTGAAAACACATCCATTCCCAAGGATCGGAAATAGTGTTGCATCCGATTCTTCCATATCAGAAAATTATATCCGTCGAAGATCGGAATCCCTTTATGATTGGTTACCTCCATTGAGAGAAGAACAACTTTCAACCTTTCCCTCTGATACCACTTGTTAGGTCCACTAGGCTGGATACCCTGAGAGGGGGGGTGAATCAGGGTATGACTAATTAAAAATTAATGCCCGTTCTGATCTTGTTTCGCTGTTAAGCAAAACACTCTTCTCTCTTTTCCCTGTTGCACGATATAAACAGAATGTAAAGCAAGAACAGGACACAGCAATTTTACTTGGTTCACCGCTAAGGGCTACGTCCAAGGAGCATACGCCGACAGGTTGCCGGTCGTACCAAATTCCACTAATCTTCACTAGCTGTGGATTACAAGGTTCGGGCTAGATCACTTCTATGCCCAGGCTCACTGCCTTTACAATGTTTAGGGTCAGCTCACTGCTTTCCCAAGGGTCACTCCCTGTTTCTCTCTCTCTGGCTCACTGCCGGTGGAGAGGATCACCTTCTTCCTCTTCCTGAGCTCACTGCTCTTGGATGGAATCCACTCACAGTTTATAGACCTGTAGGTCTCTTCATTTTCCTGAAAGAATGCATCTTCTCTTGTATGTAGATGCTCTGTTGAAGTTTAACTTTCACCCGTTGATGAATATCTCTTTGCACCGAAGGTATCGGGCAAACTTCCAGCTTCCACACAGTCTGAAAATCACTGCGGGAACAAAACCTTACTTGGCGCGCAAGTCAACCTCGGCGCGCAAGTATCGGCGCGCAAGTCACAACGGGCGCGCAAGTCCTCCTTTGACACTTGCGCGACACAAGCTTCCTCAACTCCAAACTTGCGCGACTCTCTTCCCTTTACGCCCAAACCACCATTGGTGCGCAACTGCAAACCGGCGCGCAACTTCTAACACCGGCGCACAACTTCAACCACTGGCGCGCAAGTACCACCTGCGCGACCACACACACCACTTGCGCGACCACCACACCTGCGCGACGGGAGCTCTCGTCTTGAACTCCGGTGAGAAATGAGGAGGGGTGGTCCGATATTTATAGGCAATCTGACCACCCTGCGCGACGGCGTGCAAGTCACCTGCGCGACCCAATTTCGGCGCGCAAGTCTCCTCTCCTTTAGACACTTGCACGACCAACTCCCAAACTTGCGCGAACCTATTTCCTTAGCCATATTTTGATCTTCTGATCTTGAAAAACATGTGGCGCGCATGTTTCCTATACTCCAAGTCCACGGTGCGCAAGTCCCTTTGCCAAAAACACTTTTCTTCATTTGCCGATTTTCAGGCCCAAAAATTTGGCAAACACTGGAAAACGGCGTCACCTTGTATCTGTTCTTTTGTACCGCCTCCAGATCTTCCATTCCTTTTATCAACGTTCTTGAATCAAACATGGATCGTTGACCTCAGCTCTTGAACTCGACATTCCATCATGAAATCCTCTTTGTCAACAATCACAACTCAGATGTCCACTTTGTCAACAAACACAATCACCTCAAAAAGGCTTCAATGATACCTTGAGGGATTTTTGCCCAACAAAGATGTATTGTATTTATATCTCTAATATGATCAACATAAATTTTGACAAAAAATATTAGTGAAATTGATTGAAATTAATTATAATGATTATGTTAAAATTATGATTAACATAGGACAAAACCTTAAAAATAAGAGAAAATAACTGATAAAATATTCTTAATGACATTTGATGGAAATATTTCAACCATATTCCCCCTTGGTTCTCAATTTAATATCTATTAGGATAACATCCCATAGAATTCCATTTGTAAGAAGTAAAGAATTCAGAAAATACAAAAAGGAACCTTCCGTACAAATACCATTTATAAATCCTTGATTTGTGGAAAATAAATCATATTTTAGATTATACATATGCTTTTGAATGATTAATGGGTAAATTTTATCTTAATTATTTATCATTTATTTTTTTGATGTAGTTACTAAAAATTTTCAATAAATTCCAACACAATGATTATTTAGTAAAAAAATAACTAATATAGATGATATTAGAAATATTAAAAGAGAAGTAAATTGATTGAATTATTATTTTTATTTATTTTTTAGATGAACATATCATGTTACATAGATGTGAATTTAATAATATTTAACTTTAATATTGTATTTATATTTTTAAATTAATATTAAAAAAATTATGTCAAAATTGACATTAATGTTATTTTATTATAATTTATATTTTAATAAATTAATTAAATTCAATAAAAATACAATATTATTCCAATATAATTTTATGTGTTAAAAAATCTCAAATAAGGTCTTTTAATTGACCAAATGATCTTTTATAATTAAAATAGGTACCCATAGATAGTTAACCCATTATTTGCATGGGAAGGGTTAAAGATGTTTTTTTGTGTGTTACTTGCGCAATCGTTAAACTATATTTCCAATAATTAGATTAAATTTTTTTTAAAAAAACTTCATATTTCATTTGGTATATATTTAATATATAAAATTACACTTCAATTTAATAATAATTTTTAAAATACATATGTTAGAAATATAGTTACTTTAATAAAAACCCAAAAGGATAAAATTTGGGAAACATAGAAGTTAAGGAAAAAAATTATAAAAATTTTCTTATTTTTATGTAGTAGAAATTTTCATCAACTAGGATTCCCATATAATTAACTATTTTCCCATTTTTTAGTCACATTATATCAGGGATACCTATAAATAATGTATAAATTTTTCTATTTATAATAATGCAACTACCCCTCAATATTAAAAAGGATCTCATCCATCCCCCTCCCTCACACATTTGAATCCACATTAGATAGAAAAAATATATAACAAAATATATTCTAAAAATATGTACCAACATCCTAGAATCCAAGCCATGGTAATAGACTCATCCACAGAATCCTTTTTTTAGTCTAATAGGAGTTACCCAATCAATATGTAACGTTCTTCCTCATACGTGTTTTTTTATTTTAATTATTTTCCACCTAAATTTTTTTGTGCTTTTGAAATAAAAATAGCCTCCTAAACATAGTGATATAATTTTATTTTAAGGGTTCTACCAAAAAATTCCCACACTTCCATCTATTGGTTAAATAACATATCATTAGTGTACATCTTACTACGGACTCTCAAATCAATTATTGTTCATTTTCCTTCACCACCTTTTGTGGTTGAGAATTAGGGTGGAGAGACTACTTTTAAAATATATATAAGATATTTATAATTACCTTATGCTTTTATAATTATTTTTTATGACATTAATTTATGAAAATAAATTTTTTAAATATGATAATATCATTTGTTGATGTGTAGACAACCGCATGATCAAAGCGATTTACTTAGGTCACGTTATACATTTAATTTCTAAAGGACGATTTAAAAAAAGAAAACAATATTACATAGATATGATACCATTTTTTAAATATGAATATATATATATATCATTTTAAATTAATTAATTTAATACAAAAAATGAAAGTAGCATTCTTTCAAATGTACAATATACCATTTCCATGAACTATACATTTCAATTACTATATCAAAATGTTATTGACTACAATAAAATCATATATAATCAATATATATTATTTTTAAATTATGATTTACATTCTAGAGATGATTGATCCATTATATTATTATAAAAAAATTAGTTAACAGGTTGAAACACACTCATCAAATAAAGAAATTGACACATGAAATAATAAAAATGATGAAGGATTCTTTTCAAGTGGGTGATAAGATATTATAAGAACATAATAAATGATATCATAAAAACTAATATATATTTATAATATGTTATCCACAATATTAAAAATATTATATAGGATTCAATTGTTGTTCTCACCAAAAGAAACACATAGTAATGGATTTTTATCTAGATTCTTTACTCTATGAGATAAATTCCATATTAATGACGTAATTATTTGTGTTGTGTATGTAATGAACAATTTTTTTATTATATAATTAATTAGTTTATATTAATGGTACCATATAAATTATTTATTATTATTCCTTCATGGTAATTATGATTCAAATGTTTCAATTTTGTATAAGACACATTGGAATGTTTAAATATTATTTTCCTCAAGCATGTGTTTGGTGATTACCCTTGAAATCACACATTAAATTTATATTTTCAAAATTATATTGAAACTATAATTTTGTTATGATCCTTTTTTGATACCTTATATTTTTAATATATAAACATATTCACACACAATGAATATTTTTACAGACCAAAACACCTACCATTTTACATACGATGATTACTATGATATTTATTTGATTGACTTGAGATTTATTGATAAATATGTATGTTTTATAAAATATGAATATCTGATAAGGAACACTGGTCAGAACTTAAATCGATTATTGGATATATTTGGAATATTTCAAATAAGTATGAAAATGATAGTTCCAATATATAGATATCCCATTGATTTATTGGTAGTCTCAATAGAAAAATTAGTTATCCAAATTAGATTGTGGTTTACCCGATATACTATACCAAATTTTGATGGGCTTTGATATTAATGGTTTTGTATACCTAGGAAATATTGAATATAATTATTAATCATATGCATCATCTATATTCCATTATTATTTTTCAATTAAATGTTTTTGACATATCTATGGTATATTCTACTATAAATTTATTGATTAAATATAACGTGTCATAGTTTCATACTGTTCCATATTGATTATTAAATTTCTAGTTATTTTAAATGTCATGTGGTATCATTTATTTTCCTTTATATGATTATTATTCTGAAAAATTTATTACTAAAACAGTTTTACATACCCATACTATGAATTTGGTCCCTCCCTTATTATGTTTTCATTCCTAATGTTATGAAGAAAAATACATTGAATAATTTTTGAAGGAATTTTTTCATTTCATATTATTATGTATATTGTATATATTTTCTATTTACTAATATATTATGGGTATCATGTATGTAATTTGTCTTTCCAAAACATATAAATTATTCATTCCTTATATATTTTATTCCTTTTAATCATGATAATGTAATTAACTAATGCAGCCGCTTTAGTATTATGTGGTCGGACATGACAGTCGCTACCAAAGGAAGTTTACCATCATCATTAGAAATTATATTTCAAAAAAATATATTAGAGATCATATCCCAAAGGTATACATTGAGGATAATTATATAATAACATCCTTGAATATTTTTTTAAGAATGTGATTATGTGGGTATTTCTAGAAATACATACCTTTAAGGATACTATAAATTGATGTGGTTCTGGTACCAATGTACCTTGGGGTACCAACTCCTAAAATGATTGTTAGGACTACTATGCATAACCTGGTACCTAAAAACTGGTATAATTGTTTATTTAGTTAGAAAATCTCAGGGGATACATATAGGATAAATCAAATTTTCTTTAGAAACAGTTTTAGAGGATTTAAAAATAAAAATTTCCCCCAATAAGCCATGCTTATGGTTAATAGATTAGATATAAAAACAGTTAATAATTTATTTTATGTATTTTACTATTTCTTGGATAATAAATTATTTTTTATAATAATATAACCAAATTTAGTGTATATATTAATTTATAAGTGGCTCCTAACAGACAGAATGTGAACCTTATTAATGTATATGATCCAAAGAGTAATAAGGAACATATCATTAATGTCCATATACCACTATTTCATAGAGAAATAGTCTCTAAATAATTCTCATCATATGAGGACATGGTATCATGTGATTATTAAATAGTTAAATAATTATATAAGTCATACATATTCGAAGGAAAGAAATAAAATAATAGGATTATCGGTCAAAATATGTATAAAGGAATGAATGGAATAGAGTATGTTCCCACCTGTGATAAATGGGGAAAGAAACCCTAAGATAATTTCTTGGTGGGAATGATTGATTATTATAAGTGTGAATAAAAATTCATCCATGTTTATTATTGAATGAGAAATAAATAAAATTACTATGTTCCTTAATTCCACAACAAGAAGATGGGGAACTACGAAAATCAACGTCTCATGCATCAAAATAATATACAATAAAATAATCTAATGGATAATGGTCATGATTATTCTACTAAAACTAATTAAGAGGAATAATTAATTTTATTATGGTTGGATTCAATAATTATTTCGTATAAGTAATTTATCAACAATGTATTGGATATATGAAATATGGAATATATAAGAATTTTACTATAATAATAATTAATTAAACATTTGACATGATATGCTAAATGTTATAGAGAAAATGTATTCAATTGAATGTAAATATTTTTTAAAAGACATGGTATAGGGAATGATGACCACTAATATGTTTATATTTAAAAGGAAATGATGTTTTGATAAAAAATGATTGGTTTGGATAATATAAATCAGATTTGTACGGACTACATTGGAAATATGTAATGAGTTTTTTAATTGTTATATGCTATCATTGTTGGAGTATAAATCATTTTTAGATTTAAGGAATATATATAATAATCTATGTTATACATAATTAATAAGAATAATTTTTTTTTCAATACATATTTTGGGTAATTCCTTTTATTAACTTATGCACATTTTTGGTATGCGTTATTCAAATACACTTCATTTTATTTTATTAGATGATTTTTCAAAATACAATGACCTTACTTCTAATTTTTTAATAATAAAATCTATATGTTAACCATTTATGAAATTGGTTATGCTAAATTCTAGACAAGGTTATAAATATTATGTTATTAAATTACTATATAATGAATTTTATAATAAGAGATGATGTAGAAATAGTTCAAGGCAAATCAATGGAAAATATTTGAATAAATTTCTCAACTCTAGGAAAAAGGGTCATAGAATAAAGAAATACTATTGTCATAAATTTTTATGATATCAATAACATTATCAACATGCATGGTTTATCATTTTTTGGCCTTCAACATTCAACTGAAAATTATCTATGTCACTCTACATCAGAACATGATGGTAATATTCTCCTCCATGTACATGTTTTAAATAATTTTCTCTTATTTTGATGATAAGTTTTTTTAAAACATTTCTCTTATTAGGAATTGGTTTAACCCTACTTACAATGTGTATTTTTCAAAAATATAATTGTCTAATATAAATCCATGGATTACCGAGATTATGATTAATGTGTGAGGGCAAAATTTAATTAATATAGGGATCTAATTTACTATATTTTATTTTTCGAATAATCTTTATTATGTTTATATATTTATTTATATGTAACACTAGGTTAATCTTCACTACAAAAAAACTTTGATATAACATGTGTTACACAGAAAACAAGGTTTTACCTCCTTTTAACGGTGTAACTATTTTCAAACAATCGTTGAAATTTTTTATAAATCTAATTTCTTAAAATAAATTTTATTTTTTATTTCATAATTTCAAAATTTCATTATGCTGAATTTTTTACAAGCATTTTAGTTTTATGATGAATTTTGAAATTAATACAAATTAGTTAAAAACTAAATTTTTATTTAAATAGTCTATAATGATGAATTATATTTTAATTTTTCCTAAAGATGAAATAAATCAATTATAAATCTTTAAATCCATTTTAAGTAATTTGAATCATTTGGATATTAAATATATATAAAAAACATGTTGATGTTTTTATTGTTTTTTCTTAAAAAACCCCTCTTTCTTGGTATGGCTATGGTTTTAGATTTAAATTTAATTTATTATATAATGGGAATTGAAATTGGAAAAATTATATAAACGGTTTTATCTAGTATTATATTTATAGTCTAAAGAGGTAAACATATTTTTTGACCAAAAATATTAGTTAAAGTTATTAAAATTAATTAAAGTGATTATTGTAAAATAAAACGTAACAATGGGTCAAAACATAATATTTAGTCCCAATGACCTGGATATTTTTTTAAAATACATTGGATCCCAATATATTGACCATATTCCCTATTGGCTCAAATTTTTTGAATTATTGGGATGATAATATCAAAGAAATTCCCTATATAACATGTTACGTAAGAAAAAATACACAAAAGGAACCTTCCATAACATTTCCATTTATAACTCACTGATATCTGGAAAAAAACTCATATTTTTTTATACAAATCCTTTTAAAATATTTATTTTTTATTTTTATCATAATGATTTATCATTAATTTTTATACATGATGTAGTTACATAAAATTATTGTGAAATGCCAACACATTTATTATTTATATAATAATTAACTAAAAAATGTTACTATAAATATTAAAACTGAATTAAATTAATTAAATTAATTAAATTAATGTCATTAATTATTTCTATAGATAAATATATAATTTTACAACATTGGGAACTTAGTAAAATTAAATTCCAATTTTTTATTTTTAAATATAAAATAAAATAATTAATGTCAAAATTGACATTAATGTTGCTTTAGAAGAAATGATATTTTATGAAATAAATTAAATTTAATAAAAATAATCTATTATTATATTTGATTTTTATGTATAATTAAATACCAAATGTGTTCTATTAATGTTTCAATAGATATTATATAATTAACATATTTACACATATAAATAAATAATAATGTTTTCACGATCCAGGTTAAAGTAGCGGATTCCTCATTACATGTGATACTTTTAATATTTCTTTAAAACCATAAGGTTTATATTTAAAAATTAAACACAAGATTTATATATTAGTGGGTCTATATATTATAATAAATTAAATTTTATGTTTTTCATAATGGTAAAACTATATATGATCGGAATAGAGTGACATTAAATAAAACCAAAATGATAAAATTAGAAAAACATAGATATTAAAGAAAAATTATAAAAATGAACTTATAATTTTTTTGGCAGTTTCATTGAAAATAATTATCCATTAATCCATTATTTTTCAATTTTTATGTCATATTATGTAATTTATTCCCCAAAATAATGGATGCATTTGGTATTTACAAAAATGTTACTCCCACTTCACTATAAAAATTCACTCAACCACCCCCCTTCCACATATCATTAAAGGAACATTAGCTCGATCAATATTATCCAAAATATCTCCTAAAAATCCCTCCCCCATTCATATAATATTCCCATTATATATAAATCCATTGAAGGAAGCCTTTTCTGAAAACAAATAGATGTTACCCAAAGAAGATATAACATTATTCCTCACACTTGTTAGATTATTTTCATTCTCCACCACAAAAAATATTCTTATTAAATTATTATATAATAACGCAAGTATCCTAAATATATTGAGATTTGGAAATTTGAACGGTTTTATCTTTCAAACACATAATCCTAAAAGGCAATGAACTTACTATTCCTATTTGGAGAACAACTACCTCATGAAACGATGATGGTTTTTTTTCCTTTACCAAATTCTATGGTTGGGAATTTGGATAGAAATTATATTTATATATGATATATATGATATTTATAATGTCTTAATTATTCTGTTTATATATTGTAAAAAATATATTTATGCACCCCAATTTTTGTAAATATGATAACATCATTTGTGGAAGTGTAGACTATCACCTCCTCAAGGTGATTTGTTTCGTTCATTCCATACATGAAATGTATAATGGGTGTTTTTTATAAACCTATGTAACATATATTAAATATATATGATAATTTATTTTTATATATACTTATATATCATTTAATTTTTATTATTTTAATATGGAAAATAACGTAATGTAGGGTTCATGTGTACATATAGCCTTCCAATATCCTGAATGGTATATTAAATTTCAAATATCAAAATATTAGTGAATATTATAATCAAATATATAAGAAATATATATTATATTTTAATAATGTATTAATTTTTTTAGATTATAAAACAATTATCTAATTAATAAGATCAACAGGCATCAAGTTTAAACATTACTGATAAACTATGAAATTAACACATGAAATAGTGAAAATAATGAAAGATTGTTATCGAATGGGTAATATGAAATTATAAAGAAAATAATATATTATATTTTTAACATTAACATGGTTCTAAATAAGTTATTAACACTATTAAAATAATTATATTGGTGTTAATTGGTTTTTCACAAAAAAACAAACAAAAGGTAAGGGGATTTCAATTCAATTTTTACATCTCTGAGATAAACGTCATCTTCACAACTTACTCATTTTTTGTGGTGTACTTACATCTCCATTTGATATATTATTTCATGATCCCTTTTATGTTCATGGTATCTAAAAAATAATTTTATTTTATTTATTCATGGAAATTAACATTTAAATGATTCAAAGTTGTATGAGACACTTGGGAATGTTTAAATAATATATTCCTCAAGATTGGGATTAATTATTTCCATTGTAATGTCACTATATTTTATGGGGGTTAACATTATTAAAAAATATATATTATTATGATCCATTTATGGTAAATGAATTGTTTTCATTAATAACCATATTCTCTTGCAATGGATATTATTATTCCATAAATAGTATTAAATATTACATACGGTGTTCACTTTGATGGTTATATGATTTATTAGAAAATTATTTATAAATATGCATCTCTTATTCAATATGGATATTTGATAAATCACTTTGTTCATGAGATAAAATGAATATTTTTTATTTGTGGGATTTATTAGATTGGTACGAACCGAGTGGGGTTCTGTTACAGAGAGCCCCCCGATGTATCTGTAGTCTATTATAACAAATTATTTTTCAAATTAGATGTTTCTTACTAGATATGATAAACCTCCTTGTGAAAGGTATTGAGATAATAGTTCCATTTAATAATGAAATATATTGTCTAGTGTCAATGAATTTCCATCATTTATATTCAATTATTATTTATCAATGACATATTTTCACTGACATTTCTAAGGATGAATTCTATTCGTAGTTTATTGATTAAATGGAATGTGTTGTAGATTTATATAATTCATTTTTGATTATTCCTTATATTGTTATTTTAAATGGTTAGTGTTATCATTTATTTACATTAACATGTTTGTTATTATTATCAATTAAGTAGTTATTCTATTTTACATACCCTTAATAATAATTTTATCTTACCATTATTATGTTTCCATTAGCTAGGTTATGAAAAAAATTAATAATCTTTAAATAATGTTATTTATTTCATTACATTATGTATCATATTTTTATTTAAAATTTACAAATGTATTATAGGTATCATATGTGTAATATGGCTTTCCAAAAATACCTAACAATTCAATCATTTAGGATTTTATTCCATTTAATAATTCTAATTAAATATATTATTGAACCAACCTTGAGCTTCTACAGTCAGGGTGTTACAGATGGTATCACATGTTGTTTATAAGTATCCGTAGAAACTATATTTATAAAACTAATATAATGGAGTACAACCCTAAGGTAGATATTTAGGATATGTATATGAGTGAAACCTCATTTTTTTGTATGTTTTAGATTATGTGGGTCTTTTTCTAAATAAATCCCTATATAAAAACTACATGTGGATGTGGTTCTAGAACATTTGTACCTAGGGGTAACAACCATGAAAATGTTTTTCAGGCCTGACTCAACATAACCTTCTACCTGAAAATTGTCCTTACCACTCACCAATTCAAAAACTATTTTCAAATATTCATTTGAAAATATAAAATTTCAGTATAAACCGTTGGGAAGGATTCAAAAGTAAAAAATGTCCCCATAGAACCCATGTTAATGGTTATTAAATTAGATAATGAAAAATCTATTCAAATTATGTAAGGTATTTTATTGTATTTTATTATACATTTTGTTTTATAATGACAATAACTAATGTTTTGAATGTCGACATCTATAAATGGAGAATAAAATACGTAATGTGAACCTAAAAAATGTACACTATCTAAAGAGTAATAAGGAACATATATTATATGTCCTTAGTCCAATATTTCTATGGGAAATAGTATCCCATGAATTATCATCATATGATTACATAGTAATATCTGCTAATGATATGTGTATGTAATTTTACAAAAAAATGGATTTGATGGAATATAATAAAATAAGATAATTGTATTTCAAAATAAGTATAAAGGTAAGAGGAGAATGAAGTATTTTACACATTTTTATAATTATAGAAAGAAACACCACACTATTTTCTTTTAGGTAATGGAATGTGTGGAGAAAAGGGACAATATGTTCATAATTGAAAGGTAATTTAATTAAATTCTTAAGTGTAATGCTTCCAATATAAGGAGATGATAAACTATGCAAGACATTATCTCATTCATCAAAGTGATATACCAAAAAAGAATTTAATAAATCCAGATAAATGTTATTCTAGAACCACTATGAAGTGGAATAATTAATTTACTTATTCTTTGATTTATTAATTCATTCATTAAACTATTTTTTAAATATTGTATTCATTATAAAAATTATGTAATATATGAGGATTGTACTAAAAGACATTTTCATTAAGGTTTTAATATGATTTTCATAATTATACAATGAATTTTGAACTAGTAGAATCTGAAACATTTTGTAAAATAGATGGTTGATGGAAATATAGCCTTTAAAACATTCATATTGTTAAGAAAATTATGTTTCTCTAAAGAAATTATTGGTTTATACAACAAAAATCATATAAGTGTTGACCACCATGGAACTGTGTAATGATTTATTGAAGTTCATTATGCTATCAATGATGAAGTTTACATAATTGTTTTTATTTATTGAATATCTAAAATGACCTATTTCATATTTTAGGAATAATTATAACTCTTGTTCTAATAAATTATTTTTCATAATTCAAGTTACTATCATTTTTTCTTTTTTAGTATGTGTCGATTAAAACTCATTTCATGTAATTTGATAAGATAATTTTATAAATTCAGTGACCTTCCATCTAAAAGGTTAGATCATAATCTTTTGAAAAATTTATCAATTTATGAAATGGATTATGTTTAATTTTGTATAAGGTTGTTGAATATTAATTTTACATCACTAGATTATGCATCTTACGATTAGAGATGTAGTGAAAATAGTTCAACCTGTAGTTAATGGAAAATATTTTGAAAGAATTTCTGAATTCTAGGGAGAAGGGTATTGAAAAAAAACATTATCCTATTATCCAAATTTTTTATGATATCAATGACCAATTTACACACTATAAGTTTATGTTTTTTCGTTCAACAATATTCGTATGAACATGTTATCTATCAATATCCATCATAACATGATGGTTATATTTATTTTCATGACACGGGTTATCACTGATTATTTTCTAATAAAAAGGCTATTTCTGGGGACCTTATCATTTCATTTTTTTCCTCCTATTAATAAGATTATTTATTAGCACTTATAATGATCTTGGTTTTTCAACAACAGTATCTTCCAATATCATATTATATATTACCGAGATCATGTTTAAATTGTGAGAAGAAGAATTAATAATGGTGGGGAGAATGTGACACTCTAATATATTTCAATATTTTAATTTTTCAATAAATTTTTCTTCGTAAAAAAATTGATTTATACATATCCCAGTGTTAATCATATTCTACATAAAAACACTTTGTTATCTTGTGTTACACACAATTGACCAAATTTTACCAAATTTTAATGGTGTACCTAAATTAGAAATAAAATTTGTATATTGTATAAATTTTATTTTTCAAAACAAACATAATTTTTGAATAATTGATTTAAATTTTTTTTAGTTATTCAATGGTATTTTTTTAGAAGTTTCATTTTTTATTGAATATTTTAAATACTGCATTTTAGTTAAAAAATAAATTGTTGTATAAATAATCATTATAGTTAAATCATATTTAAATGTTTTTTAAGTACACATAGATCAATTATTCATATATTAATCTAATATATTTATTTTGATTCATTTATATATTTAATTTAGATATAAAAACTAATCTATCTTTTCAAAATTTGTACTTAAAAATTCCAGTATCTATTCATGTATGATGGATTAGCATTAAATTTAGTTTATCCTATTTAATGAAAATAATGAAGAAAAATAGACATAAATTTTTTTAATTTTTGTGGAAATTTTAGAATAATAGGTTTAACCTATTTTTTACCAAAATTTTTAATGAAAGTTATGAAAATTAATTGAATCGATTAAGGTAAAATTTAGCTTAACAAGCGATCAAACTGTAAACTGAAAGGAAAAATGTCCTAGAAAATGTCCAAAAAACATTCTACTCAAATAGATTGACTATATACCATATTGGTTCTAATTTTAGGAGTTATTTGGATACAATCACATGGATGTTCCCTATATATCAATATATGTATGAAAATGAAAATAAATGAATCTTCTTTTCATTTACCATTTAAAAAACATTGATATATTGAAAAAATATTATCTCCAATACATATCCTTTTTAAATATTAATGATTTATTTTTATCATAATAATTTTTTGTTAATTTTTATAGGTGATTTATTTACTTAACATGCTTTCAAAACGCCAAGATTGTGATTATTTCGTTAAAATTATCAAAAATAAGTGATACAATAAATATTAAAAGTGAAGTAAATTGAATGAATGGTGATCATTAATTATTTTTTAAATTAATATATCTTATCTGATAAATTATAAATTAATAAAATTTAATTACATTTTTTAGATATTTTTACAATAAAGTTAAATAAACAATATAGAACTTTAAATTATGGTTATTTTAATAAAAATGTTATTTTATTAAACAAAATAAAATTATGAAAAATACTATCTTCACCAATGTTTTCTTAAGTGTCATTATATATAAAATATATTAAATTAATAGTTCAATTTATCATTTATAAATAACATATTAGCCAACAGATAATAAAAAAATTGTTTTCATGGTACCCGTTAAACTAGTTTTTCCTCGTTATATGCGCTTCATTGAAAATTAATTTTGAAAACACAACAGATTTATATTTTTTAAATTAGTTATAATATTTAGATTTTATTGTATCTATATTTTTTAATAAATCTCACCATAATTTACTATTAATAGTTAAACTACATAGGCTATAAATATATTTACAAAATAAAAATCAAAATGACCAAAATTGGGAAAACAAAGAAGTTAAGGAACCAAATTATAATAAATCACTTACTATTGTGTGGATTAATTTTATATCAAAACAATTTCCCCATTAGTAAATTTATTGTTTTTATAATTCATATTATATAAGGGAGATCTCCCAACAATGTATACCTTTTGGTATTCACAAGAATGTAACTTCCCCTCCACTATAAAAACTAACCCAACCCTTCCCCTTTCACCAACCATTAATGACACAATAGATAAACTATGATCTAACCAAATATATTCAAAAAATACCTTCCATCATCCTATAGGCTTCCCCTTGAAATTAAATTAATATATGAAAGCCTTTAGTGCAAAGAAAGAGGAGTTAACCAAAGAAGATGTAACATTCTACTGCATACTTTTTTCCATTCTCCACCCCACAACTGTAATTATTCTATGCATATATAATAACAAAAATACACTCAATATACGAATATATTTTTATTCTGTGTTTAAAAACATCACTTACAAACACTTCCATATAATATGTAACTAACTTACAGTTTCTGTACGGTAAACTATGACCATGCGAAAGGATGATTTTTCATTATTTCATTACCACTTTTAATAGTTAGGAATTATGATAGAAATGATATTTAAATATGAAAAAATGATATTCATAATGTTTTTATTCTTCTGAAGAGATTTTTTAACATATATTTTTATGCAAATAATTTTTAAAGACTATTACATCATTTGTAGAAGTGTGGACTACAACATCCTCAAAACAAAGTGATTCATTCACAGTATACATAGAATGTATAAATTATTGTTTTAAATTTTTTATCATATATAAGTTATTTATGATACTATATTTATACATATCCAAATATATATTATTTAAATTTCATTCTTTTAATACAAAAAATAAATTAATGTTTTGTTCATGCGTACGTACGGTCTACCGTCACCATGAATAGTGCGTTTAAGTTTATATCTCCAAATAGTATGGGTTATTATAAATATATTTATATAATGAATATAAATGTAATTTATATAATTGTGTACATTATGAATATGATTATACCATTATCTAATTAATAATAAGTACAATTATAATGTTAAAACATACATGACAAGCATGGCAATTAACACCTGAAATAGTGAAAATAATGAAATATCATTACCAAACAGGTATTAAGATACTATAAAAAGATAATTTATGAAATTATAAACATGAATCATATTCTATAAAAATTTAGTGACACTATTAAAATCATTATATATGACTTTAATGACCTTTCACACAAAAAGATACAAAAGGTAATAGATTTTCATCTAAATTTTTACATATGCATGTTAAATTTCATATTCCCCACTTATATATTTTATGTAACATATCTACTTCCCATTTTAATATATCATATTATGATCCCTTTTATATTCATGGTTTCCATTACCATAATATAATTTTATTCCTTCATGTTAATTATGATTTAAATTTTTTCAATGTTGTATGGGAAATTTTGGAATGGTGAATGTTTATTAACCTTAATAATGTGATTGATTATTTCATTTAAAATCTCAATTTATTTTGTGGTTGTTAAAATTATCTTGAAAGAATTATTTTTTTATGATCATTTTATTTTAAATTACATTTTTCTTAAATATCCATATTCTCATATGATAGATATTATTATTTCCTAAATCGTATACAATTTTACATATGGTGTTCTCATTGAGAGTTATTTAATTAACTAGGGAATTAATTATAAATATGTATCTTTTATACAATACATATATTTAATAAGGTACGTTTTTTACTGTGATGAAACAAAATTTTGATATACTATGAATTTTTGGGTTAAGTATAACATTGGTGGGTCCCGGTTATAGATAGCCCTTTAATGCATCAGAACATTCATGAGACATATTAGTTTTCCAAATTAGATTGTTTTTACCTGATATTATGGACCATTTTATGCAATGTATTGATGGTAATGGGTTCATATAGCTTGTAAACATGGAATAAAATAATTCATCATTTCTATCATTTATATTTAGTTATTATATATCCATGTGATATATTAATTGAAATATTTATGGATTAATTCTATTATAAAATTATTGATTAAATTGTTTTTATTTCAGTTTCTCACATTTAAATATTAATTATGCCTTATCTAGTAATTTTAATTGATGATTGATATCATTTATTTAACATTCCATGTTAATTATTATCATCAATTTGTTATTTCATCCATTTTACATACCCATATTGATCATTTTAGTTCACCGTTATTTTGTTTTCATTCCCTATGTTATAAAGAAAAAACATTAAATAATCATTTAAGGATACTTTTTATTTAATTTTCTTTTTTATAATGTTTTTATTATATTTACCAATGTTTTATGGGAATCATTTATGTAATATTTATTTGAAAAAATTCTAAACTATTTGGTCCTTCATGATTCGATAACATGCAATAATTCCTATTTAACAGAGAAATGCACTGACTCTGGGATACATGGGTAAGAGAGTTACCCCAAAATACATAGATTACATATTCCTGTCTAATTCCCTCTAAACTAAATACTCTAGGTTATTATAAGAGTGATTATAAAATGTGTGTACCTTTTAGTTTAATACCTAGTTTGTTTGCTTGGTATCAAGAAAAAATTTTATTGTCATCTACTAGGATAGCACTTTCAACACCCTTTGGGGGAGGCCCTTACTCTATCATCATGTGTCGGTTCCCACAACCTAGCTTTAGTTCCATAAATAATACCTTTACTACTAGGTTAGAGTAAAATAGTCTAATTTTGCCCTTAAACTATTTTTAGGATCTCTATATTCATGTTGGGTATTAATAAGGTAATGATAATAGATCCAAAAAAATGGTCTTGTGATTATCATTTCCATCAACGATTTGATGTACAACTCATAAAACACCTTGAAAGATGTTAAATATAAATTTATTATATTAATCCAATTGTTAGAACCTATGAACCTTGATCTAGTGAGATGTTTTGTCGTGTCTAATAATAAAATGATCTCTCAAATTACCACATTCTATTATATGGGACTGTGACAACATGTTCTTGAAATACCAACTTAAAAGGAAGTAATGAGGGATACACTATGTGGAAACTAATATATATCTCCTGCACATGTTCTAAAAGACATGATTGATATAATATATGTCCACCAGAAAATTTGTTTTAATATCAAAATTTGGGATTGTGCTCACAAACTATGTAATATTTGATCATAAGATTTTTTAACCACATTTTACATAGAACAGGAACCCATCATTAAGGATTCCAACCCTTCCAATGAAAATTATATTATTGATACTAGATATAATGATACCATAGAGTCATCCTCCCACAAAAAATCATGTTTTAAACGATAATGGTGATATAGATGACACCCCACCCCCATATCTTTTGGTTACTATGTATCAAATAATGTTTATTATATGACCAGTTTAAATATATGATTTAGAAACATCTATGGACATCACTGATTATATGATTCATGTTTTTGGAGGATCATTGATGGTATGTTTCATTCCATAAGAAACACTGTGATATGTTTACCAATATCTAAAAAGATATTATAGGGATTCATCCTATGAATTACATTAATCTAATTTTCCATACATTAGGATACTACGACATCAAATAACTACCTATGAAGATTCACCCATCCCACAACAACATGGTTGAGGTATAAGTTGACAAAATTATCACATCGAACTTCATCAGGGAGTTTTAGTATCTAAAAATTAATTCCAACTTTTTCCCCATCATAAAAAATAATTAGAATATCAGTGTATGTGTCTTCTTTAATCACCACAACTTCCACTGGCCGAAGGATGATTTTCCCCTTCCAATAACAGACTTTGTAATTGATATGATTTCTAGATTCAAATATATCTCCATCCTTTATAGTTATTTTGTGTATAAATAGATATTTATTCCCCACTATTATTAATAATACAATAATTTCATTTCACAATAGGATATTTTAGGCTAATAGGTAATTTTATTTGGTTTGAAGAATACTGGATGTATATACCAACCTGCATTGAAAAACATAACAAATATACAACTTAGGTCATGATAGAGTGATATTTGTTTGACTATTAATGAAATATGACAATAATTAATTCCATCACAAGGATATTGAGGACTTCTTTGACTTCTTCTGCTGCCATAATCTCATAATTATTCAGTTAAAGTGATCATTTGTTGTTACCTATAAAAATTTCTTCAGATTCCAGGTCATTCAAAGGGGCATTGTTATATATCTAGATATGATCAAGGATATTATCAATATTCCTATTATAATAAACCTATATGAGTCTCAGTTACCTCAACATCACTTTTCTTATATCAACATATTTAGTGAAAATCTGGTTTTCATGTGTAATCCCTTCACAATATTTATGAAGAATGAAATTGTGTACGAGCGGGATGAAGACCACTAGACTGCATTCAAATACATTAATCAATATCATCTTAATCCTCTAGTCTAGAATACATTCATACTATGAAATCATCTAGTCCTTTTTTGAACCACCTTGAATGGTCCTTAGGCACCCTTTTATCTCATAAAAACAACGAGGGATGTGAAAATATCATATATAATTTCAGATGAATTCTCGCCGATAGAGAGACCATATATTATCCTATTAAGATGTGTTTACACAACCTTATATTTTTATTTTAGAAGTTGTTCCACTAATTATATAACCATGATATACTGGTAGTATCCCATGTCAACCCACTGAGTTACATCCTCAACCACGCGATGTTAAGAAGCTAATAATTTTGTTGGGTAGGGATTCATCAATAGTTCGAAAAATTTTGTCCTCTAGAAACCGTAAAGGCCTAGGATTTAGTTGATTATCTTGTTGTTCATATGATCCATAAAATAGATTCCCTTGAATGTTTATTTTCATGATGAATCCATAATTTTTTGGATCATACTGAACAATGTTCACAAATGAACATTAATCATTCCTCCCATAGCCCATCCTGAAGATGGCTCAATACCTATAAACCCAATAGGTGGGACATGGGATCTTCATCCTCACTCCAATATAGGATATATTTTCTTAACAATTTTATATATCAAAATGTTATACCTGTAATGGGGATTATTCCTCCTATCATAATCTATCAACTCACTCTCGAGATTGATGTCCCCTATTTTAATGTGAATGTAGACTCTACTTTGTTAACAAAAAACTACAAGGATCGTTATTGTATTAGGAGGATGAGACTTCCACCATAATAGAGAAATAGAAAGAGTTGAATGCTCATTTGTATTCCCTTTTATTGGTTACTCGTGTTCCCTAATTATAAAATGACCAATCCGGGGCTTTATTCATCATAGGTGCATCCTATATAGATCCCCACTCTAACACACCATAATTTTTAGAAAAAACAAATTACTATAAACAATTTTATAATTTTCATGTAACATAACCCTTTATATAGATTGAGTTATCTGAAATCACTATGTTTGGTTTCTGTTTAGCACAACATTTTGTTAGGATTGCACAACACACAACACTAAGATTAGATTTTAATACATGAAACACAATATTTTTTTATAGTTTTTACAGAATATTGAGTTCATTTGATACCTTTTATTACATGACAGACCTTGTTTTACAAAACTAGAATACAATATTAATATTATTATAGGTTACACCTTGTCATTGAAATTTTTTCTATGATTTATATAAATTAAATTAGGAAAATATTTTTTATATACTAATATAAGAAGAACAATTTTAGTGACTTGTTAAATAGAAATGCAAGAAAACCATTTTCAAAAACCTATGAAAAATTTTGATGAAAAATTCAATTTATGAAGTCAGAAACATTTTACCTTAATAAAAAATGTAAACTAATTTTAATAAATTATTTTTATTAAATGTATATATATTATATTTATTCAAATATTACATGATCGACATATGTGTTTTCTAAAAATGGTATGAAAATATATCCAATTTTATGAATCAAAAGATTTATTTTTCTAAAAGTTAATTTAACCACATTTTAAAAGTTCCCATATTTTAAATATATTTTTTTGAATCTTTTATAATATTATTTTGAAAAAATAAACAAAATTAAAATTTTAATATCAAAATTAAATTTGAGTAATTTCATTTTGTTTTCCTGATAACATCATTTTTTTGAGGAATGGTTAATATAATAAATTTTAATTGAAAACTACATTTTAATCTAATTTAATAATATAATTAAATTATATTTTAAGTTTTTTTGAAAGTTTATATATAAAAATTATACATCAAGTAAATAAAATTAGTTCATTTGAATCAATTTCACATTCGAATCAATTTCTCTTTTATTGTTCATAAAAAAAATTCCCACTTTTGTTAATTTTTACTTTAAAACCCCACTTTTCATCGATTTTGCGTCATTGTTATCAAATTTTAATTTCTTTCACATATATTTTGGGAATTTCAAAAAATTAATTCCATTTTTTTTATTCTCCATAGCTTAAAATTTCAAATTTGGTCATCCAAATTTTTTACATAAATGATTACTGAATGTAATTGAAATTAATTACAATGATTAATGTAAAAATAGTTCACTTAGTTGTGAGACATTAACATAGGGTGGGAAATATCCTAGAAAGATGTTAAAAAGATAATTTTTTGAAATATTTAGTTCAATTCCCCACTTTTATCAAAATTGGAAAATTATTTCAGGTACATGATGTAATGGATACCTCACAATAGTGTTTAATTTTTAAAATTTAAAACAATTTTATGCCTCGTCCATTATATAATAGAACTCTCCCCTATAATATATTATCACATATCAATACATATTTCCCAAAAAAAAAAGAAAAATGTTCCTCCCAAAATTAATCCATTCATACTATAAACCTCACTTTGGAAATAAATCCATTCAAGATAACCCATTGGTGAAAACTAAAAGGAGATACCCACATAAGAGGTAACATCCTTCCACAATAAATTTTTCTTCATTTATTTATACACCATCATTACTTATTATTTTTTCAGGATTATATTGTAAACTATTATCCTAAATATACTGATATGTTTTTATGTTAATCTTTCAACTTACAGTCACACACACATCTATAAAATGTGATACAAAATCATCATTTGTGTGTATGGTAACATACTGCCTCACAAACTGATGGCATTCATTATTCCATTAGCACATTTAATTATTAGTAATTGTGATTTAAATTCATTTTTTATTCTTTAAATGATATTTTTGGTGTATTTATTATTACTTAATATTATATAAGATAATCCTTCATGATTTCTATCTTGTAGAAATATCATACCTTCGTTTTTGGACATATGGACTACCTCTTCATCAAAGCAATGTGATTTGTTCACATAATACATATAATGTATTAAGGATGGTTTTATTAATCATATCTGATATATAGAACACACTAATACTTCTATAATTAATATATGTATATGTTTCATTTAATTTATAACTATCAAAACGAAATGAAATCAGAAACATTGGTTATGCATACATATAACCTTAAATCTCCATGAACGCTGTATTGCATTTCAAATTTATATATATGATAATTTACGATTACTATTTATATAATGAATATATATATATATATATCATATATATATATCATGTTTTATAATATTTAAATAATTATATCATGATCTATGAAATTAGATCAATAATTACTAGTCAGAACATATACGAAATGAAATGTATATATTAATAGAAAAGTAACATCAACATGGAATAGTAAATAAACATGTAGAATAAATTCATAATTATGGTATATATTTTTTCATATATAATAATATTTTTGTATGGTATATTTATAGGAAAAATATATTTAATATATTAGAGGTTTTAATTTTTGTGATGAAATTCAAGACATAAGGTATGGGTTTTCTTCTCTCAATTTTATTTGTGTGAGACTTAGGCCTTATTCATCACTCGTTTATTTTGTGGGGTGTATATACCATCCATGAATGTGTTATATGATTATTATACGTTAATTTATGGGTATTTACATATTAATTTTAGTATCTTTCAATAATGGGGTGTAGGAATGAAATGTTACCAAATTCGTAATATAAATTTGTTCCGATTTTCCTTCATTGAGATATATGCCTTGTTATGCACCTATATTTTTATTTAAGGTTTGTATACATCACATTGAAATATTATATTCTGAATATTCTTATTTTCCTTCTATTTTATGATTGATGTATTTTAATTATTTCATGAGGATTATGATTCAATTGTAAGAAAATAGAAATACATCATTGTTACAATCTCATCATTTATTAGGATTGTTTATTATTATGATTTTATTGACGAAATATTTTGGTATGTATCTCATGAATTATAAATAATTTTTCTATCCATAATTAATAAATGATATTTTTACATTATTTTTCCATTTTACACTCCTTGATCCATAATATAATATATAATGCATTTTTAAGAAAATATGACTTTTTTACTATTTTTAGCCAGGAATCATTGTTCCTTAAAAACTGTTTTTTAAATGATTCCAAAAAATATTATATTATTATTCTCTTATTTTTAAATGATAATTTTACCCATGTTTTACCTTTTTAGGTTATTTTCAATTATTTTCTTATTATCTTCTTCCTTTCAAGGAACCTTTTTAAATGTTTTATGAAGAAAAAGGAATGTTCTTTTTGTACAATATAATCCGACTTCATGACAGTAATTTATTTAATTATTCCATTTTATGTTTACAAGGGTAATTTTAAAAAAAATCATAATATTATAGAAATCCATTTTTTTGAATTTGGTTTCAATGAAATAAGTTCCTGAAAATGTTATGAGTATAATTTTGTATTTTTTTAATGAAAAGGGGGTTTAAATTATTTTGAAGAATATTTTATGTTTCTTCAAAGAAAAATGATTTCAAAGTAATGTAAAGATCTATTTTTATGTTTCTAAATAATAATTTTTTTAAAAAAATCAATAATATTTTATAAGTTTCAATTGGTAATTTTATTGAAATGTTTTCATGATTATTTTATAGTATTTCATAAAAATATTATTCAAATATTTATTCATGCATATTGAATAATTTTTCAAGGAAAAAGGTTTTCCAAAAAAATCACATTTCATTCATATATTTCAAAGAAAAAGAAACCATTTTCTTCAACATTTCATTATAATTTGTCTAGTATTTTATTTCAATTATTGTTTTATTTGTTTTCAAATTTATTTTCAACTAAATTAGTTAAAAAAATTTTAATGATCTTTTATATGTTTTTAATGTTATTCTAAAAGAAAAAAATTTCAAAATGTTTCCAAGATTCTATTATATTTTTAGAGGCTATTTTCAAATAAAATGTTTTTTAAAATGTTTTATATTTCAAATATATTTCTTCAAATAAAAAGTTTGTATTTCTCAACAAATGTTTTTTAGGATCTAAAAGAGTCTATTATGATTTCAAAAAATAGTTTTAAAAAATGGATATGGAAAATATTTCGAATTTTAATAAGTAATTATTAATGAAATGTCATTTTCCTTAAAAAAATAATGCAAACGATATTTCACAAATCTTTCTCCATAGAATATGAAATCCTTTATTATAAATTAGTTTATATTGGGGATATGATCCAAGGTCACCATAATTATTATTTATTTTAGTGGGTTATTATTATGATGGCTTGATTTTTCCCCAGGTTATACCATGATATATCTTTTATTAATTCCACTTCATTTCACATGTTATTCTACAATGAAATTATGATGAAACCAATAATTTATTCACAGGTTATAATACGATAAAATTTTTATGATAGCCATTTAATTTAATGGGTTATGATAAAATGTCAATATAACCCATATATTTTTATGGACTATGATATGATTACTATTTTACTATCCTGTGGAAGTTATATATATTATTTCATTATGTGATGAGTTTTACTTATATCTGGATCCATTGAATTTAGTAACGATTTATATATCAGGAGACAGAGTAGTCTAGAAAAAGGAGTGAAAATGGTTATGTAAAATATATTGTCTATTATGATGGTATGGGGAGTAAACCATGACTACTGGGATGGTATTGGGTGTGAACCATGACTACTATTAATGTATTGCAAGTAAAACTTGACTACTAAGATGGTTTGGGAGGTGAACGCATTCTAATATAAGGATAGGTATGTGACTGGGGATGATGGTTTGTCCCATCTAGTTGTGAAGCCACCCTGATTTTCCCTAGTAGTGTTCAAAAATATGTTTTTTCTTATATGGAATGAATTTATTTGATTATGTATATTACCTAGGATCTATGTCTTAGTCCAATTTTATGTTCTCATGGATTATGATCCTAATTCCCTTGTGATTCATGTATTAAGATCTACCAATATTTATTCCCTGTCTCATGTATATGATCTTTTATGTTTTTTTATGATCATAAGATGTAATATTACTTTTCTCATACCAGTGTGCTCAATTTTATGCTTATGTATCTCATTAATTATCCCTTTCTGAGCATATAATCTCACCCTTTCTTATGATTTCTTTCCACATATTAGAAAGAAATGTTTTAACTATATTTACTAAAGGGGAATATATTTGTGTGAAATATTGTATATCATTCAACAATTTTGAATATTTTTTCCGAAGTTTACAAAGACTCTAAACTGTTACAGTCTTCAAGAATGTACTTTTTTAATATATTAAATATAAATATAAATTGATGTAACATCAACATATGTTAATCCCAGATCATTATAGTTAGTTTCTCAGGAATGGTTTATGAAACCTTTTTAAACTAGGAAGATAAATGTTTATTGAGATGTGTAGGAATATTTATGAGGATATCATTAGGGGTGTCTCTAAGGATAATCCTAAGGATTCAAATATTTAAAATTAGGCATCTTCATTTCTGCATGAAGTAATTTATATTTCATTATTATGTTGCATTCAACTATTATAAGTGTTTTCACACTATTAATTTTGTTATTTATTAATATAGGGATATATATGGATTTTGGTTAACTTTAAATGTGTCAGGTGTAGAGACATTGGGAAATATAGAAATAAAATTCCTATAGGGAAATCCGCTGAAGAAAATTAGCATAATGGTATGAGTAATGATTGTATTATTAATGATTATGAGAATACAAGGGAATTGTGAAAGGAAATATATATTATGTAACATGATAAATGAACATTGTTAATGGCTCAAGGTTGAAGTGGAATACATGGAGTTTTTATGTATTTGGATACAATCATTGTGAAATATATAAATACTGTTATGTTTATGTTTTATCAAAGGGTTTACAAGAATATTTTGAATGGTTCTAATAAACTAGAAAATTTATGTCATGTAAATTTTATATTAATGGAAAAACATGATTAATGAAAATATATCCATAAATATGTTCCTTATGTTATGATAATGATTTTTGGAAAGAGATATGTTGGACATGGAAAACTAAATTAGATGATACTAGTTAACATAAAAATAATTACTGATTTGATAATAAGTGGTTCCTTCCATCCTTGATGAGTTTAAAATATTTATATATTTATAGAATTTATCAAATAAAATTTTGAATAAAGAAACATGCATTTTATAAATATGGAATTACGATAATTAATGTTATTACCATGTTTCAAGAAAATACATAATGAATGTATTCACATGTTAGGTATGTGAAAACCAAGAGATAATTTATGATATTTGGGGGATCAATGATAAGATATTTGGGATAATTTGTTTGAATTTATTTCTAATTTTTTGGACATACATCAGTTACAAGGATTATAAGGTTAATAATTTCTAGAATGGTCTATGTTAAACTTATGGTGATGATTTAGGGATCAAAGTATTATCTCACCGTTTAAGGATTTATTCCTATTATATATCCTCTACTGACTTTTTTTATAAAGATATATGGGATGAAATATCATTATATATATATATATAAATATTGATCTGTGAGTTCTTAATGAATAAAAATTCCATTTTCATTTCTTGAAATAAGAGATGAAGTGGAAATTGATCAATGAACAACAATTGGTTGGATTTTCCTGAAATCACCTATGTATATTATTTAATGAAAAGTAATCAACTTTTGTAAAAGGGTATTTATATAAAATAATATTTTATTATCATATATTTTTATAATATAAATGACCTTCTAAGGACTCCTTGGGTTATGGATTTGTGATTATTAACTTTTTTTAATAATGTTTTATATCACTCTCCATCAAAAAATGATTGATAGATTTTTATTTATTGTTAGTGATTTCACATGAATCTTATTTTCACTTATTAAGAAAACTAGTTATGAATCAGTTTTGGTAAATTTTATGGATCAAACATTCACTTTTTAAATGAATTTATAGAATTATTTTTTATAAGGTGGGTTAATATAAAAAAACATTCACATATTAATACTTTTATAAACATGGTTATTTCTAGGGAGAAATTGATTTTAATGGAGATATAATATAAATCAATAGATTTTGTGAATAATAATTCAAAATAATTTAATCTTTTCGATATTTTTCATTTCATGCTATACTGAATATGGCTTCTACTATATAAAATAACAATATATGGATTGAATTACAATCAACAAAAAATTATTCTTGTGCTACATGAAGCACTAATATTAGATTTCAGTAAATGAAATATTGTAGATGGACTATTTTACACATAATTCTGAGTTCCATAAATATATTTCATTACACGCAAGATGCAGTTTTACCCAACTACATTTTATTATTAAAATTATTATTAGAATATTATTATACTTTTTCTTTATACGTAGGAATGGTGGTTATGAATAATATTAATTAAATCAATAAATATAGTTTATATAATTATATAAGAGTAATTAAATTCTTACAATTTAACTATAAAAAAATATAATCCTCTTTAAAATTATATAAAATCATTTACTAAGAAAATAGATTTATAAAACCACAAATATTTTATGACAATAAAATAATTAACATATTTTTTATAAATTATTTTAAATATATATATATATATATTATTCAACGACATATCATTTAACCCGAGTCTTTTGTAGAAAAAATATAATAAAAAATAAAGTTTTATGAATAAAAAGATGTATATTCCTAAAAGGAAATTTTACCACCTTTTATTGGAGCACTTATTTTAAATATAATTTTTATAATTTTGAAAATTTTATTTCAAATAATAAACAAAAATTTTTATATACGAATATAAAAATTTACGTTGGTCGATTTTTTGGTATTCTTTGGATAAGTTACATTTTTTGATGAATATTGAAAAATATGTAATTTTAATTATAAACATCATTTTCATATAATTTAAATGTATATTTTAATTTTTTTATTTAAATGTTAATTTATGAAAATTTTACATAAATTAATACAATTTTGGTTATCTGAATCAATTTCACATAGAAATTGGTTATCAAAACAAATCAATATATTGACAATTTTCACTTTAAAAATCTAATGTTTCATCCCGTCTATGATATTTTTTTAAAATTAATTCACACACATAGGTACTTGGAATTTTAAAAAATTGATTTCCTATTTTAATTTGGTGTAATTTATGATTTCTTATATGGTTAAATAAATTTAAAAAAAATATTAGTGAAACTAATTCAAATAAATTACAATTATTAAGGTACAAATGAGTTTACACAGTCATTAATCACTAACTTAGTTTCCTAAAGAACTAATTAACATGTCCAAAATCCATTTTTATGAAATATTTCGATTAATTACTATATTTTATAACAATTATAATATTATTTGTGGAAAATAATGTAAGGGGGCCTCTCAATAGTGGTTACCTTTTATATTTACAAGGATTTCACTCCTCCTCCATTATTAAAGGGAGCTAAGCCCCCTTACTTTTTCAATACTATAAGGAAATTTTAATTAGAAAACCTTAACCAAATATCCTCCTAAAATCCCAACCGAAAATTTACATGCACAAAACATGGTAAAAAGTCAATCGAGGAAACCCTTTGGTCCAACCACAATGAGTTATCCAAAGAAGATTTAACTTCATTCCACAATAACATTTGATTTTATCTTTATCCATGCCACTAAATTATACACATTCCATGATTAAATAGTTAACAAAGTACACTATATATATTTATATATTTTCATTACATGTTTTATTCCTACAATCATACACACTATAATCAAAAGTTACAAACAATAAACGTTCATGTGTATGGTATACAAGCACCCTCGTGAACTGATGTCATTCGTTCAACTATTTCTTCATTTAATGAATTGGAATATATATAAATGTTCTCTTTTTATATCATATTTATGATATTTATGATTTAATTATTCATATTTTATTGTTATATAACACATACATTTATTCATTCCTTTTTGTGAAAATATTATAACTTAGTTTGTGGATGTGTGGACTTCTGCCAACTCAAAGCAATGTGATTCATTCACACATTAAATGGAATATATTATATATGGGTTTAGTAAACATATATTATATATATTACTTAATAATTCAATGAGAATGATAATAAACTTTTCAATTAATATAATTATTTATATATTAAAAGAAAATGAAAATATTGGTCATACGTACGTATGACCTACTGTCTCTTTGAACTGTATAATCAATTTCATATTTCTATATTTATAGATTATCTAAAATATTTGTATAATTAATATATATGACATTAATATACTTTTTTATATGATTTAAAAAATTAAATCATTATATAATTAAGACAATAAAGAATAAAAAATCGAAGCATTCATGAAAAACAAAGTAGATATTACCCAAATAGTAACATTAACAAGGAATTGTTAATAAATTTTTAGTATAAAGTCATACTAAAATAATATGTTTTATTTGATATAATAAAATTATTCTATGATATATTTATTAAAACTTAAAATTATTATATATTTTTTTAGAACATGTACAGGTAAAATCAAGACATAGGGTAAGGGTTTTCTTATCTCACCTTTAATTATGTAAGACTTATGCCATATTCACCATCATTTATTTTGTGTGTTTTACATACTATAAATAAATATTTATAATTTTATTATAATAAAATATATAGTTTTTTACATAATTTTGAATGATCTTTTATTCCTGGTGTTTATGGTTCAAAATATTCCATATGAAGAAATTATTTTGGTCTCAATTTATCTTCTTTGGAATACTCCATGTTATGATCTTATATTTTTCTATGAGGAGAATAAAAATCAATTTGAAAATTGATATCATTAATTACAATATATTAATGATATATTAATATCCATATAATTTTATTCTTTCATCGGGATTATGATTCAATGTTAACAAGCTTGTAACAACTTATTGATTCAAAATCATCATTTATCAGTATGGTTTATGGTTATACATCCATTGATGAAATATTATGGTCCATATCTAAAGAATTTTCATGAATTATACTATACATTTTTTTCATTATATGTTCAATTAATGTTTATATTTTCTCGCTCATTGATGCTTAATATAATTAACAACGTATTCTTTAGAAAATAAATATTTTGTCATATTTTTGATCATAAATCTATGTTAATTCAAAACTGTGTTTTATAAAAAAATTCAAAAATGATACAATATTATACATTGATTTTTTAAATAATTTTTTTCCATGATTTTCCTTTTTAATTTACATATAATGTATTATTTATTTTTTTATTATGGTCATGTATCTTTTCTAATATTTTTACAATGAAAATGGAATAATCGACATGTGTGGTCTTACCCACCATCATGATCATTATTTCCATAGATATCCAATAAAATGTTTACATTTTATTTTTTTTAAAGAAGTAGTTTTCCTAATATTATGGAAATTCAGTTTTTTTAACGTGGTAGCTGAAAGAATGTTTTATATAAAATGTTTTCACTGTTCAATATATTTTCAAGCAACATTTATATGTTTTAAAGGAAAAATAGTTTCCAAATATTTTCAATATTTTTTTACAACATTGCAAAAAAAAAGGTTGTAATTTTTTTCAAGATTATGTTATATTTTCTCAATAAAATTTTATTTAAAATGGATTCATGATTATCTTATATGTTTTTTAATATAATAGTTTTTGAAATGTTTATATGATTCTTATATATGATTTGATGGGAAAATATTTTTAATTTTTTATAAAATTATATTATATATATAAAAAAAAAATATTTTTTTAAATAATATTCTGGATTCTTTTATAAGATATCACGAAAAAATATTTTAAAAATATTTTCATGCTTAATTTATATGTTTCAAGGAAAAATGACTTAAAAAAATTCAATCTTTCTTTGTAAGTTTCCAATGAATAATTTATTCAAATTGCATTCGAAGCATCCTTTAAAAGATTTTAATGTTATTTTAATATAAATGGATTTAAAAACATTTTCACACTAATTTATGTATTTTCAATTATATTTTTAATGAAAATATTTTCAATATTCTTTCAATATTATTTTATAATAGTTCGTGGTTATTATCAAATAAAATGATTTTAAAAACATTTTATGTTTTAAAACAATTTTAAATTGACAAAACGATATTTTAATTAAGAAATGTTTTAGAGGATTCCATAATCATCCATTATGTGTTTTTCAAAGTGTTATTCAATGAAATTTATTTTCAAAATGATCTATGTTTTAAAAAGATATTTTCCAAGAAACATTATATTATTTTAGAGAAGTTTTAAGTGATCATTCAAAATAATCCCCAATAAATGATGACAACAATTGATATTTTTTATGATTTCTTCAGGATATCTTCCATGTTCAAAATTATTATTATTAATTTGATGGTATATAATGAATATAGAAAGTTATTTATGAAATTCATTTCTCTTCCATGTGTTATAACATGTTAAAACACTTATGAAACTGGATTCCATTCACAAGTTATTCTATTATTATGTGATTGTGAAACCTGTCTCTTTCCCACAAGTTATGTTTCGAGAATATATTTATGAAATTCATTTTATTTCATGGATTTTGATATGATATTAAAAAAACATTTTTTATGGGCCATGACATCATGAATGTTTTTTAATCTTGTTGCACACATATTTATTCTATTATTAAGGGATGGGTTGGGCCTATATATAATGCCTATGAATTGGTTAAGGATTAATATATCTTTACATATACAGGGATGTAACTATGAGTGAACTCAATTCCATAAGGGACATTCTCTGATCTGATGGTGTTGGTGGTGAACCATGACTACTAAAATGGACTTACTAGTGAACCATGAGTAATAATTTGGTTTTGGGAGTGAATCCATTCCATTATAATGAAATGATTGTGACTTAGGATGGTTGTGTGTCCCACTCAGTAAGTGAATCCTCCATGATGTTCCTTGATAGGTTTTGGAAATAAGCCATGACATATTGGAAATTATTTTATATATTATGTGTATTCCATAGATTCAATTTATTATTATTATATTATTCTATAATGTATTATTATCTTGATTCTATTATTATTAATTTCATATAAAATACCAATATTTATTCTATGGATCATGTATGAAATATTTGATATGCCTAGTATGATATTCAAATGTTATTCTCATGAACTCATGCCCTTATTCTCATTTGATGTATATGTATCTCCTTAATTTACACTTACATATCATCTGAGGTCACATATTCTTATATTTCATTTTCCATGGATATGAAGAAGAAGTACTTGAAGGTAATATCATTATAGGAAGTATTTAATATCATTTAACAAGTTAGAAGTTATAGTTGCACATTTTAAAAGGCACAATACTATTATATTGCTCGGGAATGTACATTGGTATTGTGTTCAATGTTCATATATATTGATGTATAATCCATGTATATTTACCATAGGAAACTATACCTACATGTACAAACTATTAATTTATATGGCCCATCTAAGGGTCATATCCCCCATCTTTTATTATAATTAAGACTCACAGGTAAATTAATTAATGGATGTAACTTTTGGTTTTCGGCCCATAAATTCCCCAATGATCGAAGATGCATTTGATTGGATGAAACTATTTTTAACTATCTCTAGTGGTGAAAATATCTACTAGAACAAGATGAGTAAGAGTGAATCCGCTGACATGAATCATAGTTTACCCTCTACGATAGACCATACCTTTAGTGGGCTCCTTATAAGTAGGGTTTCTATAGAACTCGTCTATATTACATTGAATAGAAGGATATCCAAAAGTTCATTACATTGTTAAATGATGGGTCATGTGGGTCCCATAAATATATATTTGGTCACACTCACATGATCTATAGGTTTATGTACATTTGGACCAAATTGGTCTCTAACTACATCAATCCCCCATGAGGTTTCAATCATTTTCTATCCATCTAATTTCATGAATCAAATTCCAATTCATCTATATAAAGAAATGTACATATGGACCTTTTATATATGTGAACATGAAGTTTTGGGTCCCTAACCTCAAATAACGTCTTGAAAGTATAGATTTTACTGATCACCATAGACATATTTATGATGTAGTTCTAGGTAACCCCACTGGAAGTGGTCAACACCCAATCACTGATAGAGTTTATGAATTGAAACCTAATTTGATGGTTTTGGAATCCATACACTAATATTATAGACAATTGCAACAAAATTAAAACTACCTAGATAAGAAATCATTATGTCATGTATAAAATGCTGTCTAACCACAGATCCCACTACCAATCAAAGGAAAATGTGATTATTGATCCATAGAACCGGAACCACTCTAATATATTTCAGAATATTGTAGGCTAAAATAAGAAGAGTTTGTCTGAAAAAATTCCCAATACCCTATAGGAATGTCATGAGATGACTCAAAATTTCTCCCATGTTGCCCAATTCTACATAGTGTTTGGGATATAATTTTTTTAACATCTCAATGTTAAAAATCCATCTCTCTAGATGATAGTTTATAATTAGTAGATTCCATAAATGAGAGCCATGGCCCATCTACGAGAGTTGTAAGATCTATACGAAAATTGGATGTAGGTATGGAATAACCAGGGGAATTATTAAGACAGATAGGTGTGAACATTGAATAAAATGGTTCACTTACACTCTTTAATTAAAGGTGGTATGGTATTGTCTATTTAGATAACCATGAAACATGGGTTGAAGCCTCTAAAATTGTAACCCAAATTGAAATGAACATATGTTATTTATATGAAATACTCAGATGGTTAATTCACATTGATCACTATGGATGAGGAGCATTTCACACCTCCAACAAATATGAGGTTCGCTAAGAAGTACTTTTTATTATCCTTATAGTCAATGAAAAATGACATTAAATTAAAAATCAAACAACATAGTCATATGATGTTAAAATACATGATGAATTACTTATCACAAGACATTGAACTGTCCCCTTTCCCAATTTTATGAACATTTGATGTTTCATAAGGAAAATTTGTGATGATAAAAACCAATGTCCTCATCACATGATGATAATATATATCCCAACACTGTGTGATAAATATTGTATTCCTAATATGATTAATGTTATATGATCCATTTACAATTATCCAATATAATGATGCTAAACTATATCTTTATCCTATATGATAGACACAGGATTCCTCATTTCAAAAATGTGTGATAACTAAAACTAACGTCCTCAACACATGATGTTTAATTGTAGTATTACCCTGTGTGGTAAACACATGAATCCTTATTTGATCAATGTGATATGATCAATGATAGAACTATGTGTAGTTTAATTCCCAACCCTATGGTATATATAGTTATTATTATACCCCTTTCATTAGGATCATCCAAAAATTAACCTCCCCTTATGCGATAATAATTGGATTCCTCCCATGAAAATCATGATACACCTTATCTTCCAAGCATTATATTTCTCATGAAATTATAGTGATACGATTCAAATAATTTTATATTAGCCTCCCTATTATGTTTAATACCCAATCATATTCATCATCCAACACGTCGGTCAAAAATACAACATATATATATGTTTCATGATCCCAAATAGTTTCATGATCCAAAATAGTTTCCATGTGACTAATTTTATGGTGTAAGACGAAACCATGCACCCTTAACTTATTAGTGGGCCAAGATTCCCTCATGAAATTACATGAGGATGTAATAGGAATCCCTCAACAATCTCAAAATATGAACAAATTAAACCAAATAACCTCAATGGAGTGTATTCACCAATAATATTCCTTGATCCACCATGAAGCTAAAATATCCTCATGTCCTTGCATGAGGAAGAAAAAATGGGAATCTTTATACACAACACCGATGCCCATTGTCCTCATAATGTGATGTTAAACTGTATCCTTACCGTATGTTATAAATATGGGATTCCTTATATGATAAATATTATATGGTTCAACTTTCCAACTGGATAAGACTCCACATATTCCAGCATTGGTCTCCCACCATGAAATGTCCCTGATATATGTTTTTCTTGAGTCTCAATCCCATGTGATATGAAATGATTACAAGATATAATATTATTTTCCTAACCCCTCCTATAACTTATACATTGGTATTAATCCTTAGAGATAGGCTCAATTTTAACCAACCTAAACACTCATCTATCATGTTCGAATCCATGGTGGAATTTCACCCCGAGAATTTAACATCCTTCGAGATATACCCCACTTCCACTTACACACATTATGCCCCTAATGATTAGGTCCTTATCACTCGATCTATTTTAATAGAACCCCACTAACATAAATTGTTCCTAGAAACACTGGTTCACCTAATATTCAATGAACAACCCTTGAATGATCTTTAATGATATTTGGTGTCTTCATCATTTCAAACGTGGTCCATGGTCGATCAAACAATTAATTCTCCCTATCCATAACAAGTGTATTTATGGGACATATGTGTTGAATATTGTAAATATTTTTTATATACTCATAACTCAACCCTTTCCATGGTCAAAATCTTGGAAGTCATAAATTACCTTACATTCCACCTACCTTTTTATAATTGGAATTTCAGATTGCTTGGTGCCATTCCCTTGTGTGCTCAGGAATAGTGTAAAAGCAATTTATCATTATTTGTACTTCCCAAAGTCAGTCTTTTGTTCCCATTATTTTTCTTCCCCTTATGATAAATTAAATATATATCACTACTTATTTATCACAAAAATCATTAATCATATGGTCTTAGGAGAAATGGTTGGACTTTTCCCCAGCATGGTTGAAACATAGAGGAGTTCCCCAAATAGAATGTTACCCATTCTCTAGTTTTGTCACTATTACATGAAACCAAACAATTTTTTCTAGAATTTAGGATGATAAATTTTATGTGGCATGTCATGTAAGATTTCCTATCACTAGGTATCCTTTTCCATATTTTCATATCAAATTGTTTCACTTTGGTTCCTGAAAATAATATTCAACATTCTCTCACCCTTCGATCCAAGAATAATGACCGTAAAACAATGAAAACATTTTCTTATGGATGGTTCATTTTAGAGTAGGTCTTCTTTTCCTTCATTACACATCAGGATTCCTTATCCTTTTTTCCATAAATACCCCTAAAAAATATTTTCCCCATGGTCCATGAATCTTGAAATTTATCATTTTAAAACAACTTTTCTAATCATCACAACCATAAACAATTTGAACATTATCTAGGGATGTTTTAGGTAGCATTGGTAATCCTTGTTCATATCATTAAATTGGGTCATTACCCCTTCGTTACACACAACATCCTTGAGGTACACACACCATGGGCAAAGGATCAGGACCTTAAACTATGTGAAACACACACTGGAACAATTTGATGGGAACAAATCCATCATAAAACCAATTCATGATAGGTTTTGACCTCCATGGTTCTAAAAAAAATCCTCATATAGTACATCAATTGAAATTAATGTCAATTAACATAATCTAGAAACAACCATGGTCCAAGCATCATGGATTTAATCCATGTTCAACTAACCCACTTTGGCCACAATATTGATATTTTTCCATCATGATTTGGTAATATATGTACTAATATACCCTATTTTAATTTTTTCTCAATTGGGAGGACTTTCCAATTAAATTGTAGGTAACCTACCAGACTAAATTACATAGTTGTGTGTGGCCTGATTCCCAATGTCATTGAATACATAGTGAATGAGGGATATCATAAATTAGACAATGATATTAATTATCCCTATACTAATGTTGTATCCTAGTGCATGGTTATATATTATTTTTAATATAACATTATACACAATGAACCATTGTTACACATAGGATGAGGTGGTCAACTCCTTATGAACCTAAACTATTTAAAAACATGTATGGTAAGTTGAATGTAACACCTCTACCCTATATTATATTTTCTAGGAAATTGATGTTATCATCAAGTAGGATTATCAAAAATATGTTATTCCTTATAATAATGAAAATTATCACCTCAAAACACAAAAAACAAAACAAACAAGTAGGATAAATAATAAAACAACCATTCAAAGAGGAGTGAATTCATTTTATAATCTCTAAGCGAATGTAGTGTCCAAAAATATACATTTTGACCAATTTTAGAAGATGAAGATAAACAACCATCTAAAAACTAAGGGAATACAAACCCACCAATAGATGTGTGATGGATTCCCTCTAATGAACTATGAAACTAACCACTAGTTAATATTACCATAACGTAGAACCACTAAACTCCATCACTGCCAAAACCTCAATGGTCACCACATTAATTTCTATAATTTTCATAATACATGACATATGTGAGTAATTACCATGCATGTGTGATTATATACATATATTAATTTGATTCATTATATTCTCCTACTCCTTGATGACATTTAACCTGAAAAAATCTACCATGAAAATAGGAGGTCACTAAGCCATCATCTGGATATAACACTCCCATGATATTTCATAGAGTTTAAAATAACAACATATAACCCAAAATAATGGTATAACACATCCACAAAGTATCCACTCTTGGTGATCCTCGATTTCCATTAGGTACTCTGAAATATTGTCTATGTACTCAATATACAACTCACCCTAATCAATAATGTGTGGTAGTCTATTCACCTATATCCTCAAAATAAACATGTTTAATATTTAATGAACACAATACAATTATATGGGGATGTAGAAAATATATAAATAACCTATCATAACCTATAATGGATTTGGAATGGCTCTGTGAGCATGATGTATAACATGTTACCCGAATCAGTATTCCATAAACATCATCACGGAGACTCTCAAGAACAAATGGTCTCCCAAATTTAAAAATAAGGGACTATGATATCAGTCCATGTAAGATCTATATTGACTCTGAGAGGTTTTAATTCACACATAAATCACGTAAACATTCATGGTCATCACCTACACCATGTATTTTCACATAATTGATTACACACCTATCTTCATCTAACACAACAACGAACTGTAATGCTGCCATATATATAATTTATGAGTTCCTTGATTATATTGGATTAATATATACAATTAGAAGTAAAATAATCCATATATACATGATAATATAGAAAAATATTTATTTCAAAAACACATGACCTCAAAATATATTCCATAACCAAGATGGTTCATTTTATTTTGAAATGTATATGGGGATTGAACACTATTCTAATATGTAACTGGTTCTGAACATTATCTCCAAATCTATGACATGGAATAATATTTTTATTTTAGGTAATAAATTTTGGTATCCCCTGAATCCATAAAATCCAATACAAGTAAAATCACCCAAAACAATCCACCAAACTCTAATCTTGGATGGAATGGAAATGAGTTTTCTTGGTATGTCTACCAACAATCCCCTAGATATACTTGTATCCTATTGATATCCGTGGAATCAATATTATATAATCTATTGATATGTTATCCCACTGACACATCATGATCTTAATAGGTTGTGGTAGGTAATCTAGAATACAATAATATTCCTTCACCAACTGAAAGGTGAGGCATCATGAAACAAACTGGACGACACTCTATCTCATTACTAGCCTCCAAGACATTATCCAATGGTACTCTTACATATTCATCAGTATCAAATTTATTAGTTAGTGGGAGGTATAATATTATCATAGCACTTCTTTTAAAAACATATCTATAACCACTTTACATCCTTGAAATTTTTTTTTCTCCCCATGATCATAAAATCCATACAGTGCGTCTCATAGGGATAACTAGAAATTTCAAATTTCATAATTAAAATCTCATAAAAATTCATATATTTTTTACTAATGAATTGGTATATTTATCACCATTGATGTTAGAAAACATATACCTCTATCCTCCACCATGTTCATCTATAACAAGTATAACAACATTGATTCCTGAAAGAACGATATCTTATTCTATGAAAATCATCCACCATGGTTCCATTATTAGAAGTATAGACACTATAAAATTCATAGTATTGTAATAAATATAACTAAGGATTATTTCATAATTTATGGTTATTATTGGAAACAATATACTAGAGATACCAGTTTTATGATTAAATTAAGAACCACTCACCATGAAGATAATTCATTTTCATCTTCAAGGTGAAAAATACTATTTCCAAATCCATGGATTGTGTCACATTGTTTTAATCATGAGGTATCCTCTACCTTGAACCGTAATAATTAATTTCTAACATCTACATGAATATGCATAATATCAGATACTCATATCCATCATTAAACACCACGTACTCAACAACCACTTCAGGAATCCTCATACCAAGGTCACTATTCAATATTTACCGTACCTGCATGAATAAATTATTTAATTACAATGAACATATGCCCTTCAAATGATGTTATAAACACATACATTACATACTCACTTTTATAACATCTATAAAATCATATATAAGACCATCCTTAATTAGAAAATAAAAATAATAATTTTATCCTTTTTATCATATGGATCAATTTTAGATTACATATTTATAGAATTAGGTATAAAAAATAACTAAAAAATCTCATTTTCATTGTGTCAGGAATATATTTTTTACCCACTACATAAAAAATACATTATCTAAAATTAGTATTCAAAATCTCCAATAATATATCTTTATAGAGTATCATGTTAGTCATATCATGTGTAATACTTTTCTTCATACCATAGGGAAATGCTAACCTAATAATGGATGAGATCAAACACTCTGTAATGGGAAAATTAAAACTAATTTAATCATGTTGTTAACACTAAATAAATATTATGGAAGGAATAATTAAAAAAGATACTGTCATATTCAACGTGAAACAATGAGAACGATATAAATCTGATAAGAAATGGACACTTGAAAATCAAAAATACTGATATCATATAGTTGAAATGATTAATGTAAAATAAAAAACAATTCGCACGTCCTTATTCCAAGACAATATCTAATTATGGGTAGAATAAAAAAATATAAACCAACATATTTTTTCTCATTATACTTTTCAGGGCATCGAGGGGCTATGTTATTCTAACAAATACCTTTCACGTGAATATGTCGAGCTCATTTCCCATAATATCAAAAAATAAATTTCATACCATTACCAAATAAACCTTTTACGAATTAAATATGGTTATTCATAAAATTAATGATACTAAATTTCAATATGTAATAAACATGATTTAATAGTCAATAACCATTAATAATATCAACAATTTTTCCAATGTAAATTAAAGGTAACAAAATGTTATAACACATCCATAGATAGAATGTGGATAATAAAACAATACATAGTTAACATGATAATAATTGTCTATCATGGAATAAAAAAATAAATAATTATAAATATTTTACCAATATCAAACGAATACAATTATTTCTAGTAAAACCTCATACAGTCTAATTTATGTAAAAATGTGACATTCACACAATGTATAGAAATGAGTATACATCTATTTAAATACTGAAATAACTTGATAATAATTAATATAGATGATGAAATTTTTATAGTCTCAATAGAATATAACTCATGTGAAACAACAAAAACATAAAAGGATGTTGACATAGATAAAAATAATTTCATAATAATTATTTAAACACTATAACAAATGATGTGATTGAGAAAAAAACCATTTAATACCATGAATTCAATCCACCAAAAGATAACATGTATATATTAAAGGATTCATCTGACACACTAATACTATTACGGTGATTCATTTATAAAATGAAAAATTAATAGTAATATAAAACATAAAATATATATTTTAAAAACAAATTTCTTATTAATTTAAAAAAATTATATATTGTTATCAATGTTATAATTTTAAAATGAGATGTGAGGTATCATGGAAAGAATTAATTTAAAATATTATATATAATAAAGGATCGCTGAATATCCATATTTTTTATTTTTGGGAAATTATGAGTGAAATACAAAACATATAAAACATAGATTAAACCCCCTTTTTATAATTTTAAAATAAAATTATTTGAAACACAATTTATAAAAGAGTAAGAAAACATTACATTTAACTAAAACATATATATCACAGCTAGAATTATAAAATAACATATAATATAAATTTATGTTTGTAGAACACAAGAATACTATAAATATGCTCCTGATGAAATAATACAACTCAAGTAAAAAATACATGAGGTATAAATATCCCATATGAGAATGAAACACCACAAATATTGAAACATTTTCAATGGGGTTTATGTTTTAAAAATATAAAAAATGGAAGAATTATACATTATATAATAAAATTCAGTAATTTACCCAACATATATGATTTATGTTAATTATAATGGTCATAACTCAATGAATTAAAATTGAGTTACCAAAAACTCTTACTACACGGGTAACACTTTGGTGAAAATTAATTTCAATAAAAAAGTACATTTGGCATAGTTTAGACACTAAATTATAAGTAAATAAACTAAATAATTTTAATGTTATAGAAAATAAATATAAAACCATAAAATGGATACATGGTGGATAACATATTACATGTCTTAATTATTAATAATTGAGATAAATAAAACCCATGAGGCATGGGTAACAATTTAATAAAAACCCCTTTATAACATATTAATTCAATTGAAATTAATGTAGAATTATTAAAATAAAAATAATGAAATTATATATCAAACTTTTAGTATATATAATAAAAAATTAAATGAGGTATACAATAGAAAGAAAGTCTCAAAGAGTGGGATTTGAGATGAAAAACCTTATCTCAATAATAATTCATTCAACACATGCACACAATTTATTAAATAATTAAATAATTACATTTAAAAAAATAACTATTAAAATTATTCATTACTATACTCATTTTACTCCAAATTTATAATCATTATAGAAATATATGTTAGTTTTTACCAATTTTCAACATCGAGTGTTTATAATTCTTATCAATGTGAACTGCATTCATAAAAGTGGTGTTGGTTTATTTTATTATCCAAAATTATATCATTATTATATCTAATAATGTAATTAGATATATTTACTAATTTATATTATAATTCTATAATATAATTTAATTATATCTCGGGTTATGATCTATGTGGATATAATTGACAATAAGTAATTTTTAGTGATTCATGTTTATTGAAGGTTGTATATATAATTGATGAATTAGATATTAATATACAATATCTAGAATAGAATAAAAGGAATTATTCACACATTTATATTTATTTTTATGAGTAATTAGGTATCTATAGTAAATAATTATATATATTTATATTATTGTTATCATTTGTTGTCAAACCAATATAGACATGAACATTCCTTGATTTAATAAATCATTATGAGATGGTTATTCATAATATTATCATTCCAGAAGAATAAGGTATAATTTAATGTTTAATAGTTTTATATATAATGATTTTAATGAATTTTAATGATAAATATTCGATTTTAAAATAATAAATTATTCGATTAAAATATTATCATTTCAATAAACTTATTTTTAAAAATTCGGTTAATATTTATATTTTATTAATCATATATTTTTTGTGGTTCTCCATGTTTTCATAAAATAAAATTAATTATTTCGTAAAAAATATACAAAAATTTTAATCCCATACTGATGAACATCAATGTATGGAAGTGAGGAATATTAAAATTAAAATAAATTGCTCCATGGAGGGAGTAGTCGACACATATGCATAGTAGATGGGGTTTCATTCCATAGATCTAATTAAATGATAAATATATTATATTGTTTTAGGATCATAAAATAATTTATAAATATAATTATAAATTATTAAATTCAAAAAATTTCAATCATTGTATGGTTGTAAAGGAAAATTAAACATGGTGCGTAGTTGAGGCGGTCCTCTTCACAACACAAAAATTATGGTTTTATTTTTTAGTAGAAAATTCATATTAGATTAACGATTATTACCATAGTATAATAATGTTAATAATATAACATATCATATTTTAATTACATTGGTTTTGTAAAATTATAATATGAAAATAAAAATACAAATGAACGAAGGCAAATAAAAATGATTACTCACATTGATAACTTCCATATTTTATTAGAAGATCCTTTGGAAATGGATGTTATAGGGACATATATTGATAAAATAACATTAGTAGAGTGAATTTATATTATGTGGGATTAAATAAAGGATGGTTTTCAGAAGGAAAAATATTTGATAACAGTGATTTTATGGAGTAGTGATATGAGCCAATTATATGTGGTGAGAATGATATTTTTGTTTACATGTCAACAAAAAAAACTAGAAACATTTTAAACATGAAAAAATGATTAAAAATTGATAAATAATATAATGGTGAAAATATAAGCTCTATATACCCCTAAAAACACATTTATATAAAAGTTTCAACAACATCAATTTTGACCTCCACCTCCCACAACTCACAACACGCCCTTCCTTACATATATCAAATCCATTCCCACCATTATCTACCGTAAGAAACTAGAAGCCACATCATGTCCCTGACCTCACATAAATTATCCTTTGTCATAGTGTATATTCTTTATAATTAATATCTTATCTATAATAACAATTATCTAATTTCCCCTCATCTACCTTCAATAATCTATATCTAATCCATTTACTCGATCATAATTCATTCCACCATCTTCATACTCATTGTGCCTATATTGAGTCCTGAAATGGCGTGAACATTGAAACAAAAATCCAATTTTACCTTATAACCCCATCATTAAGAAAACATACAACTCATCATTTATTGAATCATATTTTAAATTTGAATAATCCCTTATATGTTCTTAATTACAACCCTATTCTTACATCAATTTTAATTACATTTCATGATGTTTGTTGATGATTTTTTAAGACATACTAGGCTCATAAGAGATGATGTTAAGATGAATTTTATTATATATATATATATCCTTAAGGATATTTTTTTTAATAAAAAATTATTAAAATATATCTCATTTTTTATTGTATGTGTTTACTTTTTTTAATAATAATACCTCACATGTATATATTTGTTAATGAGATATAATAGTTAATTTATTACCAAATAAAAAATAACCAAATTGTCATTCGAAATTTTAAATTGAACCCAAAAAATAAAAAACATTATTATATTTGGATATTAAAATGAACACTGACAAACAAAAGTGAATAAAATTTTTCAGAATAATACTTATTTTCAACCACATCTAGTATTCGAGGTGGGAAAAATTAAGGAAAAATAATTTATAATCAACTGTAAATTCCAAAAACTAATTAAGGAAATTTTCCAAGGATGTTTGCATGAATTATACTCATGTTTAAAAAAAATATATGGCCTGCATAAATAATGTATATTTGAAATTATTTACTAAAATGGGTTGTTGAAGTTAAAATTATGTCCATAAAACATATATAAATGTTATATTTTTTGTTTAAACCATGTTAACACAAACCAACCAAGAAACATAAATATTTATTACATGTCTTCTATGAATAAGATTCAAAGAGGTTTAAGGACACCCATTATTCTTTTTGGAACTATTTTTATAAATGTTGAGTTACAATTATAAAGGATGGGTGAACATAGTTTATTCCAAAAATATAATTAATATAAAAAGGATAACCTACAACAACTTTTAATTCAAAATGTGTTTATATATTTATGTTTTTAGTTAAAGTATTATTTATTTAATATTTCTAATAAATTATTAATGTTTTAGTTTATTTTTTATATTAAAATGTTCTTAGATACTCATTATTTAAGTTTTATTTTTTTATTTATATGACATTTTTATTTATGGATTAATTAATTATTGATTTGTATTGATTTTTTCATTAATAATTTCATTTAATTACCAATAATGAATATAATTAAAATTAAATTTAAAATAAATAATAGAAATGTTGATAGTATTATTTTTGTAGAAGCTTATAAAATAAATGTTTTCTTTCTTTATGGGGATGTTTCTAGTCATCAATCTTCTTATATACTTACTGAGCACTATTATGTATATAAAATTTTTTTAGTGGGTTTTTAAATTTTATGAGTGTTTTTATGATTTTATACCTGAAAGGGTAAAATTGTAATTCCACACTATAAATGAACCATAATTTTTATGGTCCGTTCCATTGAGTTTTGGATATTATTTTTACCCCAAAATGAATGTTTTACATTTATCATCATTTTTTCTATGTATAAAACAATTTATATTTTAAGTAACTAATTATTCAAAATGGTTGTATATTTATTTTTTCAATTTTTGAGTATATTTGATTGTTAACATGGAATAAAATTCTAGAAATTTTCATGACCCTAACAATGATCTCAAAATGTGTGGTTTTTCTTTATGTGTATGTTTAGTGTGAAGAAACGTCATGTTTTTATTTGGAACAGATCAAGAACCCCTTATACATTCTCTCTCTCTCTCTCTCTCTCATCTATCATTTCCTCTAGGGATTCCTTCACAATACATAATGTGGTGGTGATTTTATGGTTCCCTTTCCACCTTGTTTGGCTATCAGTGCCTTCTTGTATCAACTTCCATCACAATGCTGCTCACGATCAATCCATTGTCTATTTATAATAAAAATAATCGTTTCCCTATTAAAGCTGAAATTTTATTTTATTATTCTATGACTAGTTTGGTTTGGAAACATAGTGTGAGGTCGAGGTAGTCATCCTCATTGTTATGAATATGAGTTTATAGGGGACGTTTTTTATTTGAACTAACATAAATATGGATTGGTCTTCTTATAGTAGAAAAAATAGCATCTCAACACCTTTTTTTCAACTTTTTGACAGATTCTAAGGCCTCATCCCCATATCTCTCTCAATTTGGTTGGTTTTTTCTTCCTTGGGATTATTATTTTACAACCTAGGGTTTCACTATTTCTCTTACCTGACTCACTGGTTTTATGCCTTCCACCATCAAATCAATATTCTTTTATGGATGATGATAGTTGTATTTCCAATGAAGGTTCATTGTCTATGGTGGTTTTTTTCATACATTTCCTTTTTATTCTTTAAAACAATTATACCATCATCCGGAGATCATATTCCACATAGTTAAAAATTCCTCAGTGTTAGTCTGAGTGACAATTTTATCATTTTTCCCTACTAGAACAATGTTGGAAACTATAAAATACCTATATATTCAAATTCATCAACTAGTGTAGATAAAATATCAATGTATTTTCATTACTCACTAGTGGTTTTGGTACCACATTGTAATGATAAGATACGTGATTTGGTTTATATTTTAAATGGTGTTTTGAGGAAAATAATTTTAATAATTTAGGGTGGTTTGAATTGGGTGGGTTTCGGTATTGGACCTGGGTCCATGGTCTGACTAGCCCTTTTGAGGGGTCCCCACATCACTATTTTTGTGGTTTATTGTTATTTATAGGACCTAAAATTTTCAATTTTTTTAAAATATGTAATTAATTAAATTATGGAACAACGTTTTTATTTAATTTTATTTGAAATATTAACTAAATTATGGATTCTATTAGTTTCATGATACCCAGGACAGGATATTTTATCTATCACCAGAACGAGTCTATTTTGTGATTTGAGATTATTTCATAGCCTATTTTAAATCACTAATTATCACTTGGCCACAATTCTCATTATTTTCTTACAAACCATTCAAGGTATATGAGTAAAAGGTATTAATAAAGATAAGGTAGTTTCTATGAGTGGGTTATCAGAAATTAACTTGAAATTTTTATGTACATCTATTTTCATAAAACTATAATTAATGATTTTGTTTACGTATATAGATTCATTGTCAGAGTTCAAGATATGTTGTGAGGGGTGAATTGGTAGAATTAAAACATGAATATACAAACCAATACGAATGAATTAAATATGTTTTTTATATTAGTTCAAATAGTTTTCCTATTGTTTATAATGTGTTTAATTTTGAATAAAATTTCTCTATACTGAGTTTCAATTACCTAAACCCATATATGGATAAAATATTTTTTTCCAATTTAAAAATTTATTCGTTAATGTTTAATTAGTTTAAAGATGTGGAATTTACTCTTTACAAGTGATTTGGAAATTTTCATAGACGGTTGAATTTGTACATAAATATTTGGTGTTATTGAGATTGAATATTTAATCATTTATATTTTCAATTAATTTTTTATGGGTTAGTTTTTATAAAATAATAATGTGAAATGTGATGTATGTCTTTTAACAACCCTTAATATAGCTATTCCATAATTACATGATTTATAAAAATGGTTGAACTATTTTATATTTACAGAGTATTTTCATTTTATATTTTTTCTGAATTAGGAAAAACATTACACAACAAATATGTCCCTTTTATATAGTGTAATTGTTTTCAACAAAAAAATATATCAAATTTATATTCCTATTTTTTTGAAGAAACCCTTTCTTCAATTAAGAAGATTCACCACTATAGAAATGTTGGTACTGATAATATCTGTATTGGTCGTTAAATCCTATTAAAAACATTTTCAATACTTGGGATCAGATGAAGAAATATTAGTAAAGGATTCATAAATAATAGAACCAGATTAGTGTAATGAAAAATATGAAAATCCATTAAAATATTTTATTTTATTCCCAATACTAATTTTAACAAATAAATAAAACATTTCAAAATATGAAATAAACAATTTCTTAATGAAAATATTTTATAACACATTTTAATGCATATTAAATCCAATATGTAATCATGAGGCATGTGAGAACTCATGAAAACATTCAAACCATTTACTTTTATAGGTTCATAAACATTCCATAACATACTAAATTAAAATATTTCCCCAAATTTTTATATAAGTATACTATATGTAACTCATAGTTTTATATTCATATCATGTGTTTACAATTGTTTAATCCATGTTAAAAAAAATAAATAGTATTTAATTTCAGTGAATTAACCTACACACTTATCACTATCATTTTTCACCTTCATAGAACAATCCATCACCTAATGCATTGGACCGCTATATTAGGAACACCCATAATCATTGGATATATTAAGCACACTTATTATACAATGAATGTGGATAGTTTCAAATTTTTATATTTGAATATTCATTCAATTAAATTTCTATAAAAACTTGTTTAAGTGAATTTTATAAATTGAACTTCATATTCCATTATTGTGCAATTCATTTTTAAAGTGTTAATTTTATCCATTTTGATCAGGTTCTAGGGAATTGATTATTTTGATTATTTTAACATGATATTTTGGGTTATTATTTATTACATTGTTTATAATATCATATTTTTTAGGATCAATGAATGATTAATAATGGATTATGGTTATTTACTTCTTGAATTATAAAATATTTGGACAAAGCATAATGATCATTAGGCCCATAAAATAAAAGGGGAGATAAAAATTAAATCACAATGAAGATAAAATTTCCGATAAATAAGTATTAAATTGTGTGGATAATATAATTAAACTATTTATAGATATAATTATTATATTTTCATGGAGATCTATGGATCCGATGTTGTCATTTAAATTCCGGGCCATATTTGAGGGCCCAAAAAACTAGTCCACCATTTCGACCATACCATCCGAATAGATGATCCAATTGGATTTAAATTTTAACAGTTGATATAGAACACATATAAAAATATATTTACAATCTACTACCCTCCATATTCTTCCATATTCAATGTATAATTCGATCATCAAAAAACTTGTTGAAGTTGGTCCAATTTTTATTGGAAACACTACATTGTCGGATCTCCATTAGTTTTTAACTCAACTTTTAATCTAATATTTAATTAGGGAGGAATTTACATATGGTTGATCAAACCAAGGATCCAAAGAATATTATTTAATGTGGTTGGGGTTATGGGATTTTGGGATCCATGTTTTTTATTCAATTTTATTTTTACGAAATGATTTTTTAATCTAGAGTTAATTTTTTCTAATATATGATTTTTGATCACCTTCATTTCTCAATAAAAAATTTTCTTCTTCAATATTTTTATTTATTATTCATATAAATATTATACAATATTCTTATGGATTTCATTTTTTAATGTTATATTTTAAGAAATTATTCACACAACATCGGAGTGATCATTATTTCAATGATTTTAATTTTTTTATTCATCCCTCATAAGACTACTTCCAAATTATATTGATAGAATATAAATAATGGTTGGATAAACCAATTATGGGTTGATAGAATGGAGTATAATGTGGATGGATTGAATTTTATTTTTTATACATTAATATTTCAATTTGTTCTTTATTTTTTGATTTACATTCGACAAGTTCCATTCTTCTTCATCTTCAATAACATTAATGATGAGAAATTTTGTATGATAGTATAATCCTTTTAATTTTAATACTAATTATTGTGATACTATATGTTAATTAGTGATTAGAAATTAATTTTTTAGGGATTAAATTGGTGAAATATTTTTGAAAATTATTTCTTCATTTGGATATATATTGTAATAATGAAACGAAATATTATATGAAAACAATTTCATCAAATCCACCCAACAAGATGTCCAAGGATCAAATAATTATATTAAATTTAATTAAATAATTTCTTCAAAAATATTTAATAGTCCACTCAATTCAAACCCATGTTTTCCACATTATATCCTGGTCAACCATATAGAATGTTTGTTTTTTTTGGTTTCTTCTTAGGACAATGAGGATTTTATAACCCAATAGGTTCTAAATGATATCGCATTACTCACATATCATTTGTAAATTTTTTCAGAAAATTATTTCGACACAATTTTTAGGGACCTAATTAAGTTATCATAGACACTAACATCATTTTCTCACCAGAAACATATGTTTCATATCCCACATTTGTCATATGTTTTCCCTTTTTATTCTATGTATAATGAATATATAATATAAATTTTATTATATGATATTAGGTAGAAATCAATATTACCCCATCATTAATTCAACCTAGAAATAAATGGGAAAAACACATTTGGAATCCCCTCATATATGTAATTTCTTTGGTCAAACCATAAATGAGTACACCACACCCTATGTGATGTACAATCAATGGAATGATGAATAATTAAAGGATTAATTATCTGTCATCTCAAGGATTCACGAACATATAAATCATAGGGAAATACATGATGTAAAAAATCCTATCCATCCTCTACCCAAAATACATCTTGAAAAATTGTTTTAATAAATAGAAATAAAATTCATAAGTTTCATAATTAAAATTAGAAATACAAAATCTTTTAAATCTTTATTAAACAAATTCCCACTCAGGCATTCATTTCCTTGCCACTGATAGAATAATATTTTCTCTTAAAACTGCTCCAGAATTTAGAAAATAAAAAACATTTTATATTGTATTTTGGAATATTTTTAATGAATTTTTGAAGGGTGTTTAAAATAGGGGTAAATTGAATTTTGGGATTCAAAATAAGATAACTTGGAATCATTTGCTGAGTATTATGAATAAAAATCATTTACTGAATTTTTAGAAACAACAATCACTAAACCAATGGATGAAATAAAAAACAGATATTCCATAAAACTTCATGAAACTGACCTATCCATTTTTGGGTTTAAAATTATATTTAAATACAACCAATTCTATTAATAATATTTGAAAATGAAATTGAGTTCAATTCAATGTCCCATATTATGTTTGAAAGTCCTCTACAACCCATGCTCAAACTTCTTATCCTTAATTCGCCACTCCAGTAACCCTATATAGCATATAACAACAATAATTTAGATGGAAATAATTTTTCACTTAAAACCAATAAATTAGAAATGATCATTTATGTCTTAGGAAAAACAATAGAAGAAACTCATTCAACAATTTCTGATATTCCTTGGATTTCCCCATTCATTTTGGGGTGTAGGATTGTTTATGAAAAAAATTATAAACTAATAATCAAATTAAATCAATTTGAAGGGAATAATAACATGTTCCTAAAACTATTGAAATCATATACTTGGTATTTTGGTGGTGTACCTGTTGATAAAAACACATTAAAATAAGAACTTTTCCATAGGAAACTCGAATTAAACATAGAATTATTTTATTTTTCATGTTTTTATGGAAAACTGTGGTGTGTAATGAGTGAAAAAATGTTTTCTTAAAATATATTTTTTAAGAATTTGTTTTTATTTTCATATATACACATTCCTTCCAGATTTCTAAACTAACCTTCTATCACCCTCAATGAGTAAACTTAAGACATGAAGATATATTGATAAATTTATTATTGATGTGTTTTCAACTTCCAACCAGGTGGTTTTTTTTAATGAATTCATTTCAAAAACAATACCCCTTATTTCATCCCAATTTTAATAATTCTCTCTATTCTCTTTTAAAATTGGGGATAGTTTCATTCTTAGTTGGGGGTGTTAAAATATGGGAATTAGAAAGTGGAATTTATGATAAAAATTCAATTAATTATACTATCATGCATGAATATAACATTTAAAACATAAAAACTGAATGTTAAACTATAATAAATTATATGATTATATTTTTAATTAACATTTATGTCCATCTGAAATGTTTTTGCATAGATTGGTTTTCAGATATAATTTTACTAATATTTTCATCAATTTAATAAAATTTAAAAATGAAAACCAATTTGATATTGGGTTTCATCTTGAGTTCATGGGTCTATTTCATAATATAATGGGTTTCATGGTTCATTTTTGTTTCATTTGAGTAAAAAAATTGAAAAAAAACCACATATAGAAAAGTTTTGTCCATATGTGTGTTCTTCAATACTTGGGGATCGTGACTCCATAGTTTTCATGCCAATATCTAGTCATTAAATCTAAATTATAGAGTATGGAATAGAAAAATATGTCTGTAATTTGTCACTTGGGGATCATGAATCCATATTTCTCATTCCCAAAGTTATTCTTTCTGTATATACTGTAGTTAAAAAAATAAATACAAAAACCCCCATGATAATGATAAAAAAGGAAAATAGATAAATTTGGATACTCATTTTAATCTATAATATGATTAACACATAGATATTCTATTTGATTCTCCTTGAAAAATAAATTGGGACCATATTTGTTTAGATTGGCAACACATCATCACACATAGATGAAATTGGATAAAATGTGATGATAAATTTTAACAATGGAATAAAAATGGGATTGGGATATTCTTGTGAACATAAATTTTGTGAAATTATATTTATAGTTTACATGAATTTTTGGAATTATGAATTTTGTTGATATTTTATGTTAAAATTCATTCCAAAAAAGAAATTCAATTTTATATTTTTTAAATAATTTTTTCTCGGGACTAGAAAATATCAATATGGGGGTGTGATTAGGAACTAAAAGAGGATAATATAAAATTTTTATATTTGAATATTCATAAATATTAATTTAAATATACTTTTTATTTATCTAATTTTATAAATTGACCTTCATGTCCCATCATTGTAAAATTAATGTTTAATTTGTCAATTTGGGCCCAATTAATCATTTTCTTGTGGGAATTGATTATTTTGTTTATTTTAATATTATATTTTGGAATATTATTTATTAATTATTTTTATTATTTTATCTTTTAGGATTAATCAATGAAAAAATGTGAAAATGGTCATTTGATTACATGAATATAGAAATTTTTGGATAAAGCATAATGGTCCTTAGGCCAGTCAATTAAAAGTGGATTCCCTAATTAAAGCCTAATAAAGCTAAAGTTTTACCTGTATAAATAGAGGACTATTTTTATTATTTTACTAAACTATTTATTGTGATAATTCTAAAATTTTAATTGGGATTTGGGGATCCAATGTTGACATTTATTTTGTGGGTTATATTTGAAGGCCCATAAAATTATCCCATCATTTTGATCAAAATATCATAATAGATATTCCAATTGGAAATAAATATTGAAATATATTATAATAAACCTACATGAATATATTTCCCCTCGATAATACCTCCATATTCATCCATATATAATGTCAAAATTTCAAATAAAAAATTTGATGAATCTGGACCTATTTTAAAAGGAAACATTGAAAAGTAAATTCAGAATTGATTTGTCACAAACCTTTAAATATCCTAATTAATGGGGTATGAAATTATTTACCAGGGATCATCCCTAGGATCATAATATTACTATTTACGGTGGGTGTATTGAATTGATTTTTGGATCGATTGTTTTTATTCACTTGTATTGTTAATCATTCATTTTTTAATTGTGTGTTAATTTTTTATCATTTATGTTTTTCATTCGTGTTCTTTTAGTAATAAAATTTATGCTTCATATATTATTATATTTCTTATTGATATCATTTTGGTACTTTTTTATTAAGTATTTAATATATATATATATATATAATATTTTATGAAATTATTCACACAACAATGGAGTGATCATTATTCAATGTTCTTCTTTCTCAATTCCTCCCTGATAAGTTTACATCCCACTTCCATTTACAGTATAACATCAATGGTGGGATAAACATATTATGGGATCATCCAATAGATTATAAAGGGGAAGAATTAAATATATTTCATTTATATTAATAATTAAAATTGTTCATTATTTTAATATTTTCATTCAACGTGTTCCGTTTTTCTCCATCTTCATCATTTTTAACAATATCACATTCATAGTGCCAGTATAATCCATTTAATTTGAGTTATCAATAATGATATCATATAAAATAATTGTTGAATATATATGTAATTTTTAGGAATTAGATCTTTGATTTATTTTAGATAATTATTTAAGTATTTGAAAACATATTGAATTTATCACATGAAATGGTCTATGGAAATAAGTTCATCTACTTCACCCATAGAGATAAATTAAGATAAAATAATTATCTTAAATTGAATTATGTTAAATATTTTTTAAAAAATAAATAATAAAATAAATTAAAACCCATTCTTTCCACCTCAAAACTATATCATCACCATAGAATATATGTATAATGAGGATTAATTTTAGGTTGTTTAGGACTTAACAACCCAAGCTTTTCTACAGGATACCTCTGCAACTATATTACTTTCATAAATTTGGTTTCCATCATCCACGTTTCATCATCTATAATTCAAAAGTTCCACATAATTAAGATAAAATTTATAATATCAAACTTTTTAATTAATAAACCTTTTAAATCTCATTTGGACCCTTAAAAAATACATTCCATTTTTCTAAAATTATAAGGAGAAATATCATTTTAATTTAAAAACTCCTAAACATAAAAAGTTAATAGAATAGATAGAGTATGATATTCAGTGGAAACAATTTTAACATGAAATTTAATATTGAAAAAATATAATTCATTTGATGGAAGGAATGTTTTTAAATCCATATATGTTAAAAATCACTACTCTACACTATCATAAAAATTTGAAAATAACCAACGGAAAAAATGTTTAAAAAACTATTTATTAAAAAAATATAAATAATGAAATATATTGTATATAAATAAAAATTTTAAACATTAAATCATAAAAAAAATAATTCTTGAAAGATAAAAAATAATATGTATATGTTGGAGTAATTGTTTAAAACATTTAAAATAACTTTTTAAAAGGAAATCCCTTACCTTGATACCTAACACATTTCATTCTTATGGATACAATCCTATGTAAAAAAATTATATTATATTTATAATTTCATAATATTAGTTTTTCATGATCATAACATTATCATTATTCCCATTATTTAATTTTCATCCATTTTCATTTAACCAAAAAAATTATTAAGTTAATGGGGACGTTTTGAGGATGTTCATTTTATAACCAAAAAATAACATCGGTGTGTTGATTATAATTGAATGGTTTATTTTTCCATTAAATCCAATATATAAAACATGATATAATTATTATATTTATATGTTATGTGTAATTTTAATACCAACCATTTAAGGTAGTCATGGAAAAATGAACCACGTCATTTCATGGAGACAATAGTCTATATGTATGCATAAATGATGTATTCAATTTACTCATTGGTAGAAAAGAAATAAAATAGAAATTATTTTACACCTATAATATAATAAATATTTAATAAATTTAAAATTTTTTCATTCTTTAAAACCTTATTAATTTCTTTATAATTTTTAAATGAAATAATAAACACTACTCTATGAGGAGGTGGTAGTCCACACACACACGTAAGTGACATTATCGTTTTCCCAAAGATTTTAGGGCACAAAGGAAATTAATATATTATCTTTATATAATAAAAAATATGTTATAAATATCATATATATTCATTTTATGTGGAATCATTATCTATCCATATGATTTTATGATGAAAAGTGAAACACATCGTTTTGTGGAGGTGGTAGTCCACACATATGCACAATTGACGTTTTAATTTTCTATAGGATGGAAAAGGAGATGAAATATATATTTAACATAATAAAAAAATTTAAATTTATATAATAACCTTATGTTATTATATCATCTATTTTAAATAATATTTTGAGGAAGAAAATGATATATACATCATTCACTCTATTAAGAATTATATATATTCTTTAGAAAACATTCTTTGACAATGACACTAATCCTTCTTATGTTGGTATTTTTGGGAGAACAATAGATCTAGAAATTTTGATGGGATTCTGGGAATGTATTTAGATAGGTACTGGTGAATATTAATAGAAAACATTTTGTGAATTAATGAGAATAGGAGGTTCTCTTTTATATGTGAGGGGAGTGCCACAATTATAAATAATAATTATTTTTTATATATTATATATATTTCTCAATGGAATGTGGAATAAAAATTATTTTAATAAAAAAATGGTTTTATATATAAATAAACTAAAAAATTATATTTATCCATGTCTTAGTGATATTTTATACATTATATCTTTTTTTAACCCCTCTAAACTCATTTTAACCACTAGTGAGGTTATAATGTTTTACCAAGATAACCGTTCTCAATAAAAAAAATTAAATTGACCCCATTAAAAAAATTAACCAACTTATAACAAATATAACAATAAATTTTCCATATTAAAATTCTACACATTTTATAAAAATTTTTTATAAATATGCAAACTCAAAATAAAACATGTTTTTAGAAAAAATCCCTTTTTGTTCTAAATAATTATTTTATACCAAAATAATTTTTAATAATGAAAAAATTATTGTTAATTGAAATCTTTATGATATAATTGTACTAATTTAAGTTTAAAAATAATTCAAAATAAAATTTTATTTTTTGAATACTTCAAAATAATTGACCATTTGAATAATAAATACTTATTTTTTCACTTTTAAGAAGAATCATAAAAAACTATAACCAAAATTAAATAATTCAGAAATGAGTTTATATTTATCAAATTAATATTAATTAATAAATAAATTTTATTTATAAACAAAATAATATGATACCTAGATAAAATTTAGTTAAATGAAACTACTAGTTTTTAAACTGGAAAATAATATAAAATTAATTATAAAACTATTATGAATTTGAATACCTTAAATGAATATATATATATAATATGGATTCAATTCATGGATGAACTTGGTTTTCCCATTTCTCCATTTTTAATTATTACATCCTTTCTAATTTATTTATTACTCAAATAAGTGAGGGTATTTTTCTCAAATTTCTTTTTCTGATTCCAACGTTCCATCCTCAATATTTTGATTATTCTATACAACATTTACATGGTTAAACCAAATATTTTAACTTACCTAATCTAATTTATAAAACATCTAAATATACATTTTCTCATATGAGGGTTTCTCTTTTAACTAATCCACTTTACGTCTCAAAACATGAGATGCAACAGGTATGAACTTATTAAATAATGGAACATGAAAAACATCATGTATATAAGATAGAAATTATAGGACGGAAAATTGATAAGAAAAGATTACAACTTTTTATTTAATTTTATAGGGTGAAATGAACCATGGTATCAACATTGCCTTATCACTAAAATACATTAAATTGTTTCAAGGATTACATTAAGAAAACCATGAACTCCAACATCAAATTAGATATATTTCCATCAGAAATATAAATAAATTTTCTACCTACCTTATGTTCCCATCATATAGTGTTTCATCATCTTTACCTTAATAACCATTGAATCTACTATCTATGGTCTGAACATTTTTATTTTATTGCTTTCATCCAAACATGATGGAGTTAGACACCACATTCTTTATAATTCCCCAAAAAGATCTATTTATATAGGTAAATGGAAACCATTATTTTTGAAATATTAAAACAGTAATGGATATTGATCTAAATCCCCTATAAATCCAATGATTATTACAGAAGAATCTATATAATTTCTATATTGTTTTCTATAAATATCAATAATATTTTTTATAATTCCAATTATTAAAATTTAATCCAGACCCCAAAGAATTCTGAATTTCATTAAAAATCAAAGAAGAAAATCTAGGATAATGTTCAGATAGAATATTGAGATGAACACAAATTAATTTATCTATTTATTTAAGATATTTGTCTTGTAATATGATGAAAATTCATATTATCAAGAATTGGATAAAAATGAACAAATTTTTTCAATCGGTAAAAAATGAACCAAATAAACATTTTACAATGAAATTCCATTCATAATACCACCAAATATTTCAGGGATGTATTCTCCCATTTCGATATATGGCTCGGAAGAGGATTAATCAATACCTTCAGAACTTCTCACATATATTTATCCTAATGAATATTAAAAAAATTCATAGAATAATTTGGAATATCAATCTCAATTCCACCGAACTAATAATACTAACAAAGGTCCCTATAAAATACAATGATACCATCATAAATATAAAATGGAGAACTATTATATTGACATAAAAATAATTTCTTCACCTGGTAAGCACTTCGAACAGAAAAGCTATTTCAAAATATCATTAAACACACTTTAAAAAGGATAAATTTAGTAAACCTGTACTTCATGACCAAGTATACCATTTCTTTCTAACAATGAAAATCTATCAGAGTATGCATAATTCTAGATGAGATATATTACTACACTAACACTTGATACAATGGGTGTTGTGTTCTTGCTTTCACAATTTATAAGACATCATTAATAAAATCATTAATTATATGATTATGTTTCAAATGAAACATGGTTAATGATACCTGATCTTTTCAACTCAAGTTATTAACTACCTTTTTTATTTTCTTGAATTATAGTTAATCATGAAATTGTATTTAATTATTGGTTTCAATCATCTTCTCTGAATCATGTTTAATTATTCTTGAGTGAATACATAATTTAATATTTTATTTTCAGTATATAATTAAAATTTCACACCATTAAAAAATGCTTCTAAATTTTAAATCCAAAATCTCTTATATAATTTCAAAATCATCTATAATGTATTTTTACTCATTTTTAATTGACATGAAGTGTTTCCAATTAACCAATCATATTGAATTGAAAAACAACCATGTCACTAAAATTAAGAATAACTTTAAATAATAAACTCACCATTTCATGTTGTAAAGGATAACAATGGAGCATTAACCAATCATATTTTCAATTCCAAAAAAATCCATCCAATTACTTTTATTAGATGAATTATACACCTTTTTGAGTTAAATTTGTTAGTGGGATAGATAATCGTGAAAATGTTTTCATCAACCCATCAATAGTATCGAGAAAATCCATGAAAATAGTGAATCATAGAAACAATTTTTAGTCTTCTCTAATATTCCATGAATTTAATTTTCACAGGATAAACCATTATTCAAAGATAAGAAATAATATACCAAAGGAAATGAATCTCTTCTAACAAAAATTTACATTTAGGTACCATTAAAATATTTATAATTTAATGTGTGGAAAATAATCCTCTAATATTTACCATATTCCTAAATATTTTCTATGAAATATTAAAAATTATCAAGGAATATTATCACAAATTGTTCAAAATACTCATTGAAGTCTCTATTTATATGATATATAAATACATCGGGTTTATTATTCAACATGAAAAGAAAAAACCAAAAACTAATAATTCCAATAGCTAATAAAGAACACCATCCTTGAGATGTATTCCTCCATAAATATTAGTTGCTGATTCCCATTCCGAATAGAAATTTTAAAAAAATTACTTTGAACCCTATAGATGGACAAATTTTTCATTGAGATGAGGAAAAATATTATTATTTCTAATTGTAATTTTATTTAGTTTTCTATAATCAATACAAATCCTAATGGAACCATCCTTAAATTAAAGAAACATAATAGGGTCACCCCAATTTGATGTTCTATTGTGGATGAATACCTTATCATGAAACTATTAAAACTGCAATTCCATTTCCAAAAGTTACATCCGAGTAATTTGATAAGGGTTTTTTAATTATATTGGCATTACACACTAAGACAAAAGTAAATTCAAGCAATCGATATGGAACAACACTAAAAAATCATCATAAAATTTTTCATGATATTTATTTAATACATCAACATCACTAATGTGAAAAAATAATTTCCTTCAAAAACATGTGTATGTTAACTTCCACATACTTCATTTATTAGTTCATTTCATTTATGATATAATATCAGACATATAAATTCATTATTCAATACAAACTAAAATTCATTCAAAAGAGTAAATTCTTTAGATCTAAAATCTATGTTAGAATGATTTACTAAATTTTAGTCCATAGCCACTAAAACATCCAAATATACAACGAATAATATAACAAAATTTTTAGGGAAACCCATTTCACAGATGATAAAAAAAATATTTCTATAATTTGTTTGTTTCCGTTATAATAGTCCAATTAGTTTTTAAAAAAATTAATTGCTTAAATTCTTGAGATGGTATTTTTATTTAACATGAAAATTAAAATGAAATAAAAGTATATGTAGATCTTAAATACAAAAATCAATTAAATAAATATAAATTAACTTATTTTCATAATCAGTTTTAAGGTAAAATTTAGAAACCTTACAATTTCAAACTACATAGTATTAGACACCAAAATAGATAATATAATCATTGAATATTTTTTGTGCCTATTAGAAATGTTATCATTATATAATATCATATGAATATTAGTTAAATTTTTATCTAGATCATCGTTGATGAGGTCATTAAAATGATAAGTCATCTTATCCCTTGTTTAAATAATTTCCTCCAAATTTTTCTTCTTTTCATTGAATACCCTTTTAAAAATAATATATCTATTATTGACCCAACCACACTACTCATTGTTGGAATACACTAGGATCATTCTATTGAGAATCTTTCCAGCATCCTCTTGTGTGGAATTGACTAGAAATAATACCTACAATATGTTTTCCTCAATGTGGATGATAAGATCCCATGAACTATCATTATTTGTATCCTACTTTCCTACCTACCACTGATGGGTGACCAACATTACCATTAAGGGTTTGACCCGATCAGTGATGGCCTCACTATAGGAATGATTGAACACCACCAAGTCTCCCTTCATCTGATATGAGTGTTCTATCATTCCCCCATCTTCTAATTGTTCCTTAGAGACGCAAAATTGGATCATTTTTATCCAACACTGAATATTCACACTCCAATTATAATCCTAATAAATATCATGAAAATCAAATTCCATATCCTTTTTCGTATTCTTCATGGTGGACTATTTCAAACCATATTCCATTTTGAGATGTGAATCGATTTACCAATAAATCCATCAAAATTTCATTTCAATAATTTTCTTTAAATCTCATCACTTGACACATCACTAGAAAAACCATTCCCTTATGTGGGATCCTCTTCTTGGACTAGTTATATTTGTTCATGGATGCACCCATTAAATTATAGGGTAGGAATAATATTTTGGAGATTAATAGTTGACAATCCTTTATAAGACATTTCCAAATCACTATATTCACCCCTCCTCATATGATCACCATCTCTTAATCAATGAAATCAATAGAAACTCCCTCACATATGACCTATATCACCAATTAATTAGTAGGATCATAACTTGGATTTCATATCTTTTCATCCTATATAAACTCCTTGTGATTAATTCCATTTATAGTTCACATTGGCTCCACATAACATGTGGCCTTATATGCATTTATTGGACATAAAAACCCTATTTCACATACGCCTCCAACCCCTCTGATCCATAAAAGACCCACACAACTGCATCAACCAATTCATGTTTCAATATACTATATAAATCAGAAATAGTCAAACGATGTTATAAAAGGGCATTCCAATTTATGGGTGGTATCATATTTTGATGTTTTATTTGAATACAACACATCACCTACCATTGAAAATGATGAAGAATGTGGTGTGAAAATGATTTCCCCATAGAATCAGTAATTTAAACAAGATCCTTTAGACCCTCATAACACACGGATGCCAAACCATTCACACCAGGACATAAAACCTATGTGATTGTCTCCAGGTAGAAGAGAAAATGTGTACCGCCATAATATTTTATGGTATTTATATTTTTAATTCAATTTCTTGGACAACATATGTTTCACACAATATCAATATTAAAGGAACAATGATATACAATTAATTATCACTATTTAAAAAAAACTATTATCACCTTGCCATTAAATTTATGGGAATGAAATTTTTTAACCATTTTATAAAATTTATATATTATATATTTAATCATATGTTATTACATTCATCCAAATAATTTTATAAAAATAAGATAAGAATGAATCCAGTCTTATGACTTAAAAGGATATATTTTTCTAATGGCGGTTAAAGCTTATTTGAATGGAATTTATTATTTAAAAATAAAAATTTACAGTTTTATAAATTATATTAAAGAATGATAATATATAAATATGGAATTTCAAAATTATCATAGGTTAAATTTTTGGTATTTTTATAAAAATAATTAATATTAAATCAATAGTTAAAAATCATGAATTTTATAAAACATTCATTTTCATTATATTAACAATATATATATGTTTTGGTCGTTGAATATACCTACAAATGTTTGAATAAAGTTTTTGTATCTTATTAATTAAATTGTGGTATATTTATAGCACGAATTAGTTAAGTAAATGTTTTCAAAATGATTAATTAACTGTTCGTATTTTTGTAAAACATAAATGGTAATATTCAATATTATTATTAATATATTTATATAAAAGTAAATTATTTTCATCAAATATATTCATAAATTATTATTTAATTTTCTTATAATTTTAAGATAATTTAATTAGATATCAATTAATTTTTGATATTATCATAAAATCAGTTATAATATTAAAATTAGTATTTTTGATTAAATGATGAATTTATTTTAAAATTAAATTTATCATATTTAGAAACTTATTTTACCAATTTGGAGTTCATTTTTTAATTATATATTTCAAAAAATAGATAGGGTGAATTTTTGGGTTGTTTTCAAATAGTATATTTTTTTACGAATTGTGAAATAGATGAATTTATAGTATTAAAAATTTTAAGAAAAATACATGAATTAAAACGACATGAAAGATGTAAGAAACCGTCAATTATAACTATTATAAACTATAAAATATATTTAGTTAGAATAATATATACTATATCATTTCGTTATCCAATGTAATTAAAAAATCAATTAAATAAAAAAACCATCTATATCCTCCACTATAAATACCATATGTCACCACCCCTTATCATCACACAATAAAATCCTATAACATTGAATACAATATTTCCAAAACCTATCACAATCCAATACCCAAAATTGTGGTTCCTCTATTCTAACATAGAAGTTTATTTAATTATTCCATAAGGAGAAATCTTAGTAAGTAGAATTCAAGAGGTAAAATCCCCTTTCATTCTTTTAATTGTTTCCTTCATTTTCTGTTCATTTATTACCCTTTCATTACTCAATCTATCCAAAAATGATTGATAATTAAATTTTCATATAAATAATATAATTTTATTATGATAATGTAATATCCACCTTTAAATAACTTATATTTCTCTATTTATTCTAAACATTAAAATATCATATTTGCGGTGTCGATTCAACAACTTCATGGACGATGAGTTTTCGTTTTTCAATTATTATTTCAAGGATGGAAATAAAATAGGTTCTTTTTGTTAAAATATAATTTAATATATTTCATAAAACATATTTAATATTATAGAACCAATATATATATAATATTAATTCATAAGGCAACACAATTTCGTGTTGATCGAAATAACTCAAAAATAATATAAATGATTATCATCAACTCTTTATGTAATGAGTAATCCGTATATATGGAAAAATGATATATATGGTCATTAAATATCTTATTATTTCATTATGAACATATAAATTTCTATTTGGATAACTATTTAAATTTTACATGTTCTATCGTACATGTATAAAAGTGAACCACTCACGAAAATCATGGGTACAAACACTTCTCAATGCATAAATTAAATCCTATAACTCATAAAATAAACAATAAATGAACGTAATAAAATTAAAATAAATAGTATAAATGATTAATTGATTATTAAATAAATAATTACTGAATTTAATTTAACTATCCATTACATTAAGCACAAGTGCAGAACACATTTGGACATTAGGTAATGTTTTCTTCCAGAACATCCATTTTTCATTCGCGTTACCTTTTCTATCTATCAACCCCTATTTATATTTTAAGTTATTTTTAAATAATTATTCTAAATTAAGATTGTATTTTCTGAATTAATTTATCAAGATTGGATCATATTAATATGATGAGGATATAATTGTTATACAAGGATCCGTACTAATTCTTCTCGATATGAAAACCCAATTAATGGGAACATCCCGATTTATTTTCCATTATCAACCACTATCCATAATCATTTTTAATATACCAATATTGTTTTCTAAAATCACTATTTTTTTATCACTGATACTTTCTTATCTATTTTCAAATTTTATGTAAATAATTATTTCTTTTTCCTCTTTAAAGACAATTTTATATTTTCTCTCAAACACCACTAAAGTGGTCCATTTATATAAAATCATTAAAACTCTTTTTATATATTTTTACATTATTTCGAAATAATTTATTAAAAAAATTTCATTGTCCCTTTATATTACTTTATAGGATATACATGTTTAAATTCTCATTTTAATGAAAATAAAAATTATTTTTCAAAAACACAAAAACTATTCTATCCAATTTAAAAACTGTAATTCTTTTAAGAATTCGTCAATGATTTATTAGAGTATTTTCATATTTTTTAAAACCTTTTTCAAATATTATAATTAATTGGTATTGATATAATATTATATCAGATAACATATTTTTTATATGGGTTATCATCAGTTTAACTTTGGATGTGTTATCTTGATACCAATCCCCATGTTATCCAGAATAGTTTGTGAATATGATTAATAATTAAGGAACGATATTTATATTTAATTTATATATGTGGTTTATTTTTCACACCTTTCATATGATTACTGAATTCGACTTAATAATTAACGAGAGTATCCTACTATATCACCTTTATTTATCAGTCAGTATAACAAGACAAAATTGATATGGAGTTAGCCGATTCATTTCCCATAAATTTGTTGATATATATTTGTCTGAGGCCATAAACATTTATTTTTTATTTTCTTGTCTGAGGCCTAGATGTTATGTTTCAAGTTTTAAAATTTTTTAATTCTTTCATTGTAATATTATTAATTTATAATCCATGTGATTATTCCACAAGTATAATATACATTGATATGTTTAATTCTCATATGATTATTTATATGGTTTTATTTACTTATCTTTTATTCCTACCATAATATGTTCACGATTATGTTTTAATGGAATTTTTTTAGTTAATCACCGAGGATTATTATTTATTTTTATTATATATTTCATTGTATTTCTTTCAATTACTGATCATCTGATCTTACCCCTTTCTATGTTTTAAATTTCTCATGATTCCATGATATATTTTATAAATGAATTGGAATGTTATTATAGTAGAATATTGGTGTTTCTAAGAGGATTATATATATTATATTTTATATATTAGATTTCAATGTAATGCTTGTATGTATAATATAGATTCAAAAATATAAAAACTAATCGATCATTTTGTATTAGATCTATATATATTGGAATTTAATATAGTAATTCACTCTCTCTTGGATACTAGGGTTTGGGTCTCTACAACTTGAATACACCTATACAATATCATTAAATGACCGAGTCTCTTGCACGAGTAATAGAGATCAACCTAGGTCTCAAAAATAGTTTGTTTTCTGTATTATAACTCTTTTACATCCACAATCCATGCATACTCTATTTTAGATATTGAGACAATAACTTCCCTAATAATAGACGGAGAAATATTTTGATAAATAACACCTTTTCTACCATCGTAATATAGGGAATGATCAAGAAAATTCACTAACATTCGAATAATTGATGGATTTTGAAAATTGATAAGGAATTATAGAAAATTATTCCATATTTAAATGGATGGTGTGTATCTATTCATGTGGACATAATAGGACCACCTAAATAAAAATAATTATGATCTATTCCTAACTTGTTGATCAGTTGGCCAATATAGGAGAGAATTTTTATTTGAAGAAAATTGAACCATTATGTTCCTATTTCATAAAAGAAAAACTGTAGGATGTTCATGTAAACTCCAAAATAAAAAAAACCTATCAAATAAGATAATAGAAAGATGAAATTATTTGATGAGTTGTAACAGTATTAGACATACAAGGCATGAGGTAGAATCAAACTCCAAATACTAGATTTAATGCTATAGATGACCATCAAACATGGATGGTACATTATGGGAATATAAATACTATGAAATGGGGGGAGGGAATCGATATTAGATAAGAGAGAGAACATATTAGTCTAGATCCTCGTGTAGATCGCAGAAAGTGTCTTCCCCTCCAAAGGAATTCAGACCAACGTGAAGTGCACTGTGTTGCATTTGTTGTCAATGAGACATGAGGTTGTCATGGAATGAATGGAAGTCAAGGAATGACAAGATGTGAATGACAATGGTTGTGATGGTGTTGGTGATGAAGAGAGAATGGCCATAGTACTAAGATGCATGTCACTTAAGAGATTCACTAAGCGGCATAGGAGATGTGGTTGAAACATTCTCTAGTTATATCAGACGATTGTAGAACTGATCTTAATGTTTCAATACTTGTATTAAGATGATACTAAGTGACAACACTTGAAGAATGATGATGGAGCATCATTATATCTGACGATTGTTGAACTGGTCTTTAAGTTCAAAGAACTTGTATCCTGATGATACAATGTCACAACATTGATTGAAGACCATGCATTGTCTTCACAATGCATGAGGAGTTGAAAGGAGTTCCATCCACAACTACTAAGTGGATGATGTGCATTAATGAAGTCCATGCACTATCACTTAGTGCATGTGAACATGAAGATGATCCAATTGATCTCTGATTAGATCAATAAAGAACATTGAAGATTATAAGTGATTCAGGAGTTCGATTGATGAAGATGAACCTTCGGGAATTTGATATCCTAAGTGAAGATCATATGAGAGGAGGATTGATGAATTCCAAAGAAGAAGAGAGAAGAAATTGCTTAGAGGAGAATGGCTTGGAAGTAGTTGCTTGGCATTTGGTACTTAGTAACTTTGTTTTTACACAAAGGCTAGGTTCTACACTTAAGCAAAAAATTAGCCACCAAGGGCCAGCCTTAAGGGTTCAACCCAAGGCACATGTGGGACTAGGTCACCACGCCCAAGGGGATCCCATGGGGCCAGCCCGAGAGGCCGCGGCCATGTGTAAGACGGGGCCACGCAGGGGATCAGGTCCTGCGCAGCGTGGGCACAGAGCGCGCCCGAAGGGTGTGCATAGTGGGCGCCAGTGGCGCGCCCGTAGGGAGCAGAGTGGGCGCAGAGCGCGCCCGCAGGGAGAACTCGGCGCGGGGCGGCACCGAGAGGGGAGAAGTTCAATTACTGAGCTGATGGCAGCGCGAGGGTGATAAACCGCGGAAAAACCGCTCGGCGTTTCGATGTGGGACGCGAAAATTTCACCGGCAACGAATCATGGCCGCCCAATCGATCGCGTGCTAGATCTCGACCGCACGATCGATCCCGCGCGAGATCTTCTGATCGCGGCCGTCCAATGTATTTCAAACATCTGATCCGACGGCTAATAGACCGTCCTCTTCCTCGAGCTCGCCCGAAGCCACCCGCGAGCCTCCGACGAACCAGGCGCCATCCGAGCATGGATTTTGAGATCCCGGCTTCCATTTCCGAAGCCGAAGGCTCCATTGAGCTCGTCTGGACCTACTGAACAGATCCTTTCCTAAAAATTGGCTTGCATGCAATGAGAGGTGAATTCAATGATCGGCCGAAGCAACTGAAGGTGTGAGGCCATTCGGTGTTGTTGATCTGCATGGACAGGTATTAACAGAGGCATGCACGCGTTCAAAAACTCATAAATGTGAAGTAAAATAAAAAGAGAAGAACCCACGGTGAACCGAGGAGAAAGTTCAAGATTTGAAAAAATCTTGAAGATCCGAATATTTCGGGGATTTGAGATTTATCCCACGCGGATGTTTTGAGGATTCTCTACCTATAAAAGGAGAGCCCATGCTCTCGGTGTTGCTTGCTGAAACTCTGTTGAAAATCCGAGTCCCGTGAGAACTCTGCCTCACAAAGATTTTGAAGTCGCGCGCAAGTAAACTTGTGTGGCTGGAGTTCCTTGCGCGCAACACATTTGTGCGAAAAGAAGGTTGGAGGTCCCCTGCGCGCCTACTCTTTGCGCAGCAGGAAGACCCGAGGCCGCATTACTTTCGCGTCCTCGTGGTTGGTTGGAGCTTGCGCGACAGAAGTGTCCGCAGCACCCTGCACGCCCTTCTTGTGCCCAAGGCAGAAGCACTAGCACGAATTGGTGCTTGCACGGCAGTAAAGAAACATGCACCTTGCGCGCTTCCTTTAAGCTTAAGTGGCAAAGAAGATCCGAGGCACCATGGTGTGTTTAACCAAAGGAGAAGAACCCAAGGCATACACTATTTGTGTGTGAAAAGTGAACAAGAAGAAAGGCTACGGGTTGTGTGTGCAAGTAGAGGTGAAGGGCAAAGCCTTGTGTGCAAAGAAGACTAAAAGAATAAATTTTGTGTGCTAAACAAGAACAAGGCCGAACCTAGGTGTGTGAACCAAAAGTGAACACACTTAGAAGAAGAAAGAAGTGGAAGACTCACACTAATGTATAACACACTCTTAAGTGTGTAATCAAATTGAATAAAGTGTGTGAAGCTTGAGAAGGTGTGTGTGCTTAATAAGAATACACGCTTTGTGGGTTTACTGCACCAAGAAGAGAAGAAGGGGAGTGCATGCATGCATGCATGCACGTGCACACGTGAACAGTGCCAAATCAGTGGTGTGCATCTGAGTTGTCCAAGACCAGAAGATCTTGAAGAATTTGAGAAGGCCATGCAGTCAGTGCATGAGGATACAGAGTTGCCATGCACTTAGTGCATGAAGTTGTTCTGATGTGAGACTGAGCCAGACTGAAGTTAAAGAGATTGGTTGTCTGAGTTTTCAGTAGATTGAGAAGACCCTGATCAACAGAAGTGATCAGAAGCTGAGCAAGACCAACAGACCTTTTCAGAGGTTGTTGAAGTTTCTTGAAGAGAGAAGCCAGGTCATCCTTAGAAGAAGGTGATAAAGCCTGAGCAAGACGAGAAGACCTGATCATCACAAGTGATCAGAGGTACAGAGCAAGGCCAGCAGTCTTTATCCCAGGCTGCTGAGGATACTTGAAGAAGTTAAAGAGGAGAAGAGCTACTCGTGCGACTCGAGCATCCAAGAGAAGACCCTGTGGGACTCAGGGAGAAGAAGTCTTCAGTGGGATTCTGAAGCAGGCCAGTGGGACTCTGGTAACACTGTGTGAAGCAGTATAAAGACCCTCCTGTGGGACTCAGGAGAGATACGGTGGGAATCTATATCGACCATTGTAATACTAACATATTATAATGGGAGAATCAATGCTGGGAGAGCATGGCAAGGATGTAGGCCTTTGGTGCAGAACCTTGTAATCCTTGTGTCCTGTGCCTTTTCATTACTGCATTATCCGGGAAAGGTTGAGAGACATAAGAAGAGTGGATCGAGGCCTTAACAAGCCATAGAGGTTTAATTGATTAAGAATCAATTATTAAAAAGTTTTAAAGGATCACTGATTCACCCCCTCCCCCTCTCAGTGATTCACACTGATCTTGGCACTTCAATTGGTATCAGAGGGAGGTTACCTCTAAAAGATCCAAGGGAGTCTTTATGAAGTGCAGATTTGAGGAAATGAGCAACCAGTCTCAAATGGAAATATCTGCCAAGACTCAAAAAAATAGAAAGAAGAAACAGGCCAAGAAAATGAAGAAAACCTGTCCTAGCTGTGATGAAGTTGGAACAATGAAAGATCTTCAAAGTGCAATCGAATATCTTCAGAAGACAGTCCCCAAGGAAGTGGAAATGTGTATAGCCACAGGCATCCTTGATCTTCAAGAAGAAAAATCACAGTTAGAAGAAGAAGCCAATGTAATGGAAGATCAATTGGCAAAAAGGTTTGGCATAACCAACACTCTCAGAAAGCTGGTGAAGGCTAAAGATGAAACCGTTTCTCTTTGCAATGAAAGATATGAAGACACTACTGAAGAATTGCAAAGAAGCTCTTCTGAGAAAGAAATCATTATGATAATAGTCAAAGAAGTTTTCCATGCACTGGAAAAATTGCACAGAGTTTCAATGGTTGTCAAAGATGCTCAACTAGAAGAGAAAGTCAAAAGGGTGAAGGAGTTAGACAACTCATTGCATGAAATAAAAAAGGTGCATGAAGACCAGTTAGAACAGCAAAAAGAAAATTTGGAAGGAAGGCTAAGAACTGTGGAGGATGAGAAGAACTCCCTTAACATGAAATGCTTAGAACTAGAGGTGATATTGAAAAATATGCAATCACCCAAAGCTGAATCCTCCCAGTCAGTTGAAAGTAGAAATGTTGCTACAAAAGTGTGCTTTGAGAAGGATGATTCCAAAAGGAGGACATACTCTAATAAAAGGGCAAAATCTTCTAAAAGGAAGGTACCATCTACACAATCTTGTACTGATGCTTCTAATTGTGTTTCCACAAAAAGTACAGGATGGAAAAATAATTCCAAACAAGTATGGATGAAGAAAATGAAGAAGCAGAGCTCTCCTGAAACAACACAACAGCTCAAGAAAAGTACCATAAAATCAGAAGGACTGAAGAAGTCAAGATTTGTGGGTCAATGTTGGTGTTGTAACAAGTATGTGCATTGCGCAAAGGATTATTAGTACAATCCACTAAATGCCAAAGCACAGAGGAAGCCCATGCCTAGGGGGAGAAAGCCAGAAGAAAAGAAGCAGCATCCACAGGTCCAGAAACATCTGTTTACTGCTAACAGATTTGGATTACTTGACAACATCTGGGATGGTTGCAAAAGTGGTCAACAATTTGATACATGTCAATCTCCGAATGTATCCAAAGCTGGAAAGAATAGAAGATCACAGAACCTGGCTAAGAGAGATTCTTTGGGAAGCAAGAAGAAAGTAGAAAATGCTCCCAAGAAGTGTTTGAGAAATGAAGATAAGTCCTTGGAGTCTGAGTCCAAGAATGGTGATGCATCCAGAAGGACCACCAAGGAGTGCTTCTCCTGTGTAAAGAATGGACATAACATGGATCTTTGTAAACAAGCCATGAAATATAATAGAAGCCAACTACACTCAAACATACAATCAATCCAGAAGAAGAAGAAGGGATTGATTGAAAATAAGTTGCCTAATAGAGGTAGCTTGAAAGTATTAAAGGAACCATGTGGAACTTCCAAAACTGAGGCCACACTTTCATGTGACTTAATAGTCATATGGCCACATCAGTTGCAACTTTCCAGAGAACTGCAAAAAGCTGAAGATGAAGCTATGGGAATTGCTAAAGCAAAAGGGAAGAGGAAGGTTTCACATGAAGATGTTTTGAGATCCACACCAGCACAGACATCAATGAAGATCAAACGTGCAAGTGTGAAGAATGGTGAAAATGGGACATCTCGGTTGAGAGAATCTTCTCAACCTTGTTGTTCACATTGATGAACCAAGGAGGTTCCATCTTATTCCCTAATAACGTGTATTTACATGTGCTAACATTGCAGGGAATTGAAGATGATGATCATTCTCATCTGGAGAGTGGTTTGGACAGAATGGAGTGAACCCCTTGAGGGGGAGCCAATCAGAAGAAGATGGGATTCTAAGATTTAATACCATCTTGAGAAAAGTGAAGGTATTCCAATCATACTTTCATCCCTTGTTTCTTAATTTTATTCATCATGACAATTAAGGGGGAGTATTGATTGAAGACAAATGGTTGAAATGGGAAGCTTTATCTTTGCACATGAACTTTCTAATGAGTTTTGTGAAGTTGTGCAGGATTTAGCAAATTCATTGTTATATCTGAAAAATTTCAAACCCCTAAGCATGATCTCACATGTGTAGAGAATTATGGACACCTTTGAATTCCTTGGTCATATCACTCTTGTTTTCTACACCGGGTTAGCCCAAGTAGACTTAGAGTTGATTTACTAAAGGTTCTTTGCTAAAGAGAACATGTGACATCATCCCTCTCTCAGTGTTTTTCAAGAAAATACTTTTCAAAAGGAGGAAGAGATTTTTGAAAAGAGAACCACACCACACCTTTGCATTTGATTGCCAATAAGGGGGAGAAAATATTGGCACACATATTGACCCATTCATATGTGCTGAAGAAGTGTATTGACAACAAATACAAAGGGGGAGATTGAAGTGCACTGTGTTGCATTTGTTGTCAATGAGACATGAGGTTGTCTTGGAATGAATGGAAGTCAAGGAATGTCAAGATGTGAATGACAAAGGTTGTGATGGTGTTGGTGATGAAGAGAGAATGGCCATAGTACTAAGATGCATGTCACTTAGGAGATTCACTAAGTGGCATAGGAGATGTGGTTGAAACATTCTCTAGTTATATCAGACGATTGTAGAACTGATCTTAATGTTTCAATACTTGTATCAAGATGATACTAAGTGACAACACTTGAAGAATGATGATGGAGCATCATTATATCTGACGATTTTTGAACTGGTCTTTAAGTTCAAAGAACTTGTATCCTGATGATACAATGTCACAACATTGATTGAAGACCATGCATTGTCTTCACAATGCATGAGGAGTTGAAAGGAGTTCCATCCACAACTACTAAGTGGATGATGTCCATTAATGAAGTCCATGCACTATCACTTAGTGCATGTGAACATGAAGATGATCCAATTGATCTCTGATTAGATAAATAAAGAACATTGAAGATTATAAGTGATTCAGGAGTTCGATTGATGAAGATGAACCTTCAGGAATTCGATATCCTAAGTGAAGATCATATGTAACAGCCCGAGATTTTATGAAAAATATTCTTTTTATTTCACTAATGTCTTGTATTGTACGCTACACCAAAAGGAGCTTGCACAACACGCATCCTTGACTTTCCTTGCATACACGCAATCGCGACCTTCCTCGATAGCGTGTGTAGTACGCAATAACGAGTTTCACTAAACAACGATATGCTATTAAAATATTATTAAAACTAGCCGTTATGAATAGTAGTAACCACTTTTTAAAATTCTGTAAATCTTATATTTCAAAATGAACTTCATTTTTGGATTCGGAGTATCGAATTTAGCCTAAGGTGAAATTTTGGTACTTTTCGGATAACTTTCATATTCTGATGAATAGTGAAAATTATTAATTATAATTAAAAAACAACTTTTTTAATCGAAATAATTAATAGTGATAAATTATTAATTTGAGTGGTTTTAAAGTATATTTAGAATATATTTTTACAATTTAATACAGTGTTGGTCATTGAATGTAATTTCACTTTTAAACCAGACATAATCAAGTGTCAATCTTTTGATAGATATTGTTTCTTAAAAACATGCTATTTGTTTTAACAGCGGGATTTAATTATAAAATTAATTAATGCAACTTATATGTTATGAATTTGGTAAAATAGACTTCATTTTTGAATTCGGAATATAAAATATAGTTTAGGATGAAATTTTGGCATTGTTCTGAAAAACATCAATTTTTAATGAATAGTGAAACTACTAAGTGGTTGGTTAAAAACTGAATTTTTGCATAAAACTTAATTTTACTGCTTCTGTGAATGGAATTTCGAAACTCCGAGAGACACGGTTAATATCAAGGACTAAAATGTGGTTCAATGAGATGAAAATAATTTTTTGGTGAATAGTAACTTTTTACTTTTTTTACCGCGGTTAATAGTAAATAGGGTAACTAAGGGTAAATATTATATTACTATTACCCTAACACATGTCCTAATTCTATTGGACAAGTTTAATTCGACCAAAAACAAACTTAGGAATAATATATGACCATTTAGGCCCACTTGGATTAGATTAGGACATTTATTATTAATTTATTTAAAGAAGGGTTAAAATAGTTAAAATCAAAGTTTAATAAAAAAATCATTTTTAATATGGGGTTATACATAAGATAAATTCGATTGTAAATATTCATTAGAAAGCTAATAAGATTTCCTACATGATGGTATTTTATTTGTAATTTTTAGAAATGAAATAATTTAATTTATATATGACACAAAGATGATGCAGTAATTATCTTATTAATGAAATATTGACATAATTGATAATATAAATACCAAAATAAATGTAATTTAAGACTTTTTATGAATTACACTAATTTTCTAGGTTACTATGATATATTAATGTTGATTTAATCAACTTGGTTCGAACATTTAATTCTGTTATGACTTTCACAAACATCATATATCAAATAGTGTCAAAATTGACACAAAATAGTTTTTAAATCAAATATTATATTATTAATTGTTATTTTATTCCTAAAAATCTAAGGTTCGGCCAAATGACTTAGATAAGGATATATATATTAATAATAAACAATTTGGGGTTCGTTTGGCATGTTATAGTAAGTGTATTAACCATATAGTGAAAGAAAACAAAAAGACACGGTAAAAGTTAAATTATTTAACTTAGAGTTAAATCTAATTGATAAGGTTTAAAATAAGATCCAAACATGTCTAAATTTGATTGGTTGATGAGATTACAACCCTATCTCATCTAAGCTTCGAATATGAGTCATTTTTGGAGGTTTTTAAGTGGGGTTAGATTTATTATAAATTAATATTTTTAAGAATTCATAAGGTGCCCCTCTCCTCCCCTATAAAAGGACACCTCCTCCCCCTCCTCCTCACACCAATTTGAGCTCTCAAGCTCGGCCAAACCCTGCCAAAATCTCTTCTCCACTTCCCTAGAAACATCCTAGAGGTTCTGGTCTTCCTCAAAGACCAATGTTAGTACCCTAAGAGGAGGTCTCAAAGAGGCACTTCAAAGAAGAGGTAATTACCGTTACCAATTCTTTCATCTTTATTTCTTCTTCCACTTCTTCTTCTTAGGTTGTTTCATTATGAAGTAATAACATCAGTATCACTCATATAATTATATGTTATTATAAGTATGAAACAACCCTATTTCACCATCTATCCATCCTACGGAAAAGGAAATCACCGCGCGTGCGTACGTACGGAATACCGTCTCCACGCCGTGGTGTAATCTATTTTCCACCACCACCTTACATGGATGGGTATAATGGTGTAAAGAATAACTATACATAATTATTACAACATCATATTGATTCTGATATATTGTATAATCCACTCCAATTCAATTCAATATTTATAGAAATGATATCATCGCTCGTGCGTACGTACGGACCACCATCTCCACGACGCGATGAGATTTATTCTCCATGTTAACCATTTAAGAATGATTATAAAGTATATATAAGAAATAATAATGAAATATATGACATTATAAAGCTACTGGATTTATGTATATATATATATATGTATGTCATCTACTTACTTCCATTTCAAGACAATAAGGAAAGGAAAACAGCGTTCATGCGTACGTACGGACTACCGTCTCCATGAACGGTGTTTTTCATTTTATTTATCTACCTATTATATATATATATATACTGAATATATATGATATATAAATCATATTTTATATTCTGTAAGTAAGTAAATCATGATATAAGTAATAATGTTGTCAAGAACAACAAGTCAAAACACCTACGATAAATGAAACGATTTTACCCAAAACGCTTCTTTAACATGGAATTTACAAAAGAACGGGTAATATAATGTCATAAGTGAACCATATATGATATCATAACAATGAATATGATTCTGTAATAAGTCAATAACATTATTTAAATCATTATACAGGAGCTTCGGACACGAACAAAGCAAATCGGACCTACGGTAAGGGAAATATCACAATCTCATTTTTATCCGAGATTGTTTATACGTTGGTATTTACTGGGGTGTATTTTATCATCCACATCCATGTTTTCTCAATATGCAATATTATTTCCATCCACCTACAATTGTTTAAAACCAATTTTACCCTTCTATGAGTTTTTAGTAAAAGATATGAAAGGAATCTTTTGTCGTTTTTTTTATACGAGGTACTTTTTGACTTTTCCGACAAAAGTACGAAGAATGTTTTTTTTAACTTATACGGCACGAACGAATTTCTACTGTTTTATAAATCCTTATTTTCATGAAGCTTCCTCTAAAAGATTTCATGACTATTTTCAATAAAATTTCTTTCTTTTAAAATTGCATGATGTTTTGTGAAAAGAAATTGATTTTGAAGAAGAAAGGATATTTTCCTCAAGAATTCAATTCAAGTGTTTTATCAAAATTATTTTCCATCTAAGATAATAAAGGGTTCTGTTTCTATCCATATTTTTAAATTGATTTGACTATGTTGTAATGGAATTATGTTTATGAATTCCTTTATCTTATATTAATGGTTTTATGATGACATGTTGTTTAAGAATCCCATTTTTATTACATGGGTTATGCAATAATGTATGATTTATGATTTTGTGGCACACATAAGAAAGGATTCATTAAGAGATGGGTGGGACCTATATCTCCCTCCAATGAATTGGGTAAAGATTTTATATCTCATGAGATAGACATGGCTGGAATGGTAGGTTATACCGGTTCAGTGAAACAGGACTGAAACGAGGATTACTCGATTCAGAAAGGGACTTTGTCCACTAAGATAGTCTTGGCAATGAGTCTTGACTAACAAGAAATGATTCTCTATGATTATGTGTGTATGCCACAAAGTTCCATGTTTTATGATTATTGTGATCACATTTTACTGCCATGATTTATCCCATGTTATGAAATTATGCTCTCTTTTGCAGGTTATGATTTCCAAAATGTTATGTTCTTATGAATATGATGTGATTGATATTTCTTTTGTTTACCCTTACTGAGCATTTGAGCTCACCCTTTTATGTTTTCTTTTCCCCAGGATATAAAGAAAGGTTTTAGGTAAAAAAAAGGAAGATCTTTATGGGAGATGTTGAAGATCTTTCACCACGATTAGAAGATTATAGTCCGAGTTTCCAAAGACACTAAACTATTACGGTCCTTGTGTGTGTGTTTTTGTAATGTACTAAGTATTCCGCAAAAGTGATGTAAAGTCCATGTACGTCAGGCTTCGGGTCTCTACAGTTGGTATCAGAGGAAAGGTTTAGTCAACCTTTGGAAACTAGGATGCGAAAACGTTAGTGAGATCCCTAGAGATATTTCTAAGGTATGTCTAGGGATGTCCCTAAGGTTAAGTATACGTATAGGTTATAGTACTAGAACTACGCTAACGATCATAGAATTAAACCTAAGATGTTAGATGTTCAAGGTACTCCCCCTTTATTATGTTGTTTTCCCTAGCATGATTTTTGCCTCTCACGCTATTCTTTTTGGGTTTTAGAAAATGGCTGGAAACATGGTGATTCACGATAATGGAGGAAATTATGGACAATGGAATGATATTCTTTATGAGCAACCAAATGAAATGGGATTTGGAAGTCCAAACATCATTATTATGCCAAATCAGCAATCTCATAATATGATCAATAAAGTAAAATTTGGTAAGTTTCCTGACTCGGCTAATAAGAGAAAGATGGAGTTTCATGATGATCATAGAGGAAAGAAAGTTCAATTTCCCCTATGTAAATCATGTGGGAAGAGGCATCAAGGGGAATGTTTCAAAGGAACTGGAAGATGCTTTGGGCGTGGAAAAGAAGGACACAAAGCCAGTAAGTGCAAAGGAAAAGGTTCAGTTAATACCAGGGATGAGGATAATGGTATTGCTACGACATCAAAAATGGTTAAGTGTTTTAAATGTGGAATGTATGGGAATTATGCAAACAAATGCCCTATGGGAAAGACTCATGAAGAGAATCAGTATGGTCATATGGGAAGTATTTATGTGGATGATGATGAAGAGACTACCAATGGTATGTGAGATGAAAGAATTGTTGAAGCTCGGTCAATGGTTTAAGAATGTAGTGGAATGATTACATGTTTATCATGTGTAATGTTGTATAAGTAATCTCATGGTACTATGGAATAAAGAGACATGTAAGGATTGTAACATTGTTGTCTGATTAATGTTACCAGTATCCATGAAAGGTTATTCAGATATTTTTGGAATGAAGATGATATGCGCATAATGAAGGGATAAGGGGAAAATGAAATGTTTGACAGTATTCATGAGCTCATGATTGATATAAGGACTAAGTGATATCATGGTTTGAGTATATAGAATTTTGAGGATTTCGGTATGTGAAAAGTGTTAACTTTTAACTACATTCAAGTTTTCACTAAGGTTCAATGGGTATTCAAGAGAGTACAAGATTAAGGCCTCTGAATGTTTGGAATGTGACCAACAAGATATATCTTATGATATATGGGGATCAACGATGGTATTAAATCTCTGGTAATCGTTTTCACTATGTTATGAGAATGGACTGCAGTATTATGAGCCTAATGATTGGAATGAATTATGTTGGACATAAGTTAGTATTGTTTAAGGATAGAAGTTTTTTTCGATATTATTGATGGGATGTTATAGTAATATAGTTTTATAAAAAGGACAACCTGCAGGACAGGCGACAGCCCATCGCTTCGGACAGGGCTGTGGGAATCGAACCCACAACCGAAGTGCGACTGGCCTTTATCGCCTACCACTGACCTACAGGAAGTCCCTGTTTAGTAGAAACTAGTTTTATTATATTAAGCAGTATGATATGTGATGTATAAGTTCATTTTAGGAACCATATATGATTAATCTCACTATAGATGGATTTATGTATTTTTTTGATAACTTTTCTAACCTTTTGTTTGAGACAGATGGAATGACCCGTCATTCTATCACATGATCTGCTAACACATCGCGAATGACAAATTCAACTTCATTTCTTTAAGAGATGATGTTGAAATTGTTAAAGGCACGGACAATAGTGATATTGTACCAAAATAAAGTAAGTATTTATTCTAATTCAAATTTTCAACTTTAGGGAAATGATCTTGAAAACCAAAAATGTTGTCCTAGTGATCTTATACCTGATGAATCAGATGGTACCTTATATCATCACAAATCTATGGATTTGTGATTACTGGCTTTTCCAAAGCCATGTTCTCTACCACTCTCCATCAGAACATGATGGTTAGATTTCTCTTCCATATCCATATTTTTACCTATGTGGAAACCCAGCGATTAGTTTATTTGGGTAATCGTTACATTTCATACTTTAGTTTTTAATGCCAAGTTTTTGTATTCCTTTTTACGATGTGGGATTCTATTAAAGAATCTTTCGAATAGTAAACCATTTATAACCCCGACGAATTTCGAGGGCGAAATTCATTTTAAGGGGGGTAGAATGTAACAGCCCGAGATTTTATGAAAAATATTCTTTTTATTTCACTAATGTCTTGTATTGTACGCTACACCAAAAGGAGCTTGCACAACACGCATCCTTGACTTGCCTTGCATACACGCAATCGCGACCTTCCTCGATAGCGTGTGTAGTACGCAATAACGAGTTTCACTAAACAACGATATGCTATTAAAATATTATTAAAACTAGCCGTTATGAATAGTAATAACCACTTTTTAAAATTCTGTAAATCTTATATTTCAAAATGAACTTCATTTTTGGATTCGGAGTATCGAATTTAGCCTAAGGTGAAATTTTGGTACTTTTCGGATAACTTTCATATTCTGATGAATAGTGAAAATTATTAATTATAATTAAAAAACAACTTTTTTAATCGAAATAATTAATAGTGATAAATTATTAATTTGAGTGGTTTTAAAGTATATTTAGAATATATTTTTACAATTTAATACAGTGCTGGTCATTGAATGTAATTTCACATTTAAACCAGACATAATCAAGTGTCAATCTTTTGATAGATATTGTTTCTTAAAAACACGCTATTTGTTTTAACAACGGGATTTAATTATAAAATTAATTAATGCAACTTATATGTTATGAATTTGGTAAAATAGACTTCATTTTTGAATTCAGAATATAAAATATAGTTTAGGATGAAATTTTGGCATTGTTCTGAAAAACATCAATTTTTAATGAATAGTGAAACTACTAAGTGGTTGGTTAAAAACTGAATTTTTGCATAAAACTTAATTTTACCGCTTCTGTGAATGGAATTTCGAAAATCCGAGAGACACGGTTAATATCAAGGACTAAAATGTGGTTCAATGAGATGAAAATAATTTTTTGGTGAATAGTAACTTTTTACTTTTTTTACCGCGGTTAATAGTAAATAGGGTAACTAAGGGTAAATATGATATTACTATTACCCTAACACATGTCCTAATTCTATTGGACAACTGTAATTCGACCAAAAACAAACTTAGGAATAAAATATGACCATTTAGGCCCACTTGGATTAGATTAGGACATTTATTATTAATTTATTTAAAGAAGGGTTAAAATAGTTAAAATCAAAGTTTAATAAAAAAATCATTTTTAATATGGGGTTATACATAAGATAAATTCGATTGTAAATATTCATTAGAAAGCTAATACGATTTCCTACATGATGGTATTTTATTTGTAATTTTTAGAAATTAAATAATTTAATTTATTTATGACACAAAGATGATGCAGTAATTATCTTATTAATGAAATATTGACATAATTGATAATATAAATACCAAAATAAATGTAATTTAAGACTTTTTATGAATTACACTAATATTCTAGGTTACTATGATATATTAATGTTGATTTAATCAACTTGGTTCGAACATTTAATTCTGTTATGACTTTCACAAAAATCATATATCAAATAGTGTCAAAATTGACACAAAATAGTTTTTAAATCAAATATTATATTATTAATTGTTATTTTATTCCTAAAAATCTACGGTTCGGCCAAATGACTTAGATAAGGATATATATATTAATAATAAACAATTTGGGGTTCGTTTGGCATGTTATAGTAAGTGTATTAACCATATAGTGAAAGAAAACAAAAAGACACGGTAAAAGTTAAATTATTTAACTTAGAGTTAAATCTAATTGATAAGGTTTAAAATAAGATCCAAACATGTCTAAATTTGATTGGTTGATGAGATTACAACCCTATCTCATCTAAGCTTCGAATATGAGTCATTTTTGGAGGTTTTTAAGTGGGGTTAGATTTATTATAAATTAATATTTTTAAGAATTCCTAAGGTGCCCCTCTCCTCCCCTATAAAAGGACACCTCCTCCCCCTCCTCCTCACACCAATTTGAGCTCTCAAGCTCGGCCAAACCCTGCCAAATTCTCTTCTCCACTTCCCTAGAAACATCCTAGAGGTTCTGGTCTTCCTAAAAGACCAATTTTAGTACCCTAAGAGGAGGTCTCAAAGAGGCACTTCAAAGAAGAGGTAATTACCGTTACCAATTCTTTCATCTTTATTTCTTCTTCCACTTCTTCTTCTTAGGTTGTTTAATTATGAAGTAATAACATCAGTATCACTCATATACTGATATGTTATTATAAGTATGAAACAACCCTATTTCACCATCTATCCATCCTACGGAAAAAGAAATCACCGCGCGTGCGTACGTACGGAATACCGTCTCCACGCCGTGGTGTAATCTATTTTCCACCACCACCTTACATGGATGGGTATAATGGTGTAAAGAATAACTATACATAATTATTACAACATCATATTGATTCTGATATATTGTATAATCCACTCCAATTCAATTCAATATTTATAGAAATGATATCATCGCTCGTGCGTACGTACGGACCACCATCTCCACGACGCGATGAGATTCATTCTCCATGTTAACCATTTAAGAATGATTATAAAGTATATATAAGAAATAATAATGAAATATATGACATTATAAAGCTACTGGATTTATGTATATATATATATATGTATGTCATCTACTTACTTCCATTTCAAGACAATAAGGAAAGGAAAACAGCGTTCATGCGTACGTACGGACTACCGTCTCCATGAACGGTGTTTTTCATTTTATTTATCTACCTATTATATATATATATACTGAATATATATGATATATAAATCATATTTTATATTCTGGAAGTAAGTAAATCATGATATAAGTAATAATGATGTCAAGAACAACAAGTCAAAACACCTACGATAAATGAAACGATTTTACCCAAAACGCTTCTTTAACATGGAATTTACAAAAGAACGGGTAATATAATGTCATAAGTGAACCATATATGATATCATAACAATGAATATGATTCTGTAATAAGTCAATAACATTATTTAAACCATTATACAGGAGCTTCGGACACGAACAAAGCAAATCGGACCTAAGGTAAGGGAAATATCACAATCTCATTTTTATCCGAGATTGTTTATACGTTGGTATTTACTGGGGTGTATTTTATCATCCACATCCATGTTTTCTCAATATGCAATATTATTTCCATCCACCTACAATTGTTTAAAACCAATTTTACCCTTCTATGAGTTTTTAGTAAAAGATATGAAAGGAATCTTTTGTCATTTTTTTTATACGAGGTACTTTTTGACTTTTCCGACAAAAGTACGAAGAATGTTTTTTTTAACTTATACGGCACGAACGGATTTCTACTGTTTTATAAATCCTTATTTTCATGAAGCTTCCTCTAAAAGATTTCATGACTATTTTCAATAAAATTTCTTTCTTTTAAAATTGCATGATGTTTTGTGAAAAGAAATTGATTTTGAAGAAGAAAGGATATTTTCCTCAAGAATTCAATTCAAGTGTTTTATCAAAATTATTTTCCATCTAAGATAATAAAGGGTTATGTTTCTATCCATATTTTTACATTTATTTGACTATGTTGTAATGGAATTATGTTTATGAATTCCTTTATCTTATATTAATGGTTTTATGATGTCATGTTGTTTAAGAATCCCATTTTTATTACATGGGTTATGCAATAATGTATGATTTATGATTTTGTGGCACACATAAGAAATGATTCATTAAGAGATGGGTGGGACCTATATCTCCCTCCAATGCATTGGGTAAAGATTTTATATCTCATGAGATAGACATGGCTGGAATGGTAGGTTATACCGGTTCAGTGAAACAGGACTGAAACGAGGATTACTCGATTCAGAAAGGGACTTTGTCCACTAAGATAGTCTTGGCAATGAGTCTTGACTAACAAGAAATGATTCTCTATGATTATGTGTGTATGCCACAAAGTTCCATGTTTTATGATTATTGTGATCACATTTCACTGCCATGATTTATCCCATGTTATGAAATTATGCTCTCTTTTGCAGGTTATGATTTACAAAATGTTATGTTCTTATGAATATGATGTGATTGATATTTCTTTTGTTTACCCTTACTGAGAATTTGAGCTCACCCTTTTATGTTTTCTTTTCCCCAGGATATAAAGAAAGGTTTTAGGTAAAAAAAAGGAAGATCTTTATGGGAGATGTTGAAGATCTTTCACCACGATTAGAAGATTATAGTCCGAGTTTCCAAAGACACTAAACTATTACGGTCCTTGTGTGTGTGTTTTTGTAATGTACTAAGTATTCCGCAAAAGTGATGTAAAGTCCATGTACGTCAGGCTTCGGGTCTCTACATCATATGAGAGGAGGATTGATGAATTCCTATGAAGAAGATAGATGAAATGGCTTAGTGGAGAATGGCTTGGAAGTAGTGGCTTGGCATTTGGTACTTAGTAACTTTGTTTTTACACAAAGGCTAGGTTCTACACTTAAGCAAAACATTAGCCACCAAGGGCCAGCCTTAAGGGTTCAACCCAAGGCACATGTGGGACTAGGTCACCACGCCCAAGGGGATCCCATGAGGCCAGCCTGAGAGGCCGCGGCCATGTGTAAGCCGGGGCCACGCAGGGGATCAGGTCCTGCGCAGCGTGGGCGCAGAGCGTGCCCGAAGGGTGTGCATAGTGGGCGCCAGTGGCGCGCCCGCAGGGAGCAGAGTGGAAGCAGAGCGTGCCCGCAGGGAGAACTCGGCGCGGGGCGGCACCGAGAGGGGAGAAGTTCAATTGCTGAGCTGATGGCAGCGCGAGGGTGATAAACCATGGCAAAACCGCTCGGCGTTTCGATGTGGGATGCGGAAATTTCACCGGGAACGAATCCTGGCCTCCCGATCGATCGCGCGCCAGATCTCGACCGCACGATCGATCCCGCGCGAGATCTTCTGATCGCGGCCGTCCGATGTATTTCAAACATCTGATCCGACGGCTAAGAGACCGTCCTCTTCCTCGAGCTTGCCCGAAGCCACCCGCGAGCCTCCGACGAACCAGGCGCCATCCGAGCATGGATTTTGAGATCCTGGCTACTATTTCCGAAGCTGAAGGCTCCATTGAGCTCGTCTGGACCTACTGAACAGATCCATGCCTAAAAATTGGCTTGCATGCAATGAGAGGAGAATTAGATGATCGGCCGAAGCAACTGAAGGTGCGAGGCCATTCGGTGTTGTTGATCTGCATGGACAGGTATTAATAGAGGCATGCACGCGTTCAAAAACGCATAAATGTGAAGGAAAATAAAAAGAGAAGAACCCGCGGTGAACCGAGGAGAAAGTTCATGATTTGAAAAAATCTTGAAGATCTGAATATTTCGGGGATTTGAGATTTATCCCACGCGGATGTTTTGAGGATTCTCTGCGTATAAAAGGAGAGCCCATGCTCTCGGTGTTGCTTGCTAAAACTCTGTTGAAAATCCGAGTCCCGTGAGAGCTCTGCCTCACGAAGATTTTGAAGCCCCGCGCAAGTAAACTTGTGTGGCTGGAGTTCCTTGCGCGCAACACATTTGCGCGACAAGAAGGATGGAGGTCCCCTGCGCGCCTACTCTTTGCGTGGCAGGAAGACCCGAGGCCGCATTACTTTCGCGTCCTCGTGGTTGGTTGGAGCTTGCGCGACAGAAGTGTCTGCAGCACCCTGCACGCCCTTCTTGTGCCCAAGGCAGAAGCACTTGCATGAATTGGTGCTTGCGCGGCAGTAAAGAAACTTGCACCTTGCGCGCTTCCTTTAAGCTTAAGTGGCAAAGAAGATCCGAGGCACCTTGGTGTGTTTAACCAAAGGAGAAGAACCCGAGGCATACACTATTTGTGTGTGCAAAGTGAACAAGAAGAAAGGCTACGGGTTGTGTGTGCAAGAAGAAGTGAAGGGCAAAGCCTTGTGTGCAAAGAAGACTAAAAGAATAAATTGTGTGTGCTAAACAAGAACAAGGCCGAACCTAGGTGTGTGCACCAAAAGTGAACACACTTAGAAGAAGAAAGAAGTGGAAGACTCACACTAATGTATAACACACTCTTAAGTGTGTAATAAAATTGAATAAAGTGTGTGAAGTTTGAGAAGGTGTGTGTGCTTAATAAGAATACACCCTTTGTGGTTTTAATGCACTAAGAAGAGAAGAAGGGGAGTGCATGCATGCATGCATGCACGTGCACACGTGAACAGTGCCAAATCAGTGGTGTGCATCTGAGTTGTCCAAGACCAGAAGATCTTGAAGAATTTGAGAAGGCCATGCAGTCAGTGCATGAGGATACAGAGTTGCCATGCACTTAGTGCGTGAAGTTGTTCTGATGTGAGACTGAGCCAGACTAAAGTTAAAGATATTGGTTGTCTGAGTTTTCAGTAGATTGAGAAGACCCTGATCAACAGAAGTGATCAGAAGCTGAGAAAGACCAACAGACCTTTTCAGAGGTTGTTGAAGTTTCTTGAAGAGAGAAGCCAGGTCATCCTTAGAAGAAGGTGATAAAGCCTGAGCAAGACGAGAAGACCTGATCATCACAAGTGATCAGAGGTACAGAGCAAGGCCAGCAGTCTTTATCCCAGGCTGCTGAGGATACTTGAAGAGGTTAAAGAGGAGAAGAGCTACTCGTGCGACTCGAGCAGCCATGAGAAGACCCTGTGGGACTCAGGGAGAAGAAGTCTTCAGTGGGATTCTGAAGCAGGCCAGTGGGACTCTGGTAACACTATGTGAAGCAGTATAAAGACCCTCCTGTGGGACTCAGGAGAGATACAGTGGGAAGCTGTATCGACCATTGTAATACTAACAGATTATAATGGGAGAATCCATGCTGGGAGAGCATGGCAAGGATGTAGGCCTTTGGTGCCGAACCTTGTAAATCCTTGTGTCCTGTGCCTTTTCATTACTGCATTATCCGGGAAAGGTTGAGAGACATAAGAAGAGTGGGTCGAGGCCTTAACAAGCTATAGAGGTTTAATTGATTAAGAATCAATTAGTAAAATGTTTTAAAGGATCACTGATTCACCCCCTCCCCCTCTCAGTGATTCACACTGATCTGGGCACTTCACAACGCACTAGCTATCACTTCCTCAATCAGGATGAGATGCCTATGAATCTCCATCTAATAAAAATACACATAATACAATTTCATAATCTGAATAAACATTTTATTTACTTATGGAAACATGATATGAGACCCGAAATGATTTTATAGTAGTAGAAAAATTAATTTTAAACACCTTTCTATTTCAAATATTAATGTCTCCAACATTGACTAATTACTTTTGAAATGTTGTTACATAATGTTCTAAATAATTAAAATAAAATCATTTAACTACTAGTAGAATATATATTTTTACATTACACATATGAACAGAACTCTTTTCATTTTAGGAATGAACCAAATTACTGATTGTATCACATCAAACTGAGTTTTTTAATCCTATAAAACATTCTTCAAAATTTATTTTATCAAATTTTAAATATTTAGAGGGAATCCTATTATATTTATTAGTTGAATTATATTCCTTTAATTCCACCTGAACATCCTCTTACTCTTTTTTCTCGATGTAAATATGTTTTGGTAAATTCAATCTTAAATTTCTCCGTAAAATAGACTGCCACGAAAAAAATATAATGATAGGTATAACTCTTTATAAACACAATTTCAAACCATAATAAAAACATTATCAATTATACTCACATACTCCCTATAAAAATATATCTCATACCTGATCATCATGGTATAATTTTCTTATTAATTATCCACTTGATCTTCTGCCTTTTTTTCAAATACAAAAAATTAAATCCATTCTAAGTTGAAGATATTTAGTAAAAATCATATCAGGATAAATATATTTGATTAATATCAAATAGAAGAAATCAATAAAATCATTTTCATCATTATTCATAATCATATACCATCATATATTGACATCACGATCAATATAATAAATATAAGGAATAAAAAATTATAAATTCAATACAACCCAAAACATTAAATACCATTTCCAATGAAGCTATCTATCCTTTATATTTTACTGATTCTACATAAATGAAAAATTATTGAGGGTGTGGTTTTAAAAAATGGTCTCTATATAAATATTGGTATTTAGAGAATTTAGTTTTTCTCATTCAAGATTTACAGTATCAGTATCCAATTTCAATAGAGTTAACAATTCTATTCAAATCCTTCCAACATTCATATTTGTAAAGCTATTATCTTAATAATTCCATCCCACTTCATCTTCCAAATATCCTATATATAAATACTTTTATAATTGATATGTATTAGATGAATCCAAATGAAAATATTAATCATCTATATGATAGTAATATAGAAATTATTTGGAAATTCTTAAAAATTTATTTTAACATTATCGGAACCACTAAATGTATCTAAGATATTCAATTGATATCAGCTATAAAACCTAGAAACAATATCAAAAATAATTATATGTTTTTTAACATTAGATGAACATTAACATATTTTCAATATAATTTCCATTTCATTTTTTACATAATTAGTTAATATTTTAAATAACAATGGTTTCATTTAAACCTAGTGTATGTTATTTCTACAAAAAATAGATTTCAGTTTCCCAGATTTGTTTCCTTGAATAAAATTTGTATTCATTTCAGATGAGTCATCATAGAATAAATATAGACCTTTATATAACTTCAAATCATCTTTATTCATTGTTAATGTGATTTTAAAATATGGGAAGATCAAAAAATCGATAAAAACATGATATTAAAATAATGTAATCTTGTTAGTCTGGTAAAAATATCATATCCCTTGAAATGTTTTACCTTTTTTCCAATAAAACATTGAGAACATAAATAATGAATTTACACATAATAAAAATGAAATTTAAAAAAAAAATTAGAACCCATTATTATGAAAAATAAATGAATGATGTCATCTTTAGACATGTGGTATCTCAGGAAAACAATTGAAACCATTCCACTTTAAGTGCAATTAATTTCTTCTTACCTCATTAAATTAGAATGCTTTTATAAAAAAATATCAAATAATTATATTAGTGTGTTAGATAATCATATTCATAACCCCTTTTTAGTAATGTTTATGTAATGTTAGAATAACTAATTCTTTATTAATTCCATATGAATAACCTACCATGTCATGTTCCTCATTTATGTCGTTAATAACTAAATAAATAGGTAATGGATTGTAGAGATATGTTGTGATTAACCATAATCATGAGCTATATCTGGCTCACCATTCACCATGTATAATTCTGAAGTTCTAAAGAATTAATTTTCTAAATCATTCGATTTTTATCATAAAATTCACAAAAAACTCAGTCAAGACCATAAGAAAAATAGATTCTATTTTCTTATGATCATATAGTGAAATACATTTTTTATGAAATAAAAATATTAAAATATAAAATTCCTAAATGATTGGGAATAAGGTAATTTTTATAAAAAAAAATATATTATAATGTAATATTGCAGATGGATAACTTAGATGATGTAGGGAACAAGTAATCAGGATCTATATGTTAAAAATATTTTTTTTTACTTTTGTAATAAATCATACATAAAACAACTAGAAAGCATTGAAAATATTTATTTTTAGTACATTATAAAGAAAGTGAAAAAAATTTCGAAGTAGAATTCATAAAAAATTGAAAAATAAATAAAAGAATTATTAAATCATTTAAAATAACATGTATATAGAGGATAATAATTTTAAAACATTTAAGAAAACTATTTATTGGAAAATCCCTAACCTTGAGTCCTGAATCATTTCATTCGTATGTATACCCTCAAATGTAAAAAAGTTATATTAATTTTATACTTAATTAATAACATTTTTTTATGTATTCAATTAATATTTTTCCTTTTATTTCATTTTTAACAGGTTTTATTTAGTTACCAAAAGTATAAAGTTCACATTGGATATTTTGATCACGTTCTATTTATAACCTAAAAATAAAATACGTGCATTTACCATGGTAAATAGGGATATGGATACATTAAACCTAGAATCTTAAACTTGTTATACTTATCATTGTTAGGTATTTGATATTATTTTAATACCAACCAAGATAATTGGTTCAAATAAATAAATAATTATAAATCATAGAGATAGTAGTGTATACGTATGCATGAATAATGTTTCAATTTTTATACTCAATGGATTATAAATAATGTTGATAATATATTAATTTGAATTAATCATAAATATATTGTAGATATGATATTTAATATTTTGTTTCATCATTATGACCAAACTTTTATGGTTGAAATGAAATATTAAACAACTTAATCCATAGGGGTGGTATCCCACACATACACACCAATGATGTTATCGTATTCAAATATATGAATGGGTAAGAAGGTAAGTAATATATTATATTTAAATAATAATAATAGTGTATTAAATATAATATATAATCATTTTATTCAAAATTTTAACAATCCGTATGATCGAGTGATGAAAAATAAAACACATCACTTCGTGGAGGTGCTAGTCCACTTGTACGTTTGAGGAATGTTTTCATTTTTTATAGGATATAAAAATTTATAGAAAGGGGATTTAATATAATCATAATGAAATTTCAGAATATATATGATAGATATTTTATTATGTAATTATCATTAAATAATATGTTGATGAGGTAGAATAATAAAAAAAATATGAAACACTTAGTTAAGAATTTTACCACATATTTAGAAATAAACTCGTAAATTACACATTAATCATGCATAGTTTGGTAATTTTGGGAGACAAGGAGTACAAGAAAGTGTTCTGGGATGTTGGGAAGGAATTTTGGTATGTATGAGTTGGGATAAATAACTAAACATGTGTTAATAAGTAAGTATAGGAGGTTCCCATTTTTATGTGGGGGGAGTGATACACAATAAATACATAAAAGTTAAAATATATTATATGTATTTATCAAAGTAAACTAGATCAAAATTAATACCAAATATTGAAAAAAAATTCATATATAAATACTCTAAAAATTATCATTTATCCATTTTTAGAGATATACGATAATTTATATCTTAGTATAACCATTTTAAGCATTACTGGGTGATAATGTTTTACCTTTATTACTCTTCATAATGAAAAAAATGAAGTTAAAAAAATTATAAAAATTAAATTTTTTCCAATTATGAAATTAGTTTTAAGATATTATTTTCTAAAATTGGTAAAAATTAATTTTAACATAAATACACAAACATCAAGGAAATCATTTTTTAGAAAATTTTAATTTTTAAGGATAATAATTATCTTAATCAAAAAATAAACTATAATAATGATTGATATGGAATTAATAGGATAAATTTCATTAAAATGGGAATGAATTAAAATTAATACCAATTCAAAAGGGAATTATACTTTTTTTAATGAATGGAAATAAATGAAATGTTTTTTAAAAATTGTAATTATTTCACTATTGTCCATAAAGTAAATTTTTTTAGAAATATATAATAAATTATCCCTAAGATAAATTCTATAAAAATATTTTAATAATTAATTATTATTTTATCAAATTAAAAGTATAGAATTAAAAAATTTAACTTTTAAGTAAAACCATGTAACACAGACAAAAAAATATTTAAATAAAACCATAAATTTTTCAATTGAATATTCATATAGTTTTATTTATAAAGCTATGATGGATATAAATATGAAAAATAAATTTTTATATGTAATGATATTTTTTATTTCAATAATTAAATGGGTTTTCTCATGTCTTACAACATTTGTGATTTTGAAATACTAAGGAAAGATGATTCAAATATTTTTATGTGTGTGAAACAAACCAAACTTTTATTAATAAAACTTCAACAATATTTAAATAAATGTATTAATATGTAAAATGTTTATATAAAACATATGAAATTCATTGGTTTTTTTGGATTTTTAATAATGTTACAAATTTTTATCATTGTTAATTTATTCATTGAACTATGATCAAATGATTAGTATAAATATATGGATTTAAAAAATCGTATTTACTTATACAAAGGTAGGGATGGACTAATCACGAATAATTTCACCACACAAATCCATGTTTTTGGAGCTCGGAAAGGAGGCAACATCACTGGTATTTGTTCGTTACCAATCCCAAGTAGAGCTTCAACATGTTAAGCGTGAAAGGAACCTCCTACTAGAGAAGTAGAAGTTAACCGAGATTACAACCTGAGAAAAGTTGTCCGAGCCTCCCGAAAAGATTTTCACCATCGCATAACTATCCTATAGGTCTTATGAGGTTGTTTTAATGGGTTATCTAATAAGACCCTATCACCATGTGCATTATTTTTCTGTATATAATAAATAATATACGATCATTTAGTTATTGTTACTTTGATAAAACATATTATTTTTTATTTAATATTAACATTCAATTAAAAAATCCATTTTTTGAATTAATTGATTATTGAATGAAATATTATTGAAAACAAATATTATTTCCAAATTAATTTTTATTGAATATAAATGATTATATAATTTTTTTGAATATAATTGTAATTTTTATTAATGTTTGGATGTTATTTTTGTCAAAACCCATGAATTTTTTTATAAAAGATTATTTATGTTTTAAAAGTAAAAATTAAAATATTTAGAAAATTATATAGATAAAATGAATATTATTTTTGGATTCAGGATGTTGAAATTATCTAATGGTGTATTTATAAAAATTTTCTGAGATAGTCAAATTTTTGCGTAAAAATTAAATATCATTTAAATATATAATGTGTTTTTGACATAATATTGGCCCAATAATGATGTAATATAATACTATAAAAGGTATTATGTACCAATATTTATTTTAACATTAAAATAATTATATTTTTTATTGGTTTTACAAATTTTACAAAGCCTTAGTGAACCCTCAATGACTTATAAAATATTTTAAATTGTTAAAATGATTTCCATGATACTGTGAATCTCCTCCAAATAATTAACCCTATGATTTCTATAAGTTTTCCCATTAGTATTTGAAATTAATTTTTTCCACTCCAATATTTCCAAAACCATGGGATGGATTGTGGTTTTTATTAGTTTATTGTGTGGTGTCCAAAACCTAAATAATAAAAAATTCCCACTCTTTTACTACATAAACCCACTCATTATCCCATTTTTCTTCACTCAAAACCCTTTTAGCATGTACCTAATCTATCCTCCTCTCTATATAATCCTCCAAGGCTCTCATATCTCCCATGACGCCTCTCTCAATCCCCACCAATGCCTTTGGTATCACACATCCAAATAACAGATTTCTTCTTGTATGATTTTTATCCCAGTTTCATTATATGGTTATAACCATGTATTATGAATTTAAAATGATGGGGGTATGATTTTTACCGCCCCCATACTTCCATACACATGTTTTAATGATTATAGACATCATTATATCTCGTTAATTCCTCCAATGTACACCCATTACCATGCCATAATTATGTAAGGGATTTCTCTCTGCTCATTTAAATTCATGTAATTATTTTATATTTTGCATCAAAATCACATTAAATATGTTTGGGATATTATGTACCATTACCCCATTAATTTAAAATTCATTTATAAATTATTATATATCACTTTCTCCCTTATCAACCCATTTTATGATTTCTATTTGACGTCATTATGCTGCCAAAGTTACACCAAAACATCCCATGAGAAAATCATAATGTAAGTGAATACAATACCCATTTTTCTACCAAGGGTATCCACCTTTTTGAAAATGAATTTTTTATTGAATAATTTCATTTCTATATTCCACAACTCTTATTTTAGGAATAAATTATTATGTTTAATGAATCCATGTTGTATGATCAATGTGGAACGCTTAGGCATGAAATAAAATATTTATAAAGGGTGAGCCCTGAAAGTTCACAAATGCATTAGATAAAGTAGAGAATCATGATACATAATGTGAAATTAGGGTTAAATCATAATAATGAATATGCAATGAGGGTGTAATAAATCGAATTTATGAAAAAAGGGGGTTGACTCATTCTCCATGTGCAATGATCCTTTGTATCATTCTAACATTGTATTAAATGTTTTCGCCACATTTCCTTGTTATGAAAATCATGTTACATGATTTCTTATTATTCATCTTTCGCTTATGCTCCACTGATATCCCTATTGCCTAATATGTATTTTATTCTTCTTGTTATTCCTTTTTTCTCCCTTACTGGGCTTTATAGCTCACCCTTTTCCTATGTATGTCATCAGGTTATCCCATGCAATGATAAGTATGAAGGAACTTTGTGATCATGTAAAATATATTTAAAAAAAAAGATGTTTTAATTTATGTCCTAAGTTGTTTTGAAATGTTCCAAATTTCCCAAGAAACTTGACCTATCTATCCTCATAGTTATCATAAGTTCATGTTTATGTAATAAATAATTTTTATGTTTTTAATAAAGATCATGGTTGTTATAGTTTGTATCAGAGGATATGTTTATCTATATGTTAGATTAGGATTAGAAAACCCCAGTGATATCCTTATAGATAAGTATACGTATAAAAACATACATGAATTTTGGTGAGTATAGATTAAGTGTTTTATCAAGAAAATACATCCTTGTCTGGATACGAACAAGTAGAGGTGGCTCTAGCACATATGTATCTATGGGTAAAAACCGAAAACACTACATTGAGCAAGGCTCGACCGGGATCTAGTGCACGACAACAAGCCATGATGCACTCTTGGGTATGAAACTCCTGGGGGATATGATTAGTTAATTCATGAGATTAGTATGAACTATTATTAAGGGAATAAAAAATTCCCCTCAGAATATATTTTGGGATGTATATCATGGATAACATAGATTGAAGCCTATACATTCATAAGATAAGGAAATAAATAAAATTTATATGTTATCCATTTTTTCATTGGATTACCCATAATGTGTTACCCCAAAAAATCCTTTTATTCCATCCAATGGATGATAATAGAAGGACTCATGAAAACAACCAATGTGAAGATCAATGTAATGACTTTTCTAATTAGATTCCCAATCTAATAGGTGAAGGAATCACAAACTTTGTCATGATACTCTCTCATTTAACTGATGTTTTGAATTGAAACATGGGTCAAGAAGATCATCCTCCCCACTACCCAAATAATGAACAATCCATAATCAATATCTTCTTGAGATAAATGACTTATAATTTTAATGGATCATCTGATCCCTCAATCGCTAAACATAGGATCAACTGCATTGAAAAAATCATCTCCAACCTTCAATGTTACAAACAATATAATGTTCTTCTTCCTTCATATCATATGGAGGGTGAAGCTGATCAATGGTGGAAATTGATCAAAAATATGAAGCCTGAGGAAGAGATCGATGCGTTAGATGTATAGGATTTCTAGAAACAAAATTGATAAATATTTTCCTCGCACCCTCTGAATTAAAATTGAAAGGAATTTCCTTGTCATTAAGTAAAAAGATTTTTATTCAATCAGAGTGTACGAGGATGAATTCTCATTTCTTTCACAATATGCCTCTAGCTTTGTTGTTTAACCCAAAATAAAGGATCAACTCTTCTTTGGTTGGCTAAACCCAAGCCTACGAAGTTCCCTGGTGATCTGTGACTTCAATATCAATAAGGAAATTGTTTGATGTGACCCCAAAGCCAAAATGGTGATCATAAAATATCAAGGTAATCACATGGATAAGAAGTGGAAAGTGGAATTTATTTCTGATAGTTCGATGGATAAATCCAACATTGATATGATTATGCTAATTATTTTTTATAGAATAATGAATATATATTAATTTAATTATTGTTACTCAGATCACATTTGATAATAATTTAGATAATTTATAAATTCAATTAAGAAATAAATTTTTATGATTTAATGGATTTTTCAAATAAATAATATTTTAATAAAATATTTTAACTAAACATATTTTTATTAAATATTAATGATCTTATAATTTTTCTGAATAAAATATTAATTTTTATTGAGGTTTCAATGTTGTTTTTTTCAATACCCTGGATTTTTTTTTTAAATTTTGGTTTATATTTTATAAGTAAAAATTGAAATATTTATAAAATTATTGAGATAAAATTAATATTTTTTTATCCAGGAAGTCGAAATTATCTAACGATGAATTCTTCTTAATTTTATGTGATAGTCAATTTTTTGGTAAAAAATAAATACTGTTTAAATATATAATATGTTTTATAACATTATAATCAACCAATAATGATGTAATAAAAATAAATAAAATTAATTTTCAGTCAATATATTTTTTAACTTTAAAATAATGTGAATTTAGATTTGATTGATTAATTTTACAAATCCTTAGTGGACCCTCCAAGACTTATAAAATATTGTTACATTTTAAAATGATTTCCATGAGAGTGCGACCCACCTCCACATGAACAAGCCTAATATTTTTATAAATTTGGACATTGGAATTATAAAATATTTTTTTCCACTCCACTTTTTTAAAACCATTGGAAAAAACCAATTGTATGGTTTGTGATTTTGATTAGTGTAATGTGTAGTGTCCAAAACACATACAATAACGAATTCCTCCTTTTTCCTATATAAACCAACTAAATCTCCCATTCCTTTTCAATGAAAACACTTTGATAACATCTCTAATCTTCCCTATTATCTCTATAATAATCCCAAGGATCACTACTCTCCCAATAATCATTTTTGAATCCCCTCCTAATCCATTGGGATCACACTTCCAAGTAAGGGATTTCTTCTTTTCTCATTACTATTCAATAATCAATATATTGTTATACCATTTTATTTTCAATTACAAATATTTTGGTATGATTTATCAACTCCCCTATAATACCCTCCATATTCTTTTAATGATGATAGACCTCCTTATCACTCATTAATTCCTCCCATGTACACCTGTTACCATGCCAACATTTTATAATGGATTTCCCTCTCCTCATTTACATTCAAAAACTTCTTTTATTTTTTTCATCTAAATTACATTACATATGTTGGGATATTTTGTTACATGACCCCCTAACCCCTATAATATTTATTTCATGTAAATTTATTATAGAACCCTTTCTCTCATATGAATCTTATTTTACAATTTCTATTTGACATCGTTATGTTGTTGAAGTTACACAAATAATTCCATTCCAAAATATTCATATAAGTGAATATCATACCCATTTCACTATTAAGTGTATTCATCTTTTTTCCCATGTACTTGTTGATTGTGGAGTAAGATTTATTTATTTCACATATATTGTTTTTAGAATATATTATGATGTTCAAGGAATCAATGTAGTATGATCCATGTGGCACCGTTATTCATGAAATGAAATTTTTATAAAGGGTGTTCCCTAATAGCACACAAATGCATTAGGTAAAGAATAGTATTATTATAAGCCATGTGAAATCAGGTTTTACTCAATCTAATTTAATTATAATAAGGGTTTAATATTTATAATTCATGTTCAATGAGTGTTTACTTATGATATGTGTGCAATGATCCTGGGATCATTGTAATAACATGCTAAATGTTGTTGCAATATTAGTATGTTATGATAATAATTATACATCATACCTTAATGTTCATGTTTCTTTTATCCTCCATTGATATTAATAATTGATAACATGTACTGTATTCTTCGTTTTATTCCTTGTTTACTCCCTTACAGGGCTATATAATTCAGCCTTTTGTTGTGTATGTCATCAGGTCATCGCATACAATGCTAAGATCGAAGCAATGGTGTGATAATGAAAAAGATGTTTTCAATAAATATTTTGTACATTATTCCTAAGTTTTTATGTAATGTTCCTAATTTCCCAATACACTAGACATGTCTATCATTGTTTTCTTAAGTGTAAGTTAATATAATAAATTAGGTTTAAGTGTATAATAAAGATAAGGGTTTATATAATGGGGTCATGTAATGTTATTTAAATTAAGAAGATTAATTTTATATTTTTTATTTATTTTTGGAATATTAAAAAAATATTTAATGGTTATTTTTTATAAAATAGATGTGGTGAATTTTGGTTTAATTTAAATTGAGTGTAAGGAATTAAATTTAAAATAGAGCAATTACTCTTAATTGTATATAATTTCACCCAAAAGGGAACTCTATCAAGATATGTCTTGGTAAATAGGAAGAATGTTGAATTGGAAAATGAAAACTGAGTGAGTGGTTGATAGTGACTATCAGATGGTTAAATATTACCATTCATCATGTAATTGAGGTATAATACTCTATCCATTAACATCCACCTTGGATCCTATATTGATTATTAATTATTTTGATAGTCATGGATAATATAATAAAGAATAAAACAAGTATAAATAACTAATATAAATGATAAGTGTTTTTAATCTAGAGTAATTAAAAAATAATGTTCATTAAATACCAAGCATTAAAATTGGTGGAATAAATATTATTCAATAATAATTTAAATGAGATTGATTATGACTTTTGTGTATATTTATTAAGATTAGTATTTTGTTGAAATGTGTTTTTGGAAATATATGGAATCATAATTTAATGAATAAAATATTGAATTTAAAGAGATAGAAATTGATGAAAAACTCATATAATAAGGAGAGAATTAATTCCCATTGAATATTTATTATATACCAAATGTCAATTACTTGGTATTTAATATAATGGAATAATGGTTATATGTTATGAGTATTTATGATATATTTTCTATGTTCTCAATTATAATTTTGAGGCTGGGATACTATAACTTGTTTGAATATTACATAGAAAAAAGGGCATGAAACTTATAAATTTTCAGTATAGGTCATGCCAATTTGGAACATGGGTCATTCCTATTTATTAGAAAATTTTAGGGGTATTAGAAAGGGTATATGACTTAATATGATGTATGTTACATGGGTTTATTCTACATATGATTGAGACAATTACATATTTAGTAGTTGGGAGATCCTTTTGGTAGTTATTTTCTTAGGGTGGTGTGATTTATATAGGTTCATTCTAATTCTATTAGTTATTGGTATATTTTTAGTAGGTGTTATTCCATTTCTAGTAGTTTCTATGAGACTTTATTATCTTGAGATATGAGTATTATGGGATTGTATAATACTGGTGGTGGTACTCAAATCTATTATGAACCCTAGATAATACCTATAGTGTGTTATAAAGGAGTTGATAATGTGTAATGGTTAAATAGATTAGGTATCTTAACCAAAATATTTTATTCTTTGTAATTAAAATTGGATCATGACACTGAAGCTTCCCAAATATAAGGTGGATATAGGGTGGTGTTGGATAAAATGTTTTAATTTTAAATAGTATAGCCAATGTTGGTTGAACCCACATAGGTGTGAGAAAAAATAGGTTGATCCCATGTGACTATTGACTTACCATATACCTATTTTATATAAAATATATATTTTTTACAATATATACTTCTTTAACCTATTGGGTTTTTAATTAAAATTATTAATAAAATTGGTTAATATATTTTTATGATAATGATCTTCACAATTAAATGTTCGTTAACATGTGAATTTAAAATTATTCTATACTTATTTTTTTATTATATTATAATATTTTTTATAGAAATTATTAAATATATTAAAATGGAATTTCATCCCACCTCTCCTAATATTAACTCATCTCCCATGCTCATAATTTTATTTATAAAATATTTATTATAATACAAATATTTGTTTGTTCAATTTTTTATTGTTATCATTATATTTTATTTTGTCAAAGAAAAATGATAGAATTAATTGGAACCCCGATAATCTCGTATAAAAGATGTTTATTCAGGGAGACTTTTCATTATTTAATATGTACAACCATTTTCATCACCATAGTATAAATATTAATTTTCATAGCCCCTCAATGATCAGTCACCTACTATGCATCACAACATATCAGCACCGCATCATTTTTGATGTATGCCACTATCTACCCACCGATGAATGCTCCACAACATTCCTTAAGATTCTAGGCATGGTCGAACTATACCTCTCCCCAGACTACCAATAATAATGGGAAATAATAGAATAATTATATGATTATAAATATTTTTTTAAAATGTGGGAGAGCATGTGGTCCACCCCTAAACTTCTATGGGGTGGCTTGGATTGTGTGTTTCCTCATTGTATGTGAAAATCTATGGACAAATCCACACAGGCTGAATCCCATGCAGTCTTGGTCCTCCACACCCATTTAACATTAATATTATTTAATATAGGATGACCATTTAGTGATGTTATGGACCATTCATACACCAACAATATGTGTTATTTCCATGAAGGGTTTTGATTATATTCCCTAATATTTATAATTGGGGAACCAAGGTGGGAACATAGATATGTATGTGACCTGGCTATAATAGTGCATTCCCAATTGATCCTTTAGGACCCCCACACCAAGTACAATGATGGAAATTCCGTATATTCATTCAGTATATGGTATCTTTCACATCCTCATTCTCTGAAATTATAATCAGATAGTAAAATTTTCTATTTTGAATATTCATTTTCATATAATGTAATGCTAGGGTTCTAAAGCTAATAGAGGCTAACTATGGGGTTCTTGTGAAATTTGAATTCTTCAGACCCATTGTGATGATGACTGGATATACATGATATGAAATCTGTGGACTGGTTTGGAATTTTGGATATATGCCCACCTGTAAGGTTTTTTGGTCAAGTATGGTTTCCACTTTATTCTCAAAGTGGCTTTGATGATAAAAAATTTAAATAATGATTTAGAGCAATATTATCTCATATCATGGTGTGCCTTTTAGCTTATGGATTACAAGGTGCATACTGACCTCATGAATTATTGGTTTTTTACTCAATAACTATTTATTGGTATCTTTGGTTTGCGGAAGAGTTAAAAAACTAAGGCATGTGGTTGAGACTTATATGGTCCACTTATTTTTGTAGAGAAGTCCACACAGGCTTATATATCTTCACTAAGCTCAATAAGAATAATTTATTTCCATTCCTTCCATGATTGAGGTTTTTCAATGTAAAGGATGTTTTAGTGATTTGTTATTGACCCTCAATATGTAGTTTCCTTAGATATTAGGTCTGAATGAGGTTGTGATGGATTTTGATAAGTGGGTTGTATTTTGATCATCTATCTTGTTATTTGTATTAACATTTAATGTACACATAGTGTTTTCCACATCAATCAATGAATTCACCACATAAATATCATCCTTCATGGAATATTAGGATTTTATACTATTTTTACACACCATACATATATCTTATAATAGTCTAACTCGTCATATCTATATCTCCAAATAGATCATGTGTTTAAAGTACACTCATATCAACACTACATGCATCTTCACGTCATTACTTTTTATATTTTATGGCATGTTTTTTGGGTAAACAAGATAAAAATAACCATTAAAAATGTATTTAAACAATTAAAATACATTTTTCACTATTCACTGGAATATCATCATACATTTATCAATGAAGAATAATAATATTTGATTATAATTAATATAAACTAAAATTTAGTAGTTCATCATTTTCAAAATAATTCACTGAGGAATTATAATTACATTGAATACAATGTCTAGGTATATCCCAGGATTTTTAAACACGATGTGGTTACCAAATATTATTTTTACCTAACAAATGTTTTTGCATATGATCATTATGAAACAACCATTTATTCTTACAGTGACCCTGACACAATGATTATATAGGCGATGATAATTTCAACACATATTAGATAATAATTTTATATTTCAATAATATTTATATGCATAGATGAACGATTCTTATATAGAGATACAAATAATTGTAACATGGATCACATTTTTCCTTATTCATCATGATATGAAGGGTTTGTAAACCATGAAAATGACGCTTAAAATAGGATAATTATTCATATTTGACATCCTTTCTTCACAACAAGATTTTATAGAAATGCATTATACCATAGCAGTTTTGATCCAAAAACCTTATAGCCTAAAATAAATAGAATCCAAAAGAATAAATAAGCCACATTTAAAATTCATTCAACTGTTGTTTTTTAAACAAAAACCCAAAATAACATATATAGTATTTTTTTTCTAAAAAATATCCCCATTTTTATTTATTGACCATTATAAAACACATAAAACTGTTATCCCACATTACCAATGAAAACAATTTTAAAAAAATACCAGATCTGACAAGAAAATAAAAAACTAAATGTAAAAATTTCAATGTGCATAAGAATATATTAATAATCATAAAATATAACCAACTTTAAAAATTTACTCTATGAAATAAAATAGTTGAATGAAAATATCCCTATGAATAAAATATTATGGATTTAATCAATACATGTTATACTGGAAACAGTAGCCTCAAATGAATTAGGATTACACCCACCACCTTCAAGTTCACATTCACCGGACCCCTATAATAAAATGATCACTTATCTCATTTTTCAATAACTTAAACACTAATACATTTATATTTAATAATAGAGAATTATATTTTAACACATCAAATACAAGTGAGAATCCATAAAATACATCAATGAATAAATTTATAATAGTGTAGTGGGGGGCCTAGTCCAACTGATTTAGATAGAGGTATCTATTTAAACTCTGTGATCTAACTTATATATTTCAAAATCATTCATAGGTATTTATGTTCATTACATTAAACAATTTATCATTTTTCACCACATATTCTAACATCACCATTTGTTAATCCTCAATATCTATTATAAAAGAGTATTTGATGTCAATTTTCATTTTACTGAATGAGGAATAAATTTCATTCTATGATTTATAGAACAAATTATTTCCCACTTGATGGGAATAAGAAATATATTTTTATAATGATGGATGTATCATGGTAGGTGTGGCCATATAAACATTTAGTATTATTTTATGAATATTCAATGATACACATTATAAAACCTTCGACATCCAGTGAAACCCAAATATTATTTGACTTCTGTACTCACAGAAACTACAAGGGGATGATCTTCACAAGTAATATAAAATTACTTTATGAGTAGAGAAATAATTTTCTCCTCTTGTAACTACATATTTGCTGATGACCAGGATGAATAGATATCATCAAACCACCATTTCAATATTATACACTAGTACAAAATCCCTTTAGTGGTGATCCACATGTGAACCCCAATATCAAAATATCATGGTAGAATATTTGGGATCCAGTAGGACTGATCCTGATCACTGTTTTCATTAATGTATTATTATAAAAAAAATTAAAAACATGGAATAACTATTTAATATCTATCAATATTAGGATATATGAGTATGAGATTCCCCATTGTAAATCTCTAGATCTCTCTAGGGATTAAAGGAATAACTTTTTATATATTGTGTACAATGGGAGTTATTAGGGAATGTGATATAATTAGTTAATGTTTTGGAAGGTTTATGGTTGAAAAAATGAACACATTCCATTTTACTTCAATATAATTATTAGTATACTTGACACTCCCATGAGGAATGATTATTTACTTATTTGTCTAATAATAAAATATATAAAATATCAAACTATGTTACTCAATGAATTAAAATTTAATATTGAAAATTCATTCATGAACCAACGGAGATGGTGAATTAATTTGATTATTTTTTTATATGAATTCATATTATTAAGATAAATATTTAAATGATTAAAAGTTGGGTTTCATGTATTTTATGAGTGTTGATTTAAAGATAATTCAATTTTTCAAATAGATTGGAAAATCATGCATGTATTTTGAAATGTTATGGTTTGGGTGAAATTAAATTTCATAAAATAGGTTTATTAATTCATGACCGGTGTTAGAGTCAGGAAAAAGGAGATTCAGTGGAAATGGTGTCCCCTTAGTGATATAAAAATCCCCTATTTCAATTGGTCTGATAATTTAGTGTTTTGATGGCTAATGTTAATCTCGATACCATATTTAATCATAATTCCCCAAAAATTTATAATGGACATGCCTCCCTTAGGGTTCTCATTTTGACAATTTTATGTTTCCCTTCATATTCAAATATCATTCTCCATGATAAAATTAAACAAATGTGATTGGAAATAGATTGAAGAAATCCAGGAAAATGAAATACATGAACAGAGGAAAATAATTCAATCCAGCATCACATCCTACCTTATATTTCATAACCTAATCACAATGTTGGTTTACCTCCTCATCCTAGAGATGGGATGATAATAGGGTAGTATACAAGAAAAATTCATCCTGAAAACATAAATTAAACTAAGGAGAGACCTACACAATGTACCCTATAACTCCAAGGATTTTCATCTATGACCCTTTCCAAAAAATCAAGATATCCCTCCATTATATGCCATAGTTATGGTTGGTTAATAATTTGTTTAATTAAGTATTTTTTTTCAAATGTTCTTGGAATGTGCGGACAATTGTTTACTATTAACCGGTCAAGTTTTCAGAGCTCCACTAATGTGTATAGCAGCACTCTGGTCGAATCCTTAGTGATGATAATTTTTAATAGTCGACTTTTTTAAGTTAACTGTATTCTGATTGGGGGGTTTGTTTGCAGAGATTTTGAAATTCTTGATTGATTATGACTGAATTGAAAAATTTAAAATGATTTGTTTTAGTTCATCATTAGGTTTTTAGGCTTTTCATATCCATGATATTTTATTTATATTGCATTTAAATTAACACCCTCTTCACAAGATAACCTCGATTGGAATTCCTAAGTGTTAAGGATTCAGTCCAAGCCGTAACGTAACATAAAATTCTTAAATGAATAAACTCTTATTGACGGTAGTGTATTTATGGTTTAAATAATCCATGGAAACCACATGTTAAACAAAATACGTCATAAATTCATGACATGTTAACTACAACATAGACAATGTTAAATTAAAGAATACTTATCGAGCGAAAACACTCAATCACTTTACATCCCTAAATTATAACTCACCCCAATGAGATATTTAATCATCCATTGAAATGATTAATAATATGGTTATAATTATTATGTTGAAAAATTAATAAGGGAAGAAAATAAAGGGATGTGAAAATAGTGTTGTGTCGATCACACCCACACGAACAATGATGATAATTAAAAACTGACTTTTGATTGAATGAGGAAGGAAAATAAGGGAAGAGGATTCAACTGTATTTAAACTATTTTAAGAAAATATTTATTAAAATTATAACGTATAACGAGAATATGATATATTGTAGATTAAACATTCATTAAAAACAAAATTACAATAAAACAAACACTTACATGATTACAAATGAAGAACAACACAAAAGTAAATGAAAGGAAACAAAGAGAGGAGGAAGGATCTCTCAAGTGAAACCATGAGTATGGAAGGTCCTACCACGCCCTTGGAATGCTTTGGTCGTGACAATATGTTCTTATCTCTTTTGAAATGCCAACCACTTTGATGGAGAGTATGGGGATATATTTATAGCCCAATGAAGTGGACTGTTTTCCTTCCCAATATGTCCCTCCAATTGGATAGACAAGTTGAACATTAAGACAACCAAATATAGAGATATATCTTACTTCAAAGATGTAGATAATAATTTTTTCTGAATACTCTAAAAATTTGGATGAATTTCGGCTTATGGAGCCAATGTTATGGCTCTTTTAATAAGTAATTTTATACTATCCATTTCAATCCATAATTTTTTTATTGAAAAATGTGAATAGATTTTGGAATATGAATATACCTTCAAATAAGATTTATTTTTTCAACAAAGTCGGCTGTATATATCTTCTTCTTCCCATATCATAATCTAAGAATGATTTGATGAATCTATCAGGAGACATGTCATGAATACTGTACTGATTTTAATTCCGGGTAAGAATATTAGGCCGGGTTTAAATGAATAATTTGAGCACTTTGTATTTGTATTTGGGCCTTCAATTTGTTATCCAATACTTTTTATATTGAACCACAAATGTTAGAGTAGAATAAAATAATTTGGACTTCTTGATTGATCCCAAAAATTAAATCTTCATGGATGGCGCAGTTTCTTCACATATTTTGTAATAATTATTATGTGGTTCATATGGGTCTTCAAATAGACAAATAGGCCCATTATCACTTAAAATTAACACTTTAATATTTAATTAGGAATCCAAATAAACAAGAACCACATAATTTGGATTACTAGGGTGATAGTTATGAATAAAATAGTAAACTGACTCAATTCGACTACTTCTAAAAATGATCACAAATTATATTTTGTAGTAAAACATTAATATTTCACAAACATATGAACATTTATTATAAAATAAGTACAAGTAGAATATAATAAGTCATGAAAAATATTAATAACATCACATCCCCCACACATTGTATTGTGGCTATCCTCATGTGCAACAATAATTAAAAATGACAAAATCATTTTCACTCACCATCAAATAATAAAATTGTTTTTTCCCCAGTCAGGGGAGGTTTAGACAATTTCACTCATCCATATTTAATTCCACCACATTTTCATATAGAAAAATTGTTCTAAAAACAATTCATTTTTTCATGATCAAATTTATAAAATGAAAATGGTGGCACACAAAACTTACACCACTCAAGAAGATAAAATTAATTTATGGATCTTCACTCATTCACCAACCAAGAGTGAAAACTCTTAGGGTTTGTAAGATCTCTCAGTTTCTACTCCTCATCCTATGTTCACAGGAATCAAGAGGTATTTTGAGGGGGTTTTCTATGGTCATAGGACAGAATAAAGATGATATCCAAAAGATAGTAAAATGGGTAAAATACTAAGATGGAAAAATAAATGAACATTTTTTTAAATGAGACATGAAGGGAAATGGAAACACAATTTTACAATGAAATGATTATGTGAAGAAAGGAAAAAGAGAGGAATAAACTTTTAATGGGATGAGAAGATGAGATATTTACAAAATAAAAAACCTCTCCTAATGACATAACTATTATTTTTTTGGCATTTTTTGAAAGTTAACTTGAAATAGATCTCAGACTCATCTCCAAACCTATGATTGATCTCCTCACAACACTAAATGTAATATTTATAACAAGATCAAAGCTTGAGGAAGTGTGATTTTTGACTTGCCCAAGACTCAACCCAAATTTTCCCCTTTTGTGATTTTTTTATTTTTTATTATTAATTTTTTTTAACACTTTTCAATAATATTTACAAAATTACATACATTACATTCCCCAAAAAAACTGAATGAAAAACTATCCCCCACACTAAAATGGATTATTTCCCTCTAGTATATGATAATATGGGGAAACTAACAAAGGGTACCCAAAATGAAATATATCCCCCCCCCCCACACTTAAATTTCAAAAAATCATGCAATGAAAATCCATGTTGATATTGGGTGGGAAAAGGTATTGGGATTTTAATGTGCCTATCAATGGAAATTTTTTCATAGGCTCTAAGGGGCATTCATAAGGAGGATTAATTTATGGTTAATGGGAGGACATTTGGCTATTATAATTCTCATGTGGCTCAGAAAATTCCTCTATCATATTAATGAACACTAAAGTAGGAAATTCAGCTCAATGGTCCACAAAACAAAGATTCACAAATGGGGTATAAAAACAGACATTTTAAAAAGATGTCCATAGGTGGCCTTGTCATAAAAAAATACTATTCCTCACAGGTGTGGAAAATCTTTTTCCAAATCAAAAATTGGTCATTAAAAAATTATTTGTTTTGAAACAAGATTATTTATCCATAGTCATGATTAATATAAAACAAATTAGATCAAAACATCACTTTTTGACTCACAAAAATGGTTTGAAAAAATTTAATTATTTGAAGTTGTGTGATCATCATTTTCCTTTTCATATTGTTTTTAAATTTTTTTAGGGTTTTTTTAGTTTTATTTATAAAGACAAACCCACACAAAAGAGAAAGTGTAAATAAAAATGTGATATGGAAATAGTAAAAAAATGAGAATTAGGGAGGAAGAATAATAAATAGAGAGATTGAGAGAGAGGAAGTGTTAAAGGTAACTAGGTGCCCTCTAGTTTGGATTTGGTGTGTTGCCATCTCCATCCCGTGGTGTGTTGACTACAGAAGGTGGGGATCCAGTGGATATTGATGAGGTTCTACGATAGTGGGATGTTACTAAAAAAAATCATTATTTGTCTAATGAAAAACTAAAAGAAATTAAAATTTTATATAATTAAAAAACATGGGTTTGCTCCCAATAAAAACTGCATTTATTTGTCTACAGATGGTCAAATGAAGTGGACTAATGACAGTCTGACGGTGGCCATCATATTTTCTCAACTCCAATGTGCTTCTATAATAGCATTTCATTTTGGATTTCTGATGATTCAATGGATAATTTCATACCTTACTTATTGTTTCCCTTTCAATTAAATAGGATTGGAAAGAGAGTATGACTATCCTCCTTTGGTCATCAATGTGAGGAATGATTTTAACCACCAAGTGATGGTTTTCAATTCTTGTAAATTCAGAAAGATATCTCAATTATGATGGTTCATTTATGTAAGGATCAGAAAACATGAAACCAGAGTATGAGATCCCAATGGGTTTTTCTCATTTATTTCATCACTTACCAATATTGAGTAATGAGGATCAGTGGAGTCATAAGATTGATTTTTTTTCAATATCCTTTATATCAATGTTGTTTTCCATAGAATGGTCAATTTCAACCTCAACAGTGATCACTTTTTTAATTATGGTAAAAATATCAAAACATTCACTCCATTAAAGACAATATAAACACATTTATTTGGGGATCACCTCACATATAACATAATTTTCATAATCGTGGATCAAAAATGATGAATGTCTGATAATCCATTTTGAATAAAAAAATGAACATGATTTTTCATTTTCCACATTACCATCCATGTTGGAGAAGTGGATGTCAGAGATGAGATAGTATTCCAAAGTGTTTTCATGATTCTTTAGATCAATGGAGTTTTGATTTGTAATGTCAACATCAAATTCTACATTTATGACTTTGTGAATGATGATGCAATATTCATAAAAACCCCTATTAGTATAACATGAATAACATGATTGATCGGGATTCAACACTCTCTCATAGAGACTTTTAGAAGCATAGATAGAGAATACAAATTGATTCTCTAATTTGTATTGCATGGATTGAAAAGTATTGAACATGACCAGTTGGTCACTAAATTCCATTGTTAATATGCCCGCATGGACATAAATTTTGTTTTTAGATTTCATATGGAAAGGTATTACTAGAATCATGGGATATTATGAAGAATCCATCTCACCTTCCATGTATATGACATATAAATCTCCTGGGAAGGTAAGATCATTAACTCGAACAAGGACATCCTAAATTATTCCCTTGGGACTAGTAGTTCCTCGATTGGCTAATTGAATAACCACACCTGTTGGATGTAAGAGACCAAGAACAAGGATTGATAAGATATATTTTGGCAAGATATTAAATGAGGATCCTAGGTTTATAGGTGCATCATCAATGTTGAAACTTCAAATTTCTCATGAAACCATAAATAATCCTAGATCATTGCACATTATGGGAATAGACTGCCAGGTAGAAACATTTTCGAATGTACTACATTTCCTATTATGGGTACACAACACCTTGAGGAACATGGAATTATTATGAATTTCTTTAATTTAATTTAAGAGGGGAATGTTCACTTCAAAACGTCTAAACATGTAGAGATTTTTGGGATAAGGTTCAAAGGAATTATTTCGATTATAAATGGCTTGAGGAAAAGTAATTGGGTTCCTAAGTTGAATGGAAGGAGGTGAGGGAATAACATCAGATTGGTTTTCATATTTCTTTTTCTTTTCATTTTATAGGTCAACATTCAAATGGTGTATGAGGACTAATGTTTAGGAATAACAATTTTATTACCCTATCTATGTGAAATTGATCATTCATTACCCTTGGGTTGGGAAATTGTTGAGCTAGATGTTAGGAAGAATTTGATTGTTGTTTCTGAGTTAGTTGGGAGACATGTTGAGCAATTTGAGTTTCAATGTTCTTGAGGTCGGAACAGGGGAAGGAGGCATGATAATCCACTGAACAATCCCATGTTTTCTTGGAAGAAGAGGCTTCTCCCGGATTGGGATTACCTTGATTTTGGTTCTTGGGAAAGTTATTGTATTGGTTTTGGAATTGGGAAGGCTCACTAGGATATTGGAATCCACAAGGAGGATTGTTACTTTTTTGTTGAGGAAAAAAAGGATAATGTTGTTGGATGTTTCCAACACCATGACCATATTGAAACTGGTTTGGGTTTTGAGGAGGGAATATAGGAGGATGAGAGACGGGATATCCATGCCTCAGGCCTTGGTATAAGAAGAAGAGAGGGGCTTAGTGTGAGGTTAGTTAATGTTTATAACAATCTGACATGATAATTGATGGTTGGTGTTCAGCTGAGAATATGACGCATTGATCTCCATTAGTCTAGATGAATCAGAATTATCCTCTTAAATTTGTGGACATGTTTTAGTTGAATGAGCCAGTGAGTGGTAGATTCTATAGTTTTTGACAGGTCTATGAAACAATGATTATGGAGTAGGTGAAGTTGGGGGCTATTGATGCCACAATTTGTTGTTGCACAAGACTTGTATGTTCACTCATCCACTCGGTCATCTTTTTTGGCTCTGTGGATGGATTTTTTTGGACTATTATTACTTGAGCATTTGATCGAGTATGGAATATTTGTGTGTTTGCAGCCGTGTTACTTATGAGATCTCTTGCAGCTGTAGGAGTTTTATCAACAAGAGCATCACCACATGAGGCATGAATTAGGGTTCTCTCCATAGCTAATAACCCCACATAGATTTATTGGATCAACAGTTTGTTTGGTATTTAGTGGTGTGGGAATGTTGCAAAAATATTTTCAACCTCTACCAGTATTCATGGAGTTATTCACTTGGGATATGACAGATACCACTTTTTTCCTTTTGGATAGAAGCAGTTCAAGAAGTATGACAGAATTTCTCTAAAATATTTGCTTCATGTCATTCCATGTGGTTATAGAACTAGGAGAAAGGTAGTAGAGACATGACATACCAGTGTCAGCTAGGGAGAAAGATAATTCTCTGAATTTGTTTTTTTCATCTGAAACCCCTTAAGGCTTCATGGTATAGCACATCACTTGGAACTCTTTAAAACGAGGATGTGGATCCTCACCAACGCCTATAGAAATGATAAAGAATAGGAATCAAACTTGATTTGAGTTTGAAGTCAGGATCTATGTTTGGATATTGAATACCAAGAGGTTGGTAATTCATACTTGGGGCATCAAGTTCTTGAAGTGTTTGTTCGCTAGGATTGTCCGCATCTAATTAAATTGGTTGGACAAGGACTGGTTCTTGAATTATTTTATTATCCCTAAAATTACCCTTATGTTGGAAAGATTTCAAACAATTTCAGGGTTAGTCAAACTTGAGGGATTTTTTGGGAGGTTACGGGGCATTCAGATAGCTTTAGGAAGAAATAGGAAGATGAGTTTTTCTTTCGGTTTTTTTCTGTATATGATTTTTATAATAAGATGGGTTTTTTCATTGTGCTTTTTTTCCAATTTTTTTAAATTCTATTTTTTTTCTTCAATAAATAGAAACTAATGACTACATATAGAACCATCACTGGAAACGAATCCATTTGAAACATGTGGTCGATTATCGCATATCGACCGATCAAGGTTCTGGAGCTATGCTAATGTGTATAGCATCACTCGGGTCTAATCCTCTGTGATGATACATTTAATAGTCGATTGTTTTTAATTAATTGTATTCTGATTAGGGGGTTTGTTTGCAGATCATAAAAAATGATTGATTGGTTATTATTGATTTAAAAAATTGATAAATATTGAAGTGAGTTCATTATTAGGTAGTTAAGCTTGTGATATCCTTGATCTTTTCTTTATATTTAATTTATATTAACACCCACTTAATTAGATAACCTTGATTCGAATTACTATGGGTTAAGGCTTTAATCCAAGCCATAACATAACACAGGGTTCTAATATCAATCAGTTATTATTAATGGTAATTTTTTTATGGTTACATTAATCTATGGAAACCACATGATAAACAAAACATGTCATTAATCCATGGCATGTTATGTCCAACAAACAAAATGTTAAATTAAAAAATACTCATCGAGAAAAAACACTCAATTGCATAACATCCCTAAATTATAACTCAACCCAATGAGGGATTTACTCATCCATTGAAAGAATTAATAATTGGGTTATAATTATTATGACGATAAATTAAATAGAGAATAAAAATAAAGGAATAATAAAATGGTGGTGTGTCGAACACACACACATGGACAATTATGAGAATTAAAAATAGACTTTTGATTAAATGAAGAAGAAAAATAAGGGAAGGGGATTAAAATGTATTTAAACTATTTTAAGAACATAAATATTAAACTACATATGGTTTATAATAATAGGATATATTTAATAATTAACATGAATTAAGATATTATTACAATAAAATAAAAAGTTACACGATTACAAACAAAGAACAACAAAAAAGTAAATGAATGGAAACAAAGTAGTGAGGAAAGATCACTCAAGGGAAAACATGAGTATGGAAGGTCATCCCAGAAGTTTTTCAAGAAATATTTCATGCAAATATGTTCTCATATCCGATGAAATTCCAAACCCTTTTAAGGATAGAAGGTGGATGTAATTATAGCCCAAGGAAGTGGTCTGTTTGCATTCTCAATCTGTCCATCCACTTGGCTAAATGATTTAGACATTCATATAGCCGAATCATGAGATATATACTTCTTCAATGTTGTAAATAATTATTTTGGGTGAATAATATACAAATACGGAGGTATTAGGACTTATGGAGCCAATGTTATGGCAGTTTCAATAAAAAAATTTAAACCGTCCATTTACATCCATGCTTTTTTGAAGGCAAAAATGTGAATGGATTTTGGTATATGAAGATGCCTTCAAATAAGAATGAATTTTTTATCAAAATCATCCACATATATCTCCTCTTTCACACAGAAAAATATATTTTGGATTTGATTACTATATCAGGATACATTTCTTGAATACTGTACTGATTTTAATTCCCCGCCAGAATGATGGGCTGAGATTAAATGAATCATTTGGGCTCATTGATTTTGTAGTAGGGCCTGAAATATTTTATCCAATCCTCCCAACCATGTACCCATAATGTTAGAGTATAATAAAGTAATTTGGACTTCCTGATTGAGACTATCAATTAAATATTCATGGATGGTCCAGTTTCTTCACAGATCATGTATGCTTTCTTCTGTGGTCCATATGGGACTTAAAATGGATGAATTGGACCATTATTCCATCTAAAAAAATGATGAATATTGAAATGGAAATCCTGAAAAACAATAAACACACATGTAGGTTCATTAGGGTATAGTTATAAATAAAATAGTAAACTAACTCAATTGGACTACTTCTAGAAATGATCAAAATTTATATTTTGTATTAAAACAATTATATTTCACACAAATTATTCACATTTAATATAAAATTAGTAAAGGTATTATATATTAATTCATGGAAATATTAATAACATTAGTGTTTTTGTGTGGGTCTTGGGGCATAAAATTATTCATAAAATGAATATACATAAAATATGGTTGTTTAAATATCATCCCTACTTCATTAAACGATGTCTAATTGTTAAAAAACATGTAACTCTTAGACAGCGTGTACCAAATTCAGGACATTAATATCTACGGGTTATGATTATGTGTGTCACAATATGACATATACGTGTCATGTCATGACACACATGTGATTCAATCCATGATCATTTCATATACTCCACGAACCATGTAACTTTCATAACATACACAGGTATATAATATGTAATGATTAAAAAATGTGGAATGCCGTTTTTTGGTTTAGAACTATTCTTTATTCACTTATTAAATTATGCACCTTTTATGTTCCACATGATCATCCTCAAATATCGGGTTTAACTTTTCTTCACATTTCCTGTGGTACAAACTATCATTTTTATCTTTTTTCATTATCTATAATATCCTTCTATAAAATAAAAAATGAGTCTAAACCATTCAAAAATTATCATGAATAATAATTATAATATTTAAATAAATATATTTAACAACCATAAAATACATTCATGAAATAAATATATCCAATACCCCGAAACATAAATTCATGATTGACTATATGGATGAAATCTGAACATACAACAAAAGAAACTCAACATAACATATATTGATTTCCATTTCAACTAATGAAAATGATAAAATTCCAAAAAAAAAATTCAATCATCTCACATAGAAAATTTATCAATGCCTAAAATTCCAAGGAATAAAAATAAACCATGTAATTTACCTTAACTTTTTTTAAATAACCAAACATTTCAATATTAAATTTTAATAAATCCTTTAATTATTAATCTTAATGAAATTTTTAATTTACCTCAATTGAATATTCCCCCCATATATAGTGTAAAATTGTAATTTTGGCGATGTACATACCTTAAGAACATGTAAGTTACCATAGGTTTGCAAGGATCTTAACATCTCTTCCAGATAAGGATAGAATGATCAATAATAATGTTGGATTCACCATTATATATGAAAAGAATCCGAGGATTATGATAGTTTGGTAAATGATGTGACAAACTATGATCAAAAAGAGGGTTTTATATAATGTTCTTTTTCATCATAATCAAAAACAGCTATTGGGAATTCTTGTCTTCCCCAATAACCACTTTGTTGGATCACAAGGCGGTGAAAAGTAATAAATGAAACACTCTCTTGTATTATTATTTTTCGTTCCATTTTGAAAATTTTATTCTTGGAAAAATTATTCATACTACCACCCAACCCTAAATGATTTCATTAAGAAACATTTTTTAATAATTAAATTAAATTCATCATTCAAGTAATGTTTATTTTTGAATTTCACTTAACAGAAACCATTTTTTATTTTTTCCCCTCTTTTATTTTTTTAATGTGGATGTAAAATAAATATAATGAATTTTACATCTCCAAATATCATGAAACTTCCCCACACTTATTGATTTTAAAAATAACATCCCTTCAACGAGTCAATATTTTCCCACTCTTATTTTTGATAATCATGAAATATATTTATATGAAGGTAGAAAATGATAATATGGGATTGTAACACAAATTTTTCCAAGAAATTATATTCATGGATTCGATTATATATAAAAATTGTTAACATAAGGTGTGTATCTAGATAATGTATTCCAAATGTATCCCCTATAATTTTAGAATTGATTCTGTTCTTTCATAGAATTATTAAGATGAAAATGATGTTGAAAGAGAAATCATGCATGAGTTTCTCACAGAATATATGAGAGATGGACTGGAACATACTAGCTATGTGGATGTATTATTAATGATATTAATGTCTGGTATAAAAAACCATGGACATTTATATAAATAATTAAATAAATTAATTCCAATATAAAAATTTCAAACTATTGTAAAATCTCAAAATCATTATACATACAATGAGTTGAATCCTAACCAAAAAGTGATTTTATGAGTCCTACTCTACAGTCATATCAATTAAAATTATTTTCCTATTTTTCTCAATAATAATTATTGATTAAGAAATATAAATTTATAGCATTATTATTTTACTAATATTTTTAGGTCTTCTATTTTAGTTTATTAATGTAATAATAAACTGTAGGGAATAAAACCAGTTGTTAATGTTATAAATAATTTAATGTGGGGAATACATTAGAATAAAAAGTAAAATGAAATGATACTCCCCGTTTGAATTTTTATTTGAAGTATGTCTGGTTTTTTTGGTGCACCAGGTCCATGAAATTAACTTATATCACAATGTAAAATTGTCTTGCAACCACTTCCTGTGTTTCTTGCCACTCGATGTCTAATTTGGTCTTTATGGTCAATAATTTTAATATAAATAGTTCAAAAAAATTAATTATCGATTAATTTTCAAATATTTTAAATGATAACATTATTTCCTAAAAAAAAGGAATTCGAGTTTCCTCCCAAAAGAAATTTTGTTTATTACTTTTGGCTCAAAGATACCACATTTATTTTCATCTCACAAGATATATTATTTAATATTTTTTACCTAGTTGATGTCAATTAATGGTCTTATTTTGTTCTATCTACCTAGGTAGGCCCCTATTCTTCATCTATAAATAGCATAAATATTCATGGTGGTAGTTCTTTGAAAAATTTAGTGACACAATAATCATGGAGTGTATAATAATATCAAATATAACTTCGTTTTCACATATTATAGTTCTTCATAGACTATTGGATATTGAATGATACAAAATCCCACATAATTCTCATACAAGGTTCTTTGATTTGGATATCGATTAATATATCCATAATGGATAAAAATTGTCTCCGTAGAATGAGTGGATTGCACTCTTATTCTATACATTGAACAATGTAGTGAATATGGAATTAGATTTTTGTTTAAATTGAGCAGTATATCCTTAATGGATCCTCATGGATACATATCTATTGAGTCTTCTAATTGAAGTGATACTCTTTTAGGATTTAAGCCTTTTATCCACAAAGACATGAATATTGGGTATGACATGATATTGAAGCTCAAACCAAAGTCAGAAAAAAATGTTCAACATTTTTTATATTCAAAAAATATGGTAATTAGAAAGATACATTGGTAACATTTCCTATTAAGTTGGTCCTTATATACCACCATCAAAGACTCCCATTTGAGTAGAATGGTTCCAATCTCGTGTATCTAATTCTTGTTGGTTACCATATTTTAAATGAATTTACCAAATTCCAACATTTTTGTTAGAGCGTATGTAAAAGGAAAATTAATATGTAAATTTAAAAATAGTTACAAAAATGTTCCATTATATTAATTATTCATTACATTCAATTTTTTTTGGAAATTTATTCATATCTTATACTGAGGTGGTTTTTTTAAGCTTCTTCTAAAACTTATTCCTCGAAATTCTCATCATCCTTTTCACTTGCTTCAAATATTTTTTTCCATAAATTATATCCACTATGTTTTTTTTTCAACTTATATGATGTAGAAATGTTAAATTATCCATGGGGTAAACTTTAGGAATTTCAGGAAATTCCTCTCTAGGTCTTTCTCAATGATGTTCCACAATTTAGCTATCTTGCTGCTATATATTTTGAAATGCAAAATATTGATTCACTGATTCTTCTTTTATATCCTTGATTAAATCAGTATTTGTGATCAGTAATGTGTCCATAAAATCTTCCAATGTATAGAATTAGTTTTTGAGTGTGTCCCCTTGGGGTGATTATTGGTGGTACCCTTGTAGCCTTTTTTGTTGGTGTGGATTCCAAAACATTAATTGATTACCAAAATTTTAAACATCATTATTGGTAGGTTATATATATACCATAGGGGTTTTCATCTCACCCCTCATGATCTACATCATTTTGGTTAGTAATTACAGTAGTTCCTCTATCATTTCATTGTATTTACTCTGTCAACACCTCTTTCGGTGTGTCCCTTCTCCTTGCAACTAGAAACTATTTCTCACCACTTCATATAACTATTCATAGCTTTCTTCAGGTGACATATTCATTAATGATCCTCTTGATTTAATGTCCAGATATCAACTATTTCCTAATGAAAATTCCATATATAATATGTGGATTAGAATCCATAGATCAATTACATGATCAGGGTATTTTTGAGACATATCTTTATATCATTATTTGGAAAAATTTAATGATTCATCTTCAAATTTTCAAATTATAAGAATGTTTACCCTTATTTAAATTGATATATAAGGTGGAATGAGGAAATTGAGGAATTTCCTAGTCAAAATATCCCATTTAGTGATGGAATGTGCATGAAATCATTTGATATAATCACGATCACACTCACATGATGAAAATAATAAATGATAGAGTATTAATGCATCGCTTAAGGATTTATGGAATTAGAATGTCTCATAGAGATCACTGAAGATTTTGAGATTCTTGTTTGGATCTTCATGTGGTAATTTAGTTAATTTTACACAGTTTTTGATCATTGAAATTACTTTTGTCTTATTATTTAGGTTGTTGAAAGCAATAGTGAGTTCTCAGATGATTAGTTAAAATCCAATTTTCGATGGACACTAGTAGTAATTTAGAATCTACAGCCCTCAGACTCTTTCAAATACACTTTTAGTAGGTTTATGTTTACCTATGTCATCCATTATAGTATCTTCCTCATATATTCTAATGTTTTTATTGATTTTGGTATTGATTTCGAAAAACTCTAACCCTTTTTCTAATGTGTTCTGGTCATGCATATACAAATTAATAGTCTGAAATTAAAAACACAAACACAACCAGTGTAAGAAGTAAAATTAAAAAAACAAAAATAAAATAAAAACTAAATGAAGCTTAAAAGTAACTTGTAATGATCCCTAAAAACGACTTCAATTTTCACATTCTCATTAGGGGTTGTAATTTCCAATCTTGGGTAATCAATTTATAATTTTATAAAATCTATAACTATGATAATAAATTTTTGAAAATGAATTGTTTCCATATTCAAGGTGAAAACCCACATAAATGGTGAATTAGATTTATTTTTTTTTCAAAATAATTTTTTTTTAATTTAACTAAATTTATAACGAAAATATTTTTTTTATTGATTTTATGAGAAAAAAAGATAATAATAAATTTTTTCAAATCATATATGAAAAAAAGATGTGGGTTTTAATGTTAATGTTTAGGTGAAATTTTAATTTATAAACTAGGTTGATTAATTCATGGGTGATGCCAGTATCATGATGAGGGAGATCCAATTGTCACAGTAGCTCCTCCATGAAATTATAATCCATTATTTTTATTCTTATGATAATATAGTGTTTCACCAAATAACATTTTTCTCCATCCCATATTGAAACCTTATTCAACTATAATTGAAAATTTTAATGCTTCCTTCATGGTTTTGAGTTTTGAAATATTTAGGTTTTTTTAGATTCAAATATCTATTATCGTGTTATAAGTAAAATAAATGGATGGGAAATTCATTAAAGATAAAATGGAAAATAAAAGTCATAAATAAAGAAAAATATATCAATATAAAAATAACTTACCCAATTATATTAGAAAACATTAAATCAAGGTGTATTTAACACCGAATCATAGTGATTATAGGAATATAGGGAAGGAGGGAATAAAAACAATGTATAATGAAAACATGTATGAAAAGGGAGAGGACCCTGCATAATGCAGCTTCTCACTCCAAGATTATTCTATAAGATCCTTTCAATTATATAACGTTTAACCTCTATTTATAGGATCCATTTGGGAAATACTAATAAGTAATTTCATTTTGGATTGGTCCAAAAGTGGTCATAAGTGGGTAAAGAGTCCTAAAATGACTCAAAAATTAAATATACGTAAAATAAGGATATGTAAATGTTGTCCTCACTTTTGTAGACTATTTTTAGGGATTACATTGCATGTAACTCATACACCATGTGTATCATATCCATGACATACAACCCTCTAGTTCATATTAACTTGTGTCACGGTGTCATAAAAATGTGTCACACTGTGACACGAGTGAGCTTCAATTGATTCACATTTCCTCCACATCACACAGACTATTACATTAATAAGTTGATGTAGTACATGACAGGTAGTGATTACAGGATGTGTAATGACAATTTTCTTCTCTATATTTATCATTTTAAAAGGTTTATTAGTTTTGTGCCATGTATGTCCTTCATGATCATCCTAAAAATATAATGTTGTGATTCTTCACTTCACTCATGGAATTATGTTCCATTTGATTCTACATTTTCAATTATCTATTGTATCCTTCAATAAAATACAAAATTAGTTAAAACCATTCAGAAACGGGTAGAAATAATCATTTATATATTGAAAACAATATATTAAAAAACAATAAAATCCAACAGTGAAATAATGATATCATGATCAAATGTCCAATCCAAAAAATAATATTATTAATCAGTTGAATCACAGATCACATTACAAATACAATATATATACCATTTATGTTACGTAAAATCAGAACATTATGCTTGATTAACATTCCATCTTAGACACTTTCCAGTCCTTGATTAATGAAAATTTTTCTTTTAAATAACACTACATTAATCCTGAAATTATATAATTAATGATATGTTTACAATCTCATAATAAAAATATCTATTATTATTTAATTAATTTATAATTTCAAATAATGTTCGATAAATTATTGGCAATCAAACAAAACTGAAAAAATAATACTTATTTGAGCTTTTTAAAATCGATGATTAAATTTAAGTGATATTTTAGATCCAGTTAGTGTGTGACCCTATAGGAAAATTTCTCAATGCAATTACACAAGGCTTCTTAAAGTCAATTAGTAGCATTAAAAAACAATCCAAGGCACCCATAAAGAATGAATTTAATGATACAATGACATAAAAACTATTATGAACACTTAATGTTTAGTGAAATCCCTTTATCACAATTTCTCATGTGATGAAGGTGGTATAACAGTACTATCATCCATTATGATCGATGTCTCTTTCTTTTAATTTAGGTAAATAAACTTTCCCACTAGAAACCATTGACAGGGATTTATCTTGGAATTTCAATTTCCATAAATGGTTCTAAGATATCAACATCTAATAAGGGAAGGAAGGGGTAAATAATTTCTTTCATTTTAAATTAGTGAAATATCACGTGTGAATCAGTAATCATATCATACTTCACTGCATGAATATGTCAAAATGGGGATTTTTCAATCTATAAATTTCATTATGTATGATATATAATAAGGTAATCATATACTATAAGGATGAATACACATGTCCATGGAACAGAACATAAAATGAAACAAGAAATCATGGATTTCATATTGGGATATTTGTTATCATAACCTAATATCATTAATATTTCCATTGGAAAAATACCTCAGAAGGTGCCTCAATGTATTATAAGCCTCACAACCTTGATAGGTTATATCATAAATTAAATTTCAAACAATTTCATCCGAACATAAAACAACATTGAAGAATAATGTCACAGAACCTCTTGGTTCTAATCATAGTAGGTAACTACTATGATCATTTACTGAGATATATATTCCTAGGACAGTCACATATATATTTCAAAAATATGAACAATCAGGATGTGATCATTAAAATTCATTAATAATGAAAACATGTAATGAAGTACGGTGAAACTCAGTTATAGGGAACCAAATCCAACAGGCACCCACTTACACTAGTGAAAAATGACAAAAACATTCATTTCACTGGATCTTACATGATTTGCATCCATCTACTGAGATAGATCATTCATCATGGGGTCCACCATGTTTTATTCCAGGGATTGTATGTTTATTGAAACTTCATTTAATTGAGTAAAACCCCTCAAGAGATTAATCATCCAAAGTATTTAAAGATTCATTTAACGTTACCACATTTATTTTTTGGGATCCACCACTATAGTGTTATCACAATAAAATAAGATAGGTTATTTATTTCTATGTAAAAAATCAATATATTAGACAAAGATAAAATCTTACCATCTTAGATGGATTAGAATCCAGAAAAGACATAGAATCTTATATATAATCATTAATCACTAGCTTGTTTTATCTCTAATAGTCTATAGTTCCTATGTTGACATAAAATTCTTATCTTAACATTGAATTCATAGCATACTTATCAATTTATAAACTATAATCTATAGAACCCATGATGGCTATCTCTTTATATCCTCTATATAGAAGAAACATATCCTAGGTTTTCCACATATAAATTATGAAAACCATGACTACAGTACAATGGTGTTCACCTATATCTTATTGATATCTAATTACAATATTCTATCTATAGGTATCATCAAGTATTAAAAAATGGTGTACATTACTGATCTTATTTCTTAAAAAATATGATATTAAACATTTTTGATTCTATATGAGTTTGAGGAAAACAAATACTGGAATGATGTATACCATGTGACACTTGAACCAACATCCTATAGGAATGTTAAATATTTAAAATCTTTAGTATATGGTGAATATATATAAATTTACTTTGTAAAATATCCTATTGGATCTATAAAAAATGGCTTTGACACCTAAAATACATGCTTCTTCAACAAATACCTTCATAGGGATACACTTACTTTTCCAAGCCTAAAACACTTTTAAGGATGGTATGTCATTTTAAATTAGTAATATGAAATTAAGATATACTACTATGAGAAAAACCATAGACCCTCCGGATCACTTGTAATCACATTGATCACAATCATTATTATTGAAAAAAAATTCATTTATAGACTGATCAAACAAAATGTTCAATGACATGGATGCCTTCTTGAATACATAAATGAATATTTATAACATTTAAATATTTTTGGAATTTCCTGGATTCATAAAACATTATTCTTGTTTGATATACATGTCCTCATAATGTTTATTTTTAAAAGAAGAGGTTTTGACTTACATTTCCCAAATATCATTATCATGGTAAGGAACTATGGTAAGAAAAATTAGTATTGATTTAAACATGAAAACTAAAGAAACGATTTGGTCATAATAAATTCGGTGAATTTTTATAAAACCTATTTCTACTAACTATGATTTATTGGTGTTTACATTACCTTACTAATAATTATTTCTATTGAATACCAATTTACACCCAATTTTTTTTACATTTATTGGAAGATCTTCCAGAAAACAAACTTGGATTAATAAATGGAATACTTCTATGAATGCATGGAATCATTCCACATTGAACATTTGATATATAAAATTTATCCTTATAAGACATATGATTATCATTTTCAACCTATAATGAGTAACAATTATATGTTATTAAAAAATCATTTCTAATTGGTTCACTTACATTTATATAACTCTTTTGTCATATATATGTTTCATGAAATATCTACTTTTATGGGGAGTTGTGGAATCGTTTACTATACTATCTGTTGTGTATATTGGGAAACCTATTTTTTGATGTAAATATAACTCCCACTATCTTAATTTAGGATATGAATCATATCATGATGTAAGGGATGTCTTGTGATTATAACATTCTTAAATAAAGGGGTTTATAGATGGTATACCCCGGTTTCCATCAGATACCATATAAAGGTACACTTTATTCCTTAGGGATGTTTCTTTTTAATTTTTTATGCTGTATCAAACATCTCACAACCACATGCATGAATATATGTCAAATATTTATTTCTACTCCATAAAACAAAGGAAATATTGTTTATATCTTTTTTTGGAACTTATTTTAGTGTGTTTGATATTAAGTTAAATTCATATCCCCAACTGGATATTGAGAGGTTTGTATGAATCATCATCTAATTTTCCATATCCAACATTGAACAATTGAGAATTTCACTACATCACTCTGCTATGGGTTATATGTTTGATTGAATTGTTATACAATCTCATAATACCATAATAAGTGAATAAAATCATGGATACGATATTTAACACATTGATTTGATCAATATTTTTTTAACTTGTTACCAAATGAATTCCAAACAACATTGAAGAACTCCTTAAAATGTTCAATGGATTAAAATATATACCTCATTAATATTACATAACTGTGCCAAATCATGTTATTTGTAAGAGAAATAAATTAAGATAATTCCCCTCTATATTCTGTATAAAAATATATGTACATATCTATTTGTAAAAATTTATGAGACCTTATCTCCCATTCAACTTCACATATAAATGGTTTTTTAGTATTATTACCTTGTAACCAAGAATGAAATTTTCAACTAGTTTATTCTCAAAATATTCCAAATAAACCTATTGATTGTCGATTTCAAACACATGTATCTTATATGACAATGTTGTTGATTCCAAAATGTGTATTAAACGAGTCACATGTATTTTATTCATTGTTAATTTCCAATATTGGGGTTTATAATTCAATTCATGAAACTATTTTTCAAAAGTACAATACATAAAATATTTTATACTTATAAAATTAGGAACTTCTATTTCCAAAGATGAAAATAAATCCATCAAGGTCTAAATATGAAATTATGATGATGTTCTTAGCAAAAATATGTACATAATAAATATTATTTAAAACCAAAATGAATCTTGATTACAATGTCAGATGATAATGTCTAATAGATAGAGCAATTGGCCTTTATCCATTGGCATCCTATAGATCCACGTTGCATAGGGAGACATACTTATATATACACTTTACTTTTTTATACCAATTTTAGGACCACATGAAATATATAATACCAAAATTGTAGATATATATGGATTGTATTTGACATTGAATGCACCAAAGGATTCCCCTTGCCCATTTGTCTTGGTGGAATTACTCCTCATGTGGCCCTACTTACCACCTGAAAAAAATACCCCAAATTGTTTATTTCCTTGACTATAGATATTCTTCTTTATAAATGTATTTTGATATGTATTATTATACATGGGATGAGCCTTCAATCCTTTTAACTTCTTCATCATATTCTTATTTAAATTTTGTATCAGGGGATTTTCATGACCAATGTATTTTACAACATGGAAGAAATAGTATAAGGTTTTGAAATTGTGTTCTCACTATTTCCCATCTTATAATTATAATAAAATTGGTTAATTTTTTATGTAGTGAGGAATGAATGTTATTTATGCACAATCTATCAGAGATATTGAATGAAATAAATTTAAGAATTACTTGTATCATATCATCATGACTAAATGGGGACTATATGGAATCAAATCCTTAATAATTCATATGAATTATGAAATGGATATCTTATATATATATATATATATATATATATTCTATACTTCTCATGATATAGAACTCGAAGAGGAGAAAAATTTATACACAATCCAATATCCATATATTTCATTAGAATATAATTGGACATTGAAGATAAAAATAACATTGGAAACCAATTAAATGATACATATGATTCCAATATATAGTTAGCACTTAATAAATAGCCTCTATAGAAATTGAATAAAGAGGTGGGTTTTGAAGAACGTATAATTTCCATTTTTGGAATCTAGTAACATATAGTCACTAATTCCATTCTCTAAAATTCATATTGGTGACAATTTCTTCCTTAGCTTGTATAGATTATATCGATATTGTCTATGTTGAAATATTTTCCAATTTTAAAAATTAAGAGTAGGGTGTTAGTAATTTTTTAATTAGAAAATATATTATTAATTTTAGATTAAATTTCATTTTTCATAAACTATTTTTAATACCATTGTATCCCTCACTATTAGTTTCAATGTATCCTTAGGCCTAGAAATTATAATGGTATATATCTCTATAACCCATCTCATAACCCAAATTTGGGACATCAAAGATACTTAATGGGTTTTTTTCTAGGTTTAACAAGGAAAATGAATTAACTCATAGTTCATGGATATGTTTAGTGGACTGTCCAATCATAAAATCCTTGTTAAATATATCCTTCACCCTTACTTGTTTGTTACACCAAGTCCTTATTGGGTAGTCAAACCTTGATGTGAACTAGGATATGGTAACCCGAAACATCATCTTAATTTTCCAAAATAATTGAATGTACTAAAAGATAGGTTGGTCATAATATTTTAACCATAAGTTGGATTTTTATTTATGTAGTGGAGGTTTATACTGAATTAATAATTTATTTGTGGGTTTTATTCTTATGTGTAAAAGTGAATTTTTATCACAGGAGTTGTTAATATTAATTGGATTTTAATTAACTGATTAACCATGTGTGCTAAAATAAATTTATAAGACACTTTTATGTTATTCCATATTTAATTAATATTCATTAATTTAGTAATTGATCTCATTGAATTAGCAATGATAAATTATCCACTATGCAACTGACATAAAAAGAATAACTGAAATTATAATGAGATTATATATTGTCAATTTTAATAAGTGGATGATAATATACCACAAAAATAAAGGGTAATACACTTTGAACCATAGTTATGTTCATGATACAATATTCCACCTTGGAAACTTTTTATCATCTTGATTTTGTTTCACCTCTACTCCAGGACATGTTCCATCACCTCTCACTAGGTTTCTCTGTGCTTATATAATCTTTTACTAACATTTAGCTGATAGATCCAATGGATTGTGTAAAGGGGGTTTACATAAAAAACACTACGAGAACACATGACCTTACATAATAAGAATGATTGTATGAAATTCATTCCACCAATTTGAACTAATTATTTATAAATTAAATCGAACCAAATCACATAGAGAGGGACGATCAAATCTTGTGATAAAAAAAAATAGGAATATAGTTTCAATCTAGTTAACAAATTACGTTGATTCATTATTTAATTCACATAAAATGAGACAAAGCAATCCTTATAATTCAATTTAACATAATTCCATCCAAAGGAAAATAAATTACTATTATCCAAAATTTAGAACAAAATTAATTTCATTTAAACTTAATGACATAAACATGTGTACTTGGAGTAAACTATGTGAAAAAATTTCGATATTGAAATCAATTCAATATATAAGAATTATTCATATAACGTGGTATTTACTACAAAATGAATGAAACATGAAAAACGTGTACAAGTTTATTTTTATATATAATTAATATCTCTTTGAATAATAGTTTATATTATCTAAAACAGAAAACATGACCCATTCTTCCTACCATGGTGGTTGTTTTCTTTTTCTTTTTTTCATAGAAAAGGCCTATGAAAATGGTGTGTTTCCTACCATTGAAATGATTGACTTAGAAAACATGTTTAAGGACGTACACAATATATGACCTCAATGATTGATGGCATGTATGTCCCTCAATTTTCTATCTCATATATAGAATGTTGGTACCCCCAATGTTCTCAACCATGATAAAATATGTAGTACACATCACATATAATGGTTACACATCATGCATTTTTTTAAATTTGGTGAAATATTGTTTGAAATAATAAGATGATCTCAATTTATTAGATCATAGATTTTATTTCATAATACCTATATGATTTTATTGCAAGATTCATATGATATGCATGGTTATACATTGTGTAGTAAAAATAAATGTTTTGTAGCTAAATGTTATCTGGATGGAACATTAGCACCTCCAGTTAGTTTTTTCATAAGAATATTCATTATAATTTTAATTATTTCCTCATTATTTTAGTGGGAATGAAGAAAGATAAGGGATGGTAATTTTTGGATATTGATAACGAATCAATCTACAGCAAAAATAAAATATAAAAATAATCAAAACGATCAAAAGATTTCAATTATTTATAAATTAAACACGTGACACCTATGATACCACTTATATGTTATGGGAATATGGTATGCACATTGGTAATTATTGAAAACTCGTCTATTAATATTAATATAGGAATAAATAATTCATAACCAGAAAATTAATTTTTCTGTATAATAAAAAATCATATTACATTACTAAATAAATTTATAGAACTATAAGTGTGGAATAATAAAATGAAATTTATAATTAATTATTGAATAAATATAGAATAACCTCAACATGTAATTCCCACCTCATTGATGATATAAATGACTAGATATTTTCAAACAATCATTGAATTTTAGGATTCAGGTGAAAAATATCTCTTTCAATAATCCAAACATTCACCAAAATCTTTGAATATCATCGGTGAATCATTAAGTACTGGAATGTATTATCATGATTTCTTGTATTTCTCCTAGTTGATGATATAAAACATTTCTTCAAAGGAGGAAGAAAACATAATGGTCACTTAATGGCTTGATAGAGGGTTAAGTTAGAGTAAATTCTAAATGTCTATATCTCACTCTATATCTATATCAATAGGTAATGATATAGTGTCTCTATATCATTCATACACAACAAATATTATTATATATAGTAATATAATTTGATACTTATTCTGGGGGGTTTAGGGTTGGAAAATTTCACACAGTACATTTTACAACATTATAATTATTATTATAACTTATTTATAGTAAAAATTATAATAATAATAACCTGACATGCACAAAAAAATATTAATTTAAATAAATTTAATTCACATCATTTCAAATCAGACCATTAATATGAGTCTAAATTTCCACATCCACATTAATTGATCCTTTAATAATGATTATTTATTTAATAAATGTCACTACATTATTCATTGATAAATATAATAAATATTATATTCACCAAACCATGAAATAGAATATTTTTTATTATTTTTCTCACCTATTCAATCAGATAAATGATCAATAAATCATGAGAATCAATGAAATCCGGATAATTATTTTCAATTCTAACTTGTTAAATTCATTGATTGAATTTATCTAATATTTTTGATACACTTAGTGTGTCACCCTCTAAGACTCTTTCTCAATGGAATTTTTAATAAATACCTAAATTTAAAATTTAACAACTAAAAATATTCCCAATAACCCATAGAAAAAAATATAAAAACACAATTATAGTCAACCACCTAATAAATATTACAATGTACTGAAATCCCTTTATTTTTATATATCAGATCATTAATGTTGTATACTAGTTCTATAAACCTATGTGATTTATGTATCTTAATTTTAATTTTAAAAACATAAATTCTCTCATTAAACATCCTTAACATGGATTAATCTTGGATGTTTTATTTACCTCACTGGTATTTTGATATCATATTTTGTATAGGGATGACAAGGATACATCCTTTATCGCATTATCCATTAATGAAATGTCCATCATGTTACACCCAACATATCCTACTCTTGCAAAGACATATTTTTACAAATTTTTAATCAATAAATCAATGTATATGATTCATCATATCCATTAACGATAATCCTGTAGTCAATGGATCAATACAAATATATTCATTTACGAACACTAAATGACCCATGAAAATTGCAGATTCCATATAGTTATGCATGCATTCATAACCTAATATCTTAGATATTTAAAAGAGACCATGAGAAGGTGTCTTAGTTCCATATGAGACTCCTAACCTTGATAGTTTGTATCATCAGTGTCCCATCAGATAATATATTATTGAAAAAAGTTATATTAAATAATATTATCCTTGAACCCACTAGTTATCATCATATAGGGGAAATTCTATAAAAATTTAATGTGACATATATTATTAGGAAATTTAAAAATACAAGTGTAATATGATGGAATAATCATGGTGTGATAAGTAAACATCATTAATAATGAAAATATAAAATCATGTAATATGAATGTCTTTTCTAGTGCACTAATCAATGTATTAGTGATACCCTATATAGTAACCAATTATAAACATACATGGATATTAAATTACTTTGAATGAAAATTCATCTCATTGAAAAATTAAATATCCAAGGACTATAATCGTTAAGCGTCTTTGGAATCATAGAATACAATATTCTATCTTGGGGAAATATCATTAATATTTCCCAGAAAGATCATGTAATTTTTTTCTCATACATAAATCTTTTATTAAAAGCATCGGGAAAGAAAACAAAAGAAATGGTGATTTAGGTTTTATATAAGGTTAATAAAAGGAGATACGTATGCATAAAATGAGAATGATGGTATGATAACATGATAACAACATTTGATTAAATAACCATTCATATCATATATAAAATACATGAGCCATTGCATAATGTTTGGAAGATAATAAGGCATAAATCAAAAGGTTATCAAATGAATTGTTTTATGAGTGAATATCATAAGAATAAGACATGGTTTTGTTTATTAAAAATAAACATATGAAATAATTTTAATAGTAGTTATGTATCACTATAAATGATATCATACTAAAATTGTTTCTCTCACAAACACATCTTAGTACTCATGATTCAATCTCAAGCCCATCTTAGTAGAAAATTTTCACTCACAATACCATCTTAGTAGAATAGTTTCACTCTAAAAACCATCATAGGGGAATAAGTATCTTTATTAACCTAGTTCACTACCCATTACATATATTTCAATCTTTTGATATATAAATATTTGTCCAATTAATTAGAAGGAGATATATTTCCCACCATTAAAAATATTAAATCATTCATACATGTGTTAAAATATACTAAAACATTCATATTATCATGAAAAATAAAAATAGATGCATTCATAAACATCGTATCTCAACCAATTAATTGAAATTGATATCCTAATGTTTTCAACATATTATAATGTATTGAAATGTTACCAATTTCATAATAATTTCCTCACTGAATAAATCCTTATATTAAGTGCGTTTTATAAGGGTTTTACCATGGTATAACCTGTGGACTAGATAAAAGTTTCAAAAACAACATGTCATCATAATCAAAATACATTCAATTAAATAATAAGAATAGTTTCCATGGATTATATACCAAAAAACTCATATAATACATGAAATGATGTGATCATATATGGAGAAGGTTTTTTAAATATTAGTTGGATCATTTATTATGGTAATTAACCTATCTTTGAAAAAAAAATTAAAACAATTTTCATTATAAACCAATTTTAAAATTTATGAATTATTATTTAAAATTAATTACAAAAATTTCCTGAGGAAATTATACTTTCCTTTTTGAAAAAATAATTTAAAACATTAAACATTCTGAAATCATTTTTTAACATAACTGTGAAAACATGTAAATCAATATTTGAATAACATTTATATAAATTTTATAACATAAAAAATATTTTTAAAACATTTTATTGGAAATGATATTATAATATTAATTGAATACATTTTTGAAAACGTTTTTTAAAAACATGATTTCTGAATAAAACCTTTCTTTACCAAGGAGTGAAATAAGTTCTTATTTTATTAACAACACTTTCATAAATATTTTATAACAAATTTTAGAAAATGGTACCATTATAATAATATATCATTTATAACCAGAGTATAAGAATATTCCTTAGAATTATTGAGATATGGAGCATTTTTTTAATAAATGGAAGCATAATCATCAACAATTCCGATAAACAATGATATTGTCTTAATAAAAACCTACACATTTGGAAACATTGAATCATAATCACCGTGAAATCATAAAATTAAATTAATCATAAAATATAATGAAAATAATTAAGTGAATTATATAACTTTTCAAATGGTTTGTATATATAACTTGAAAAAGAATATAGGTGAATAACAGAAAAGGTGTCTCAACGAAAGAAAATTGAGAAAAAATTACCCTATCGTTTTGGTAAATGTGATTTGATAACCACATGAAATGGATATACTGACATGGAAATTAAAACACCAAAAAAATTAATTATAATAATCATAAAATATATCCATGTATAAAAAATAGGCAGTGATCAAGGCTTGTGTAACATAGAAAATAAAAGTGGGGTATAAATTCCTTATAACAATAGAAACTTGAGAAATGATGATCCTGGTGAATGAATAAATGAAATTGAAATGTAAATCATAGTTAAATAATTTACATTGAGGATATAACTTATCATAGGGTGTTATATACACCATAAAAAGAAAAATTCTGGTCATTATATATTACTTCTCATGGAAATAAAAGTGAGAATACAAATCCCCTTACCTTAATTTTCACTTCATTCATAAAAATTTAAAACATAATGTATGATAAATATTAGTTCGTTATATATACTCTATAGAACTATGTTCATATATATAATAACATAAATGACTCGGTTATGACTTTATATTACCCATTTATTAACAATTCCTTCTTAATGGTATGTTTCGGATAATAAATGCATTTTTTATATCTATTTTGATTTGTAAATTTGTATCCTCTTATTTTGATCATGATATAATCATTTAAAATAATTTAAACCATGACATAAATATTATATTTATTTATTAACGTTTTATTTTAAATAACATATAAATGATTGAAGTATGAAACGAAATATACCATTCATGGATATGGTAGGTCGTACGTAGACATGGACACTATTATCATTTTATTCATATTGAATGAAATTAAAGGGATATATATATATTATCATTAAATTATAATTTATATTTTATATTGATCACATTTTTCTATTTAGCCTATCATTAATACATTCCATGTAATGTTTTACCAAATCACATTGCTTCGCTAGGTGTAACTCTCTCTTACACATGAACGACATTATCGTATTCTAAAAATGGAAGTCATGAAGGTATATATTTTTTCATAATTATAGATGAAAAAATACATCGTCAAAATAATATATAAATATAATTTCCCTAATAATGGAAGACCTTAATATATGTTAATGGATGAATGGAGGAAATCAGTTCGTCCGGTGGTAGTCCTTCGTACACATAAATGATTATTATGTATCCCATTTGATGAAAGTGTGAGACGTTTTAAGTAGTTCACTATAATAAAAAAATCGAAAAGTATTATTATTATGACATTAATAATATAATAATTATATTAAAATGATTTATGTGGCTGGAGAAGGAAATTGAAAACTACACTTTGGTGAACCTTACCTCTTATTTAAGTAATTCCTATTGGTTTTATCCATGGGAATTAATTGATTGTATTTAAACCCAACCTGATTATTATAGGTTAGTATTATGGAATTTTTTTAAAACATTATTTTAGATATTGGATTATAAAAATTGCTTGATATTTGTTAAGAAATGGGGATAGGTAACACCATTTTATAATAGAGGAGTATTGGCATTCTTGTAAATATGAAAATGTAAACACTATTGGGAGGACATACATACATCATGTTCCAAAAAACAATGTATAATTTTAGGCAATATTGGTGATATGGTTGAAATATATCCTAAAAATGGATTTTGACAAATTTATAGATCATTTTTTCTTTTGTGTAATGTTTAGTCCCTTAGTAAACTCATATATCTCTTAATCAAAGTGTTTAATTTTTAATATTTTCATTAATAATTTTGTTAAAAAATTTATTTTACCTTATTTGTTATTATAAATTATTATAATTAAAACCAATTTTATAAATTACAATGGCATAAGTGGTAGAAATCAATTTAATATTAATCTCACAAATATAATGAGAAGTCATTTTTAAGTAGAAAAGTTCCAACATTTGAGATTTTAATATATCTGATTCCAAAGTAAAATTGATTCCAATGAACTGAATTTTTTTCCGTTGGATATGTTATAACAATAATAATATATTAATAATAAGATTTTCAGTATCTTTTAGTTTTGTATAACTCGTTCTTAAGTGTAATTCATGATGTCGAAGGAATTTTGTATTGTGTGTAACATAAGAAAAACATAGTTTTGAGGGTAATGAAAGATAATATTGGTGCTTATTGTAATGAAATATATGTTTGGTGATGCATTAATACATGAAAAATTTTGTGTTTAAAATAAATAAATATTAATTTTATGTAAAATTCAATGAAATCCATCAAATAATATTAATTTATTCGAAAAAAATAGTTCCTAAATAGCCAAGGTGTTAAATTATACCCCCTTATAATGAATTTCTACCTCAAAATTGTTTGGGTCATATACTATATAATAATTGAACATTCCATTAATATATACCAAAATCACCAAATCAATAATAATGATTCCAAAAAATAGGAATTTTGATTGCATGATAGTTACCAAATGTAACTAATAACTATGTTTCCATATTTGAGAACATAAGAGAAAATTGAATATTTTAAACTGGAATAAAGAGTAAATAATTATTTAGAGTGAATAAGATACCTAAACACATGAAATTTCATGACCTAGATAAGGTTAGTTTCCATAAAACCATATACCAATTAGGCAAGATTTTCTCATTATTATCATAAAAATAATCATAATAGTGGAAAATTTTATTTCAAGATTCTTTTCATATGGTTCAATAATTTTGACAAGGAGATATACATACCAGATTTAATTCAAATTAATATGTACAATCACACCCTTTGGTTTTGACTTCTCCAATTTCTGCTTAATCTCTTAGTTGAAATATGAAGATCAATTTTTTTCCTAAAACAATATGAGATCATAATATCCATAAATGGAATTATAGGTCAGCCCATCTATATATCATTATAATTAAAGAACTATTTTTTGCACAAGATATCAAATATGAATAAATATTCACTTGATGTAACAATACATATATCTCTAAAAACACATCTAAAGTTTAACATAAACCATTCAATAATTTTTTAACCTTAACACCCTTACAAATGAATAATATCCCAAACATTTTATGGGAGTTCAGTTAATTAAACATAAAATTAAACCCTTATATATTATAATGTAGACCATGGTTTTCACATACCAAACATGTGAATACATTTATAATGAATTCTTGTGAACTATTTAAATAACTTGAATTACCATAAATAAATATTGAAAACACACATTCTTACTAATTTATTAGATAAAACAAATATTAGTGGTTATATTCCTTACATCAAAAAATTATCTACACTAAATAACTAATTGAATAAACAAATCAGTACCATCCAATTTAGTTATTTATTACCACCATGTCTTCTACCCAAAACCATTATCCCAACATCAAGAATATATTGAGGGTTGTATTACCGTAATGATGTGTTTTCCATCAAATATTACCTTTAAATTGTATCAAATTTCAAGGTTGTCAATACAATATGTGAAATTAAATTTGAAAAAAATTATAATAAAAAATCATTATATATTTCATAATTCATGAATATGAATACATCAACACCATCATCATTCCAACACATTCATAAGACATTAACTTGGAATATATATATTCTTCATTAATATATGTTTTCTCTAATAATTCACTAGTAGCCGCTTTATCATAATTAATATACACATCACTCGTGCCACCGTGTGGATTCTATTCATGAGATTCTCCCTTAGGACATCATTTTTAAGAATGAACAGACATTCTATATCTAATGAATTCAATAGTTGATGATACATAATAGAGGATTTTATTCCCATCTATTACATCATCTATCATTTTCATTTTATATTTATAGTTAATTATATTGTGTCATTATTTTCCATAATAAATACATCTTACTATTACTATAATAAATCCACTTGTTTGTTTCAGACTGTATTCTCGACAAAAAAGAAACTTAATATTTATTCCATTATGGTCACTATTACCAAAATTAAAAAATAATGATTTCTTAATATTCTTTGTAAAGTCAGATGGTTGATTAATGTACATATTGTTAATCATGTTATATGAAACACATTAGGTATGCTTAAAAAGTAATTCACTTTGGTTTTCATCAAATTTTACAACTTATAATAAAATTTTCCATCATATTAAACATTAACCAAGTTCCATATCATTATCTCAATTGACGAAAACTAGAAATCATAGTGAAAGTAACACTTATCATAGTATAAAACCCCCATCATGATGAATATTTAATAATTTGATATATAAATCATGGAACATCCTATTATATATATTACACCTTATTTTTTTCCTACTCTATTCATAGTTATATTCTATTTTAATCATTCATGATGGATCAAAAAGTGTTTGTGAATTTCCAAATCATATCCCATAGGAGTGTTAATCCAAGTGTGTATCAAGGCCCATTGTGGTGTTCATTTCCTAATTAAGTATAGCACACAATGGTGTTTTCAGTGTTTTTACCCATATTTAAATCTGTTCCAATGATATATCCACTTGTAGAATCTATATAGCGATATATCTACTTTGAAACATCTATCTCAATCCTATACAAAAAATCTAGGACATTTTTTAAACAAATTTCTCTTCCTTAGACTTATACATATAGATATCCCTAGACATTTCCTAATAAATATCCAATGGTATCTAAGAGACGTTTTATAAAATTATATTATAATAGTTGGTAAAACCATTCCAATGATATAAAAAATAGGGACCCAGTCTTAATATACATGTGTGTTAAATAATTTTAGATGAATAATCATAACATTAAAAAATCACATTCCTCCACACCATAATTGTTTAGTGTCTCTGGAACCATGGAACAAAATCCTCTAATATGGTGAAGTATCTTAAAGTTTTCCCAAAAATATCTTCAAATTAATCACTAAAAATTTAAACATTTATTCTTAACCATAATGAAGTAATCATAAGAATGGTTGGGCTCAAATGATCTCCAAGGGTAAACAAAGAAGATAATCAAATGTATCAAGATCATGAGGGAATGAAAACATGAAAATAATATTTTAAGTTTATACACTTCATATAAAATATCATATATATGAGTCATGGAATAATGTTTGGAAGACCATAAGAAATTAATCAAATGGTATTCAATGGACATGTGACATGATATAATAACATATGAAAAAGCCCATGAATTTTTGAATATAAATAAACACATGAACAAAATTAAATATTAGTCTAGTCTCACTATAAAGGCTATCCTAGTGGAATGGGTTCACTCTAAAAACTATTATAGTAATACAATTTTACTCCAAATATCATTTTTGTAGTTAAGGTTCACCCCTTGACCATCTTAGGATTCAAGATTAACTACCAAGATCATGTTAGCAGACAAAGTCTCTTACTAAACTGTGTTAACATTGAATTATATCATAATCCATATCATGAGATATAAATATTTAGCAAATTAGATTGAGGGAAATATATTTACCACCCATCACATAATGAAATCATACATAGAATTTATAAAGGATAATAAAACATTTATCATATTATGATCCAAATAAAGTGATGTGTTACACATGAAAACATATCATAACACCTAAAATGTAATGGGTATTATAAAGATTTAATCATATCATACCTAATTAAAAATATATGGGTTTGATAATCATTTCATCATATAATTACCTAGTAAATTAATTAGGTTTCATAAGTGTTTCATCATTGTATTACATGTGGAAGAGAAATGAGTTTCATAAAAAACATGTCATCATAAACATAAACCATTCAATTAATGAATAATAATGGTTCCACGGATAATATCCCCAATTAATCACAAAATATATCAAACTATGTCATCTTATTTGGAGAGTGATTTTTAATAACTTGTTGGACAATTTCTTAGGAAAATAACATTTATTTTAAAATAATTTTTTAAGAAATAAAACATTTTCAAAATATATTTCTTTAAAAACGAGTTTTGATAACTTATGAAGTAAGATGTAAAAAAAATTTAAAACATTTTTCAATGAAAATTTTATATCTAATATGAGAAACAATTTTAAAATCACAGAATTTATTGAAAATACATTTCTTTTAAAAACATTTAAAATATATAATGGATGATTTGAAAAAAAAATTAAACTCTTTTTAATTTTTTGTAAATAATTGTCCTTTAAAATATTAATTAAAAATAATCAGGATTGGTTTTTAAATTTTTTATTGAAAATGTGGTTTTTGAGTATAATATATTTCCCACCAAAGATATAAATAAGGTCACATTTCATTAAAAAACCTTTCTTAATTATTATAAGTTCTAAAGAGTGGTAAAAATTACTCCATTAGTTCAATATATAATGAATAACCATAGGAGAAGAAAATTAATGATAATTATTGTGTTATTGATCATATTATTTCATCAATGGAAGCATAATAAAAAATAATAGTGATAGATGATGAGAATGTAATAATAGAATCTAACACCATTAATAACTTGGACTCATGATTCCCATGAATGAATAACATTAAATGAAGATTATAATGCCATTAAAATAAGTTGATTCATTATATAAAATTTTATACGTTCATTCTATAAACTGTATAAAATAATATAGGGGGATAACATAACATGTGTCTCAAAAAAGGAAAATTGAAACAAAATTCCATAATTAGTTTGGTAACATTGAAACCATAACCCCTTAAATTGATAACAAAAAATGTATATTTAAATAAAAAAATTAATTATAATAATAAAATTCATCCATGGGATGTATAAACAGAACATATAATAAATAGGTGGTGAACATGGTATGTGTCTTAGAAACAATAAAAGTGACACAAATATACCTTAATATTTGAGTAATATTAAGTTTATAATTATATTGAAGCAATAAAATGATATAAAGAATTAAATATACTGAAATAAATTAAATTCATGATAAAAAATTACATAGATTAATATAAAATCTTAAAAAAGAAACATGTTTTGGATATGGCATAAGTCACATAGAAATAAATGTGAGACTAAAAATCCCCATTCCTATAGTCTTAACATCGGTCATACATGTAAAATCATAATGTATAATAAATATAATTTTATTATATTTCTACCGAAGAACCATTTTCATATATATAATATAATATATGACTCTGTTATGATTCTATATTAACCATTTATTAAAAATATCATGTTAAATTTACATTTCAGGAAATAACTACATTGTTTTTCGTATAAGTTTTGATTTTTTATTTTTGGCCCTCTTAGTTTGATAATTATATCCTCATTTACAGAATATAAACCACAATAAAAATATAGTAAATATAAAGTATATATGTATTTATAAAAATTTATAAAATATATATATAATAGTTGAAAAACATTATTAATGGAGATGGTAGGCCGTACGTACACATGAACACTGTTTTGATTCTTTATTGTTTTTAAAGAAAGATAATTATATTATATATGTTATATATATATATTTATTATAATATAATTTTTGTTTCATATTTTTCACATATTTATATTCAACGTATCCTTAATAAAATCAATTGAAATCATTAATAAATAACATCTACTTGTTAGGAAGTAGTCCTCTATACAAACATGAGAGACATCAGCTGGTGATACAATAGTTTGTTGTACACATAAACAATGATTACATGTCTCATTTGATTGAAGTGTGTGATGTATTTATTCATAACCATAACATAACAAATAATTATTATTTTTATGATACTGAGATTAATATATAATCATTGTTTAATAATAATTTAATGTGGTGGAAAACAAAAAAAATGTACATTCTTGAATGCTACCTCTTTTTTATGTAATTACATTTTGTTTGAACCATAGGACATGAATTTTTAGATTTAAATCCAAATATAGGCATCTAGGTTAAGATGATGGAATGTTTGAAGATATTTTGTAAGGAATTTTTGAGCCAAAGGTCATTAAAGATATGATGAATTGGGAAGAGTGAATTTCATTTTATAAAGTAGGATGAGTGACATTATTGTAAACAAAAAAATATAAGCACTCATGGGAGGCATACCTTACATAATATCCCTCTAATAATGAAGTAGTATCGATAAAAAGGGTGTATGGTCTAATTTTTTTGAAAAACTATATTTTGTAAAGGTTGTTATGTCATGTTTCCCCTTTAGGAAAATTATTAGTCCCTTTGAAAACTAATTTTTCTCTGAATCCCGGGTATTAATTTTTACCCTTTTCAGTAATAAATTTTTTAAAAAATCAAGATGGACATATTTGAATTTATAAATTTTTATAATTCCAAATATTTGATCCATTTTTTAAAATTGCAATCACAGGAGTGGATAAAATTAATTAAAAATTAATTCAATTGTTGGGATGAGAAAGTTTGTTTTTAAGGAGAAATTTTCAATTCCTTATGGTATTTTTATATTCAATTTAATTGATAAATTTATTAAACCTTATTAATTTTGATTAATTTTTGTATAATTTATATAATTATAAATTCAGTCTAATATAAAATATAAATTTAATATAAAATAAATTATATGTAAAGGAGTGTTTCAATTAAAATTTTGTATGTTTCAAAATTCATTGAAAAATGAACCATTTTAGGAAATTAAGAAAAATTAAATAAATATAATATTTATAGTAAATATTAAAATAAAATGTTTATCTCATTCAATAATAATTAATTAAATATTCATAATTGAGTATTAATATAAGTATCCCACTAAAATGTGGTAAAACTGCATTTTAGGAAAATAAATTTTGTATTCATAAAATTGGATTTATTCTTATCACTTTACTATAAAACCATTCAGAAGATTTTTAAAAAGTATATTTAATATATGATAGACATATCACATTGAAAATATACATCAAATATTATTTTGATGAAATTTTAAGATAAAATGAATTTATAGATAGAAAAATAGTTTTGTAGAAAGGGAATTACACTAATTTCAAATTATTTTTAATATAATTATTTTTCAACTAGTAACAATAGAATTCAATTTTTTATATCTGATTAAACCATTAGTGAGTTATATAGTTAATTAATTTAATAACATCTGTTATAATGCTAATGTGATAACTATGATATTATTTAAATAATAATTTTATTAGTATATTATAATTTGGTAAAACTCAATCGTGTGTATAACACAATCTTTTGAAACAATGTTGTATTGTGTGTAAAAAAGAAAAACATAGTGTTGTATATACCTCATGATATGATCAGTGTTGTGTATATTGAAATCTAATCTTAGTGTTGCGTGTAACACATGATAAAATTGGGGATCCATTTAAGGATATTATAACATTGTTTAGTATTTAATGTTTGACATCAAATAATTTTAATTCATGTAAAAAAAATTCATAAAAACTCCGGGGTTACAGCACATGTAAAATAATTTTTTGATTTAGTTATCTCATCAATATAAAGTGGGTAAAATATTAAGTGGGAAATATATATTTATCCTCTATTTTTTTGTAGAGAGATGGAATTTTTTTCTTTTGTAGAAATGTGATACGTGAACTACCAATATTAAATGAACCAGGATATGTTTACAATAAGTAATCCACTGATCATTCCCAATCTACATCCATATGGCCCAAAAAATTCTATGTTGAACTATTGTAATAAAATTATACAATCTTCATCATGTAAATGATATAATGAAGTATTATATTCATTTATTTTGTATCGATTTATTTGAGGAATATTTGATAGAGGGAAACATGGAATGTAGAAATCATGATATCATGTTGAGTGTATTTCAAATATAAAAAACTATAAATTTTCTACATTTAATGGTTCAAATAAAACTCTTTTCTATCATTAAATATTTATTATTTCTTCTGGGTTACCACTATAGTCATAATTGACTTTGAATCTTAAATCTCAAACCAGTTGGGGACCTATTGGGATTTTTTTAGAAATTAATTATCCTTTAAACAATTAATAAACCTATAAGATGATAAAAAATTTTAACTACCCAATAAAAAATAAATGATTCTCAAATAATCTAATCCAAATACACATTTTATTGTTCTTCATTTGAACATACAAAAAATCTGTCATCTACGTAAACAAGAAACAACATCTTATGGTTATTTTCTTACAAGATATATATACTAAGATCCACTCAACTCATATGAAATATTTGATTCACTAGATATTGATAAAGATATGAGTGAAAAGACATTGGTTCTTCTTTTTTTGAATACATAATGCCTTGTTCAACAGATTCACGTTACATTAATCTTCATCAATAATAAACTTATGTGGTTTTTGAATATAAAAAAACTCTTCAAGAAATCCATTCATGAATATTGATTTGAAAATTTATTATTATACATTGAATCTCTTTTTCACTTCCATATATAAGAATTATTTTATAGATTCAACATGTGTCACCAATTAATTATTTTTCATCCACATAAATTACCTGTATATGGAAATTTCCCTGTCACACTAGACATGCTTTGTTCATTTTCACTATTGTATCTTCATTGATTTTGTTTCAAAATATCAACTTGGATTTGATGATGTTTGGGTTCATTGTTCCCAAAAAAACATCCTACTTTTAGTGCCCTTATTTTTTTTAATCGCTATATATGAATCCTGGGCTGACATTACATCACTAGTAACATATATGAATATTTTAGGTTCTAGTTGTGAATGAAAAGATGTTCCATAATCATTAATTTTTATATATGAACTGTGGTTTTCTAATCAATAAGAATTTTGTTGTCACTTATTTTATCCCTATTGATTTTATGGTTTCCATCAGCTATTTTTAGAATATTTATCCCATCACTTGTGATTTCATTTGATACGTCTTCTTCCCTTTGATATCCCCTATATATACATACCTCCCCATTACTTTCTTCATCTGTTTCTTCACCATGTTGTTGAAAAATATGATCACTGGTTCTCAAATTATTTCAATTTACAATATTTGTTACATTATATATCTTCAAAATAGTCATAATAATTTATTATAGAACTTATATGGATTTATTCAGTATCAGTATCTATAAATGTTTCAATCATATCCATAATAATGGAACTTTTTATGCTTCTCCTTATTGAGAATGAATCATTTGGTTCTAAACACTTTAAAATAATTGAATGTTGGGTTATTTTCATATAGAAACTCATTGTGGGTATTCTCTACATTCAGTTATAGAAATATACTATAAGAGATGTATATTAAAGCGAGAACATATTCATTCAAAATAATATAGAAAATTATTTTCATTAAGAAAATTATGATACATCTTTTTGGATGATTTTATTCCTCTGATAAATGAATAATTATATAAAAGAGCCTATAATTATTAAAATTTATGTCATATTCCACGGTTTCCAGGTTAATCATCCACTTGAGTATTAGAAAACTAAATAACATTATTATCCTACAAAATAATAATTTTTATCTAAGAATTTTCTTCCACAAAACACAGTCGTAAGTGAATCACTAGGATACATCATATTTTTAATAAATAACTATGAAACATGATATCCTATAGTAGTCACAAATTAAAAAAAACTCAATATATTTTTATATAGAATTTTATTTGTCATCATTGACCCACATACATCGACATGGAGTAGCTTGATATTACTTTATTATTATTATTTCTTTGATTTGTAGTTCTTCAACACCACCTTCTCTTTTTTGATCAAAGGAAATTTTGGGAATATTTTGGGCTTTTTCATTCCCAAATTTATTCTTCAAGTAATTCTGACTATTATTCCCAACTCATTTACTCCACAATTTAACTTTTCCGTCATTAGAGAATATAAACCTATCCTCTTAACCAGTGAGATTAAAATTACATTTAGTTAATCATACTTACAGCACAAATGGTATATCTATATGTTGGATTGCTCGTACCTTAATGATGAATTACACTACATGTTATGAATCACATATACTAATTACAATAATCAAATTTTGACTCATACCAACATCCAATATGAAATATTTCTAGCTCATGTCATTAACACAAACAATGAATTCTCCATACCCAATAATCATTATCCCTTCATAATTTTTGAATAATAAAAATATGTCCCTGTTGGGTTTCAAGTTGATGATGATATATTTATTTACATTAAAATGGGATATTCTACCACTTTAATGAGTTCAAATTTTATGCCTATATATTTATAAAAATTTTATTTCATTATTTATTGACTTCTGATTTTTTCCCATATTAATCGATGAATTATAATTCACTTTATTTGACAATGGTAAAGGTTGGATAACATCCAAATACTTTTATTTCTATATTAAATAAAAAAACTCATTATATTGGATTTTAATCTGTCCTAATAATGATCAAATATGATTTCATAATATTTTTAGAACACTTTGGGCTTGTTTATATTTGCATTATAAGAATAATTAACTACGTTCTTTCAAAACATTCAAATAATTAAATTTACCAATTACAAATATATCGTGTATAGGAAAAATTACTTTTTTATACTTTTATTTATTCCCCTATAAGGAATCATCCTAAGATTGTGAATACATATTGTGTGTATCCTATATTTCTATAAAAGTAACACCTATCATTATTGTCTTTAATTCTACATTATTACATCAAATATTGTTCTTTCAATAGCTTATATCTCAATAATATTTCAAGGTTTATATACAATATATTCTAAATTTATTATAACATCATCAAATCTGTAATACTAAAATATACGTGAATTTAATTTTTCACCAAACCATTGCACTCATGAAAAATAAATATCATTCTATTTTGACACCACACAAACTTTTTAGTGGCTATGTATCATTTTCTCCACGATTACATACCGAGAGTGTGGAGTATTTCATGATTATCAAATGTATATCAAAAATTCATGGATTATACTTCAAATTAATTAATTATATTCGCAATATATTTCATTGGATTTTCCATCCCATTACTGACTTAGGTATGTTATTCAATCCCAATCCCCAACAGAACTTCTTTTTATGAGCTACTAGAATATCCAACATTAGGGGTTTCAAGTACTTCCTACTATTATCGATTATACATTAGTTTTTTAATATAAATCCATGATTCAGGAACAATATAAATAGGTTTATTTCTTTTCATGTCTCCTGATGTTTATTTATTCCCGGTGTAAAAGAACATCATCTTTATAATCAACTTTTCCATTTATTTAATAATAATTATAATCCCTTCTCTCATTCTGTTTCATTTCTACAATATCAATGTGGGATTATTCACTAAGGTATCTACATTCATTGACCAAATCTACCTCCATTTCTTCTCATTCATCATATACTATAAATAAAAACATTATTTACATGATGAATTTATTTTGGATTCAACAGTATTTTTTCACCATTGAATGAATTATATTTTGCTTATTCTTCCCCATCATCTTTGACAAATTTCCTGGGGCACCTAGAAGTATGATACCCTAATTTACCACATTTGAAAAATGTGAGTCGCATATTGTCGTTAATATTCTCTTTTACCCTAATTATATTAGAAGATATAAATAACATCACATCATCAACATCATCATTTTAATTACATTCTTTTACTGATAATTTCTTTTTAGCATTAACTAATATATGTGAAGATTATTATTTTTGAAATATCTCATTTTAATTGTTCCACATATCATAATAAATAAGAGAGTTATGTAAGATATCCAATCTTACCTACATAATAACATTGTATTAATACAAAAAACCTTTATATTGAACTATGTGGAGAAATAATTAGGATTATTTTAAAAATTTTCTTATCCAAAGTTATTTTCCTCAACTATAAGTATCTTCTATAATAATTCCCAGACAATAAACACTATATCAACTATCTTCCTTGGGATATTTATTAAATATTTGTATTGGTTAGAATTGAATTGAATCCTTGATTCTTAAACATTATAATAACCTTTATATTTTTTTATAATGTTCTCCCACATCAAAATATATGTCTTTTTTGACATCACCTTGGAATATATTAGGTTTTCCATAGATCCGCCAAAAGAATTTATCACCTTCGAATCAACATCCATATCATTATTATATCTATTTATCAATACTACAATATCCATTCATTAAATATTCCATGAATTGTAGTTATATATTTTAAAATGGGATTCATTAGGGATAACACTAAAATAATAATATTATGCGATAAGGAATATAATAAATAAACAATTGTGGTTGTCTCTCGAGGATGTTGTATAATATTTCTTCCACTATAGATTTATTCTAATTTGTTTTTTATGTTATTTGAATTGGGTATTTGGTTGGTTTGATATGTGAGTTAAAAAAATGAAAAACATAAGTAAATCAAGGATAAATAGTGTTTTACATCGATTTAAATTGAATGTGGAAGTCAAATATCCAAAAGAAGAAATTTTGGACATTTATTAACATTTTAGATGCTCTCTTCTTCCTTATCTTATGAATTATATGATTGAATTCCAAATTGAATGCCAAAAGAACTCTAGGAAAATCCCTAAAGTTCCTGTATATTACATCAAATCCTTGATATTATTGATTGTACTCTTAGTAAAGAGATTAGACCACCAATGACATTGGAGTGGAAAAACCTAAAGGAACTCACATTTCTCAAAGGGAATTTACTTCCAATTCAATGTAAATAGATATAACTATTATACCACTTTATATATTGTTTTTCCATATTGAATAAAAAATAATATATTATTCTAAAATATTAAATTAGTGGTTTTATGTTATATCATTTTAACTATAAGTCATTTCATTTGTGGAATTTATGAGTATATTAAAATTCTATTTATTGATCTTGTTGAACGCTATGAAAAATTTATTATAATGATTTAATATCATAGAATGGAGTTAGATAATATTATTGAAATTATTGGATTGAAAAATAAGAGTCCATTATTAAGTCTAGAGTATTGTAGGTTGCACTGTCTTGAAGGTGTTGGGCACCGACCATTCAGTTCCAAATAAACAACAACTCTGAGATTTAGTAAGACAATTGGTTATCCAGTGACCCCTCTAGTGTGGTATCAATCAAAATGAGGACCACTAAATAGATAATGGATAATATAATCTAGTCATTGGTAATATTTATATAAAAAATTAGTTTTATGAGACCCACCATCCAATAGGTGAAGTTCACATGGTATCTTTTTATTTTGAGACAATAGGTCTATGTGTGAATTTAATATTGGTTATAATGTCACAAAATTATATTTTTTAGCTTCTATGACCCTATTGAATTGTATAAAATTAATGGATCTTTTTGGGTCTTTAAAATTATTTAGTTAATTTATTTCAATATTACATAGTTATAAATAATTATCCATTGATCCTTGATTCATGTTTGGATCTATATCGAAGAAACTATAGAAGCATCACTCAAAAAATAAACTGGCAATATCAATTGTCCATAAATCACAAAGACTGAATATTCATTCATCAAATCTCAATATCTCAACAATATTTTTAAAAATCCTATCATGGTATTAGAGAGAGGAATTGTTATGTCTTTTTCACCCTTAAAATATTATATTTCCCATATCCCTCTATAATATGTTCTCACTATAGAAAATTTGAGTGATAAGATCCTTGGCCACCAGAGACATTAAAGAGGGTTCTCAGAATCCATAATGGTGATTGATAAGTTTCTTCCTCACTTCAAATATTTGGTTAATTATAATATAAACTTCTTAACTAATGTTGATGAGATTTTGGGGAATGTGTTGAGGAATATATGAAATCATTTATCAAACTGCTTTTTGTTCACTCTTTTATTTTATAAATCACATCATTAAATTTCAATAAAAATAAATGAAAACATTATACACAACCATTTCTATTTTCCATATTATATGTATCAAATATTTAAATTTACATTTCAAAAAATATCAAATTTATCAATTTATTGTTTTTTCAAATAAAGTTCTTTATCACTTTATCATTTAAATGCCTATCAATTTTAAATTAAAATTTTAAATTTTCATAAATTATTATAGGGATAATATACCCCCCACTTTTCATAGACTCTGTCCAGTAATTGGAATATGACATTTCACTATGTTTTTTTAAATCTATATTTTCATAATTGTTCTTTAATTATATTATTAATGTGAATCAATTTCAATGTACCCTTTTATTGTTAATTATGATTCATATTTTCATGCTATTGTTTTTATATAATGTATTATTCCTATGGATTAATCATATTTCAATCATTCTGTTTATAAATAGTTACCCTATTTTGGAAAATTTATGCATGAATATATTTTAACTAATGTAATTGAAGATAAGTGGAATAATGATTATATTAAAATATTTCAACTTAATAGAAATTATATGAACACATTAAATTACTGTCTTCATAAAAAAATTTTGAATCTTGTTTCAACAAGCAAAATGTCTCATGAAAAATTAAATCTTAATAAATTTACCAATTAACAAGAAACAACTATTGATAAATGAATGGAAATATATGTATTAGATTTTGAATGTTTTATATTAATCCTAGTTAATCAATCACTATTATTTTTATGTGGTTTAATAACATTTCAACGGTTTAAAGAATCTAATTGAATATTTTTGTAGTGAAATCATCGTGAAAAAAATATGATTCCTACCAAGTAATTGTGCACCGAAATTCACATCCATAATAGTAATCAATTATTTTAAGGAAATAGTGGTATAAGAACATAACTTGTCACTGATGACATTAAAAATTACCATTAAGTTATAAGATGAAAAATATACAGACATAGTAAAATATGTAATGAAAAAAATCACTTCAAATCCACCAACAATGAATCATATGGAGGTGAAAATGAGGATTTTTATCAACTGCTAAGAAAATGTAAAAATTCTCAAATAAAAATTGAAATTATGAAAGTAATTTAAAAAGTGGTTCATAATGGATATTCCATAGATACATGAAATAGGGTCACATCAATAAATTATTCCCAATATATAAAAATATTGTTAAATAAAAGAACAAATAATAAAATGCTCTCAAATTTTTAATGTGTAGTGAAAGAGATAACTCAATGTACTCAACTCGTCCTTACTCTTCAAGTGGATGAAGTGTTAAGTCTGTTTTGAAATATATTGATGAATATATCAAGGGTAATAACCCTCTCCTCATATCATCTTCTTTATACTATTATCTTAGTCATTCCTCGTCTTATTATTATTTATACTTTTCTTGTAACCTTAATTATAATGACCTAAAATTCACTCATGGTCAACTAGAAAATCGTTTTCATGAATTTTCAACCTTAAATTTGGAAACTTTTAAAAAATATAGGAATTCGATTAATTAAAAGAATAATTTTTAATAGAAAAGGAAAAAACAATCAATGACAATGTAGAATGATCCATAAAATTTAAGATTCAACAAGATGTTAATAAATTTAAATATACCATCAAATACCTCAATAGTTCACTCCAAATTCAATAATCTTTAATATAATCTAATTAAAAATATTTCAATTAAAATTCATCTAAAAAATATGTACATTTTTGTAACTCAAATCATGAATTCATGCCATGAATTCCATAGAAAAAACATTTATTAATGGATTCTAGGAATATATTTTATATAATTATCATATAATAATTAGTTATTTTATATGTGAATTTGATTACAAGAATTTTTTATTTTAGATACCAAAATAATTTCTTCTTCAATAAAACATTTGAATGAAATTATAATACTAAAAAAATCATTCCTAAATATTTATTAGCTAACATTTACAGACCAATGTTCATTTGGGTACTAAAACTTTTATTATTTTTATTTTATAGGAAATGATTATTATGATAAAAACATAAGATGAATTATGGTTCCAAGATTGTTATTTTTCAAGACCGATGTGTACTGACCTCTTTGAGTTCGACCAATGAAATAAACTATAAGAATTTCATACAACCTTCTTTGGAAACACTAAGTGTAACATAATATGTGAAGGAACCATTGGTTTTTCTAAATTAATCATTAAAAAATTATTATTCAATATGTAGAAATATAACATTTATTGAATTTTTCAATTTTATGATAGGTGATTTAAAATTCATTTTGAAAATGGAGTTTTTTATATTTTTTAACACAAATTGAAATCTATTATTTAACATGTATCTTTTGAAAAAATTATTCACAGTATTAAAAATAAAACTCTAGCCCAAATTTCTAATTCATGAGTGTATACTTTAGTGAGTTATTATGTTCATATAAAAACCTTTTCCAGTATTTCTCATGATAATATTTCAAACTCAATCGTTATAAACAAGTAAAATATTTACCCAAACATCATTTCAAAAATGTCATGGTTTTTTAATAATTATTATATGTTAAGAAAAAAAATAATCTTTTAATTCTAAAATATGATTACTTTCATTGATATTTCATAAATTAATTAATGTTTATTTATGTAGAACTTATCGGCTTGAAATTATAGGTGTTAAATCCCATACATCGATTTATTATTGATGAAATTAAAATATTCAATTGGGAATGTTTTTTTTCTTATAAAATTGAATCTATAGAAAACTTTATCATGATTTCATAAAAATATTAAAACGAAATTATTTTAAAATAATTTATATTTGAAGAGAAAAGGTCTGATAAAAGGAAAACAAGAAATTTGAGGGGTTTTCTTCTTCTCAGGGAAACAATAATTAAATTTATTGTCATATATCTAATAAAAAATGGGTTAGTGTTGAGGACATGTCAAAATATCTAATAAATCACTCAAAATAATTTAAATGATTTTACTATAACTCAATATATTTCGGATGGGTCAATTAATATTGCATGATTTATTATCAATCCAATCATCATATGTCCCTTTATAAAATATAGTCAATATTATTGTTGGAAGAATAATAAATATAACGGTGTAATTTTTTAAATTTTTTTGGTTAAAAATGATTTATCCTCCACACCAAATACATTTTTGTAAAAGTTTACTCAAAATAGAATAAGTGTATATCTATTTGGTTCACTAACTAAAGAATGATATATAATGACCTAACAAAAGGGAATAATCAATCCATGTTAATTTTTTTTGACAATTTTCCAAAATACATTTTCTAAAATGATTATCAAAATGGTGTTTTTAAATGAACTATTATTAATTGAAATAAGATTTATTTTATCAAGAACGACATCTAATATTTTTACATAAATAATCTAAAAAATACAAAGACCATAATACAAAAAATATCCTTAGAGATTCGACTGGGGGGAAAAAATAAAAGATCAATACTATGTGGTTTAAAATCATCCCATTTCCCCTCACTTAAAACAATAAAATATTTAAAATTCCATTACTAAAAAAATTATATTCCTTCCATGAAAGAAAAATTATAACTATTTTCTAGGGATGATATATTGATTCACATGGAAAGGATAAAGGATCATCCCATTGTAGGATTAAAATTGGTTTTTAGGAATATGTTAAATGAGAATGGTAATATCACAATAAATAAAGAACGATTAGATGATAAATGATATAAACAAGAAGGATGAAGGAAATATAGTGAAATGTATTAACAAGTTTCTCTATTATAATCAATTATAATATTTTTTGAATTTACCCATCATGTTAATTTCAAAAACATTCAAATAGATATTAATATATCCTTTATAATGATTTTATTAATAATAAATTTTTTTTGGGAAAACCACATTATTTGGAGAATATCATTTTCTAAAATCATGTTTTAAAATTATCTAATTTTCATGTCTCGTATTTAAAAAGACCCTCTAACTTGGTATAAAATTTTTTATAATTTTATTTTATAAAAAAAATTGTAAAATATGATTATTTTTTTTCTTGAAAAAATAAATCAAAAATGAATTATACTTTTTTAAATAAAATATGGTGCTATAATTTTCAAATAAAAAAACAAATCCCTTTATTTTCAATTCTCTAATTTAATAAAATTTTATTTTTTAAATTAAAATATTTTATTTCAAATTATCTCTAAGTTATCACAATTTTTAATATAATGATGGTATTTTTATAAACTGGGGAAAATACACTATGGAACTCTAAAAAGATTCAAAATATATCATGTTAATGATATTATTTTTATCATGAGTACAACTTGTATTTTAATTTTGGATAATCAATATAAAATGGTTGAAAAAAAATTATAGATGTATGATAGGGAATCTACTTTATCTAATTGCAACATAGTCTGATATCATTTTTTTGTGACTATCACTATGCTCATTTTCAATCAAATCATAAGGAATTTGAAATTAAAATATTTAATAGGATTTTTCAATACCTAAAAGGTATAGAAAATAATTTTCTATCTAAATAGAAAATCATTGGAAATAACTAGTTTTTTTTATGTTGAATTTCATGGATTCAAATTAGATAGGAAAAGTAAATGTTCTAATTTCCAACTACTTGTAAAATCTATTATATCTTGCAGTATTAAGAAGAAAATAATTATTTCTATATATATAGAAAATTATAAATACATATAGATATGGATTTTTTCACCGAAATAATATATATGAGACAAAATATATTATTATTTGGTCCTATATTTAATTTTGTCCCATTTCAGTATAACATAAACTATGCTATTAATATTTAAATAAATATTATCTAAAAATATCACAATAAAAATATTCATTTAAAGAGAAATTTATTAATAAATTCATCCAAATGTTATTATATTATTGGAAGTTGTTCGGAAAAAATATTATCTAACTAACAATTTTAGAAAATATATATTAGTAAAAAAAATCGATATCATGAAAAGAGATTTAAGAATGGTACAATTGTAACTCTTTCCATATGAAGTTGGATAACCTGAGAATTTTTTTAACAATTTCATTTTAATAATATTGATTTATTTTTTTATTTATTATCTATTGGATATAATCCTCCAATACCACTTATACATTCAATTACGTGGGATTATTATATTTATTTGTCTCTAAAATTTTACATTACAGTGTCTTTTTTAAAAAAATTAATTTAAAAACAATTTCTGATATTTAGTCATTATTTTCATATTTTGTAGATATGTTTTTATTTGAATTATATTATTTTATGAATTATAACAATTTTTTAATAAAATTATTTAATTATGTTAATGAATTATTTTTAGAAAATATGTGACCCCTATGTACATGAACATCTTATTTGTAAAATTTTATTTGAATATATCTTAAAGGATGATTAACAATGTGAAAATTTTTTATATATTATCCTCTATACAATAATCTTTATTGAGTTTTATCTAATGAAATTAAAATAGAAGGATTATTTACAAGTATGTTTTCAATTATTAAAGTCCCCTTAATAAATTATATAAATAAATCAAAAGATAATGATAAAACCATTCCCTATGTAAATCATGAACATAGGAATGCTATTTTCCAATTTTATATTTCTTTTTGAATCATCATTTATTATATTGTAAATTTTCCTTATTTATATTATTATTTTCATTCTTCCTTTATTTTTATAATTCCTTATATTTCTATTTTCTAAATATCATTTTGTTTTTTCTCTTAATAACCTCTTTTAAAAATTCTTCACTATCTCCCTCTATTTGATGGAAATATAAAAAAAGTGAGTTTTAAAGTTAATAGATACTTTTAAAGAGTATTTATAATTTACTCTGAAACTCTATTTTCTATCAATACTTTTTATTTTTTTTAAAAAAATTTAAAAAATAATTATTGAGTTTTTTGTCAAATATTTTTCTATTATGTATTTATTTATAATCACTGTTTTCTTATTGATAATCACAAAAGGGAATAATTTTTTTATCTATTATACATAAAATATGGAGAAGTTTATTCTCCTATAACATTAAATAGTGTGAATTCATTAAAAATTTGATGTTATATATGATTTATTCATAATTTCATGAGGGGGGGCGGGGTTTGAAATTTGATTTAAAATTGTTACTATTATTTCCATGTTTGGTTTTAACTCCATGAGCATATTTAATATAATAAATTGAAATAATAAATTACTTTAAATATATATATATACACTTCATTTTCACTAGATATATATTTATATGTTAACTATTTATGATTATAAAAATGGGGAAATTTTTATACATATATCTATCAAGTGTTTTCATGATCACAGACCCACTTTTATGTTTATAAAAATTTAATTGATGGAATTTATGATTGTATCCAACAAATTCTTGATGATATTATGGAAGGATTATAATAATATCTTATCATTAATTAAAATATTTTTAACAGATTTGGAAGATCTTTTAAAAAAATTAATGGAATCTTGTGATGAAATTACTTAATAAAATGTATTGGTAGAATCATATGGTCAATATTACAGGGAACCAACTAGCTAGTTCCATATGTAAAATAGCTCTTAGAATCAGCTAGACCACAATCCTTCCATTAGATGAGTAATGACAAGCCCATGACCAATCTAGTGTTTCTACAACATATAAGAGGACCATCAACCATTTACTAGCTTGAAGTAGTGTTATAATGGGATATATCAAAACCTAGTGACTTCTAGGATATCCTCTGGATAGGTAATGTGGTTAACTTTATAGATTGATGTTTTGAGACAATAGGTTTATGGGTTTTTTTATTATTTGTTAGAATGTCATAAAAGTATGCTTATTCAACTCATATAACATAGAATAACTTTAGAACCATCCCATCTATTTTATAGGATATTAAAGGAGATACTGGGGGTTGCATAAGATTACACAGTTACCATTAATCCATATCTAATCATTAATTTGAGGTTGGAACTCCAATAATGAAATTCTTCTGGTTTCATTTTAAACATAAGGAACCAATATCTATTATCCATCATTCACAAAGTCTCTCTCTTCTTACACCATCTCCCAATATATCATCCAAATCAAAAAAGATCTTTTAAATAGATTAAGCGGTATAATTTTAATGGGTTTCAGAAATGAAACTCTTATAATTCTCATATCATTTTATAATGTGTTATCAATAATGATAAAGTGCAAGAATGATTCCATAGATATTGATGAAGCTAAATAATGTTCTAAAAATCAATAAGTTTGATGGAATATTTTATTAATCACTAATAAGATTAGTGGAGAAATAATATAATCCTCTCAACCCAAGTGTAAGAGAAATTAAAGAAGACACTGAGTTATTTGATGTGGACTCAAATTTACATGATTTTCCACATCATTTATTATTTTTTCTAATGATTTAAATAATTATTTATGCTCATTTCTTTAAATAATTTAAAAATGATTATTTAAGAGAATAATATATTAATTAAATAGTTTTTATAGTTAATTTCATCTTATGCCTCTAAATTCATTATTTTTTGTTCAATTATTTAATTCTATAATAATTATTGATGTTTTAATTATACATAAAAAGTTTAATTTTGAATAGTCTTATTTGATTTATAATTTTTTATTTTATTTTATTTTCTTAATATTTAATTTAATCTAATTCCATAAATTATGAACACCTTTCATAAATTAAATTTAATTAAAAATTTAAGTATTTAATATCATTCAATTTATTAAAAGAAATATTTTTTTATTTTAATGTTTTAAATCAATTTATAAATAAAATATCAACCTAATCATTCACTCATCTTGTTTAATAAATTTTGTTAATTTAATTTACGATTACATTTACTATTGTTTTTGTAGACTTATATTTTGAATTTATTAATTTGAAAATTGTTTTCATTAATTCATTTTTTGCAGTGTTGGTACCAGGTTCCAATGTTTTTAAAGGACTCGTCGTTATACTATGATGGTAGATCCTGTACAAAATTAATTAATAAAATATAAAAATATAAAAAAATTAAAATCAAATTCAATTAATCAAATAAATGAAATCTTATATAATTAATATATTTATAATTATTTTATTATTATATATTTAATTTCATATTTATTATAATTATATAATAATAATATTTATAATAATATAATTATTATACTTATTATATTATTATATTGAATTATTACAAATTAATTATATTTATTATATTTATAATAATATAATTTATATATTTATATATTTAACATATTTATAATTATATAGTTATTATATTTATAATTATATAATTATATATTAATTATATTTATATAATTATTATAAAAATATAAATATATATTTATTAGATTTATAAATATATTATTATTATATTTATAATTATATATTTATTATAATTTTATATTTATTATAATTGTATATTTATTATATTTATAATTATATAATTGTTATAATTATATATATATTATATTTCTAATTATATATTTATAGTAATTATTATTATATATTTATTATATTTATATAATTATTATATTTATAATTCTATATTTTTTGTAATTATATTATTATTATTATTATTGAATTTATAATTATTTATTTATCATATTTATAATTATATATTTATTATAATTATAATTATATATTTATTACAATTGCATATTTATTATAATTGTATATTTATTATAATTATTATTTTATAAATATTATAGTTATATATTTATGGTAATTGTATATTAATTATAATTATATAATTATTATGTTTATAATTATATAGTTATTATAATTATAGATTTGTTACAATTATATGTTTATTATATTTATCATTATATAATTATTGTAGTTATAATTGAATATTAATTATAATTATATATTTATTTTATTTATATTTATATATTTATTAGAATTGTATAAAAATAATAATTATTATATTTATAACTATATATTTGTTATAAATATAAAATTATTATAATTATATATTTATTATATTTATAATTAAATAATCATTGTAATTATATATTTAGTGTATTTATATAATTATATTCATTATATTCATTCATCTTATATATTTATTATAAATATATAATTTCTATGAATATAATAAATATAATTATAAATTTATTATATTTATTTTAGTGATTATATTTATTATAATTATAATTATTATAATGGAACTTATAATTATATATATATATATAAGATATTTATATATATATGGGTTTGGGGAGGGGTGGTGTGGCATGGGGAAATCTTAAAAAAATAAGTGTTGGGGGCTAATTGAATTGGTGCTCAAAAACCCACTTTCTTAAATACAAAAAACTAAACCCATATAATTAAGAAAAACATTTAACCAATTTTTCTGCCAAAGTGTATAATTCATATAACTCTAGTACATTATCTCACTATTACCCAAATGTGACTCTCCACCCCAATGGCGACTCCCACATATCATTGGGCCTCACACTACCACACCTCTATGTCAACATTCCACCCAACTCACTGACGCATCAGTAGATTTTCACTCACTGATACCTCCACACTCCTCCATTACCATTAACAGCAAATGGAAACCCATCGTTTCTTCTCCTACCATTACACTACCTCCATCCCAGTAACCATTTCATTATCAATGGCGACTGAACATGGATGAAAATATGCACACACCACCATTGTAGTCTCGCAACACACCAACACCACTACTTGACCCATCATTGCCCCTCCATTTCACTGAACGTAGAATAATCCTAATTCATAAGTGAAAATTGAAACATGAAAATTTTATAAACATAAATATTCATGGTTTTTCATACTAGAACAATAAAACATCTACTGAAGCTTATCTCAGCACTTCCTACTACTCAAAGAAAATCTTCAGTTCAATCCACCTACATAGATATGAAGCACATACTGTAGCTTGAAGACCGCACCACAGGACCTCACCCATGTCGACGATCTGGTCATGGATGTGGTTCCATCAAATGGAAAAATGATATGGGGTTTTCGTAGCCACTCCCACATTGGATTGGGGATTCTAAGAACCACCACTGCCAGTCATCACTGTTCTGATGTCGGAGCCGTCAGAGACTCTATCACCATAGGTCAAAGCCAATCTGGGGAGGAGATTCACATATCACAAGGTCCGTGATTGGATAAGTGCGGAGATGATTATAAAATAAAAATAAAATAAAAATAAATTAAATAATAAAATATTATAATAATTATAATAATAATACAATAAATATCATCTAATTAAATTAATTTTTTTTAAATATATATTCAAATAAACAAATATTAATCATAACAAATCAGTTTAGCTATAATAATATTTCATATACATAATATTTAAAATTAAGAAATTTATTTTTAATAATATAAATAATTATAAAATAAAAACATAATTATATTTTATAAAATCATAAAAATATTAACTATAATATAATAAATTAAAAAATATATTTTATTTACTAAATACAAATAAAAATAATCAAATTAAATTGATTATATAATTACATAAAAAATAATTTTATAATTTTTTTATATTTTTATTTATTATTCTTATTTGTTTTGTTGTGTAGGAACCTAGATCGAATCATTTACATATTTATTCCAACCTCCCAGATGCATTCTATTATAAGGGTATTTATTAAGTCATATATAGTGAGATCTCGTGAGGGGATTACTTCACGTATATATTGAAAAAGGGAATGCCAGACTAAATCTTCTATTGACTTAGGTGATAAACAAAGCATGAAACAAACTATTAAATAGTAGAAAGCATTCGTAAGAGAGTAAACTAGCCATCCACTTATCATTCATTCAACACCTGGAGAGAAGATCCATGATTTATAGGATTCATTCATCCGAACATGTTGGAGACATTGATATAAAAATGGAGGGTTTAAAGATGATAGTAGAATCATATGACTGAATGGGGGATTTATTCTCCTTTATTTATCAATTTCAATACGATTTAATTGATTTGGTTTTAATTATTTTAATTAATATAATTATTGTGTAAATAATTTTATTTCAGGGGATTTAATTTCTGTTGGTTATTGTTTTAGTCATATACAATTGTTTCTTTCAAAAAAGGTATCATATTCAACAAGGGAATTTGAATATAATTTTCAAAATTCAAAATTGTTTTTTCACCTAAACAACATAACATAATAACCTCAAGATATTTTTGAAAAAATATATTAAGGCCTATTTTTTTTAAAATGAAATAAATCTCATCTGGATTAAATTGGTGAGATTTATTCCAATATCTTTAATTTAATTAATTTCACAGTTTGATGAATCTAGCATTGGTGACATTATATATTCACTTAAATATGTGATTTGTCTTTTGCTGAGGGAGATTAATTTATAATTTTTGGAGGTTGTAGATTCAATAGTAAATAAACGATGATGTTAACATTTCAACTAGTATAATTAGTTCTCCTGGCGTTATTTAATGATTATAATTTACTCAGTTTCGTTCATATATCTCAATATCAAAATATTTTATTATGATTAATCACTTGTACATTGAATTTTCTCTCTAAAAAATTACTCTACCATTCGATCATAACATAAAAATAAAAAAAAAACAAAAATGTCCAAAAATATTTTAACCCACTATTGACAATTGTGTGGATTTGATTTGATTATAATTAGGTACTCTACCTTCCATATGATTTTTTCCATACATTCCACATTAAAGTAGTTGTAGTAATAATATAAATTTATAAGTATTCATGTATTCAACGAAATTGGAGTCATGTTTTAGGCACCATTATTGGGGAAGGCTTGTAGCAACCATATTAAATTTCTAAAAAACATTTCAATAAATCTCAAAAATAAATAAAAATAAATGAAAAAATTGAAAATTGAAATGTGATGTAAAAAAAATAAGTTTAGATTTTTTATGTTATTATCTACGGTTATTTCTGTTGTTTCTGCGGAACTAGATCTATTACAAGGGTATTAATTATTTTGTTTCAAAATTCATTTTTTACCCACTGTATAAGCACCAGTGCATCTACCGATAGAACACCTCCTTTAAGCACAAAAATTGATAAAAACATGAACTCCTGCAAAAAGAAAAATAAATTTGAAATTGAGAACATTAGTGAGAGATGGAGAGAGGGTTCTTGCACCAAAAAAACAGTAGCATTTTCACCGTAAAAATTTAGTGGAAATTGAGAGGTCATGGAAGTTATAGATTCAACTCCCATAAGTTTCAATAAACCCATCATCCATTAGATTGTATCCCCGATCCAGGAACTATAAACTCAAACAATATGACCTATCATTATTACCTGCATTTAATAGAATCTCTAATGAGGAATATTTATTCTTCATTAGATATTTCAACAACACTTTTGAATGACTATCAATTTTAGGACTCACTGAGAACAAGTATAGAATGATGTAATTTCCCTTTTTACTTAAATATGAATCTATAAATTGGTTATTTAGTTTAGATGAAAAAAATATAGAAAAAAGGGATCATGTTTCTAATTCATTCATCAAGAAATTGTTCCCTCAAATACATAAAGGTGAAAACATAACTAATTTTTTTTGAATGACTATAATGAATCCATTTATGAGGATTGAGATTGATTTAGGGACCTTTTTATTTAGTTTAATCATCATCAACTACCATCCAATGTTCTCATGGACACCTTCTTTGAAGGGTTGTACTTCTCTTGTCAAAACATTCTTGACCAATCTATTGAGAGAAATTATAATGACAAGACTGATGAAGAACTAAGTAAATTTTTTTAATAACCATGATTTATATTCCTCTGATATAAATTCAAGAATGAAAAGTGTAAATTAAAATCTCAACAACCATAGTTTATGAAATGAAACTCAAACTCAATATGGTGAAATCCCCAATGAAATTCAAACCTTAATGAACTAGAATTAAAAAAATTGTTAACCATGTTGCTACCCAAAATCATTACCACCAACATAATTAATAGTGTACTCAATTAGGAATGATTAGGAATACTGATAATGATTGTCAAAAAATTTATATTCTATCCCAACAAAAATAAATCTCAAAATTTGTTAATTATGTTCCTATAGTGCCATCTTAGGATGATCCATTTTCAACAATTTACAATAAAGTCTTTAGGAACCATCATAATATGCTATGGAAAGAACATGGAATGGATAAGAAACCCAATTCTCTTACCTAGACAATCAATCCTAGAAAAAACATTCAAAATCAACCAAGGGATAGATCATCTAATTATCTAGAAATTTATGAGTTCTAATTGTTTTCAAAAGTAGATCAAATTTTTAATACAATGGAAAATCAAGAGGAATTATTCTTGACTCAGTTGAAAAAACCAAAATCCCATTATGAATATGATAGAAATTAAAAATAATATTAGAATGTATGATATAGAAACTCTACTAAGACATCTAGATTGAGACATGACATTTAAGGATAAATTTAGGTTGCCTAGTACAATTGAACTAAACCCTTTGAATATTTCCTTGGATATTGTAACAAATAGTGGCATAAACACTCTAACGATATCTGAGAATAACATTGAGACTCCCAAAATGAAAAATTCAAGGAATCTAGAAATAAAAATATTCATTTCATATAATCTTGAAATCAATTTGATAGTGTTGAAAATGAAGGAAATTTAAATTTTCCACATGAAAATCAAAATAAATTTGTCTCTAAAAATAAAAATAAAAATAAATAAGAAAATTATTTTGAAGAATTGTGGGACATTCCTATTTTTCATAAAAACTATCCTCCAACTATACATTTCCTTGAAATTATAAAAACCAATATTTACAACAATGTAGAAAGTATATTATTCAGTGAGTTATTGACCATTCTCCAATTAAAATTTCATTCCTTTAAGACATAATTTAGATATCATCACACTGTAAATATATGGAAAATAATTACTTCTAACAAATAGTCTCTTGAATAATTTTCTACCAATAGCTTCAATGATTATTGTAGTGTTGTTTCCTAAAATAAAATCATCCATGCTCGATGAAACAAGTAGTTTCTTCACACACTATACCTTATTAAATTCTAGCCAACTCAACTACGTATGTAACATTGGTGCTACTATCAAAACTCTCCCAAAATCGATGATTAACCAGTAGATATTTAGGTATATTTAATGTACCATAATCATCATATATTTGGATAACCATTTTTTCACACCTCATGTGGGAATGGTAGATGAGATACTAGTTGTAGTTGGGATTCTTTTTTACCAGCGAATTTTTATTGATAGATGTGTTGTGTAACCAAGTGGTTCCCATAACTTTGTTTAGTCCCTTCATGGAGAACGGTTGAGCTTTTATTGATGTATATAAGGGAAAAATAATTTTTAAATTTTGAGAAAAAAAATAATAACTCAGTATTTTTTTAAATGTCAACTCACAAAAATTATATGCAAAATGTTCTAAGATGGATTCTTTAGAAGTTGATAATCAACATGATCATTTATATGAATCTAAAGAAACAACCCTCTAATGAATAAATTTACTTTCAAGAAAAATACCCTTATTTTACTTTTTCAAAAACTATAAGATCTTATCAAATAAAAAATCTAGAATATTTTCCATAACTAGACAACAAATGAGCTTCTACTTATACTGAAAATTTTTCTTAAACATCTCAATATAATGACATTAATTCGAATATTGAGAGTGATTATTATATAAAAATCTCAAATTGAAAATTTAATGATGTGGGGGGAGATATAATAAATAAACATTATTATACTCCCTTGACAAATATTATAAATTTAAATGTTGGGACATTGGATAGTGATATGTCCACATTGGATAGTAGATCTATTAATTAAAAATTAGATTGTGAAATTGAAAATTTTTCATCATTTAAAAAATCATGAATTTTATTTTTTAATGACCTTAGAACTCCCAGTCCAAGAAGACATCCATATACTGAAAAATAACCCATACTAAAAATGAATCATCTTTCATTACATATTAAATATTCATTTTGGGTGATAATTGTACACTTCATATTATTATTTCTTCTAAGATAAATGATAACCAAGATTAAAGATAGTTACATGTCTGAAAACTATTCAATTATGGAATAAGCTGTACTATAGCTAATATCAAATATATTAGTCCTTCATTCTGCATACATAAAATCTATATGGAGCTAAACCACAAACCTAAAGTGTAATGTCAAATAAAAATAAACCCCAATATGAAAGAAGTTAATAGAGTGAAATTCATCAAATTAATGTACAATTGAATAATATATACCATCTCATATATTACTTTCCTTAGTCTTGTCTATGTTATCCCAATGAAAGAAGGACCCACTTTTGTCACTAATGAAAATAATGAAAAAACAAAAGTGATAAAGAACGCTTAATTGAGATACAATATATACTATATGAAGCTTAATTCATCGAATATGATGGTGTATTATCCAATCTCTTACCTTAATCAAAATATTGAGAGGCTTCCTGTGAATAAATTTTTTCATTTTCTTTTATGTGTATTCTAGTTTCAACTAGATTGTGGTAGCTCTACTGGATTAGGAGAAGACTCCCTTCAAATGCCCCTTTGGTGTATTTCCCCATCAGAAGATGTATTTTGGGTTTTGTAGATCCCCAAAAAGATTTCAAACGTTTATGATGGATATATTATTTAACATGATTGAGAGGATTATATATATTTTCATGGATTACTTGTCCACAATGGGTATCACATTTGATACACGTATAAAAAAATTGGAGTTAGTTTTTAGGGGTTCTTAGAGACCAATCTAATTCGTAAATGGGACAAATTCCAATTCATGGAAACTAAAGGAAAAGTTATTGGACATAATGTTTCTATGAGGGTTTTCATTGTTCAAACTACCAAAATAAAAGTAATTAAAAAATACCTCCTATAAAAAATAATGGGGTTAAAAAATTTCAAGGACATTTAAGTTATTACATGAGGTTTTATAAAAAAAATTTAAAAATCACTAAGCCCTTGTGCTACCTACTTGTCAGGGATCAACCATTTGTATTTGATAAAAACTATCTTGATTCATTTAATTTTTTAAAATAATAATTCACTTAAACACCTAGCATCACTTCACCTATTAGAAATAACCATTTTAAATAATATGTGATTTAATTGATATGGATATTGGAGTTGTCTTTGGATAGTGGTGGGATAAGATTTTGCATGGGGTTTATTATACTAGTAGGTTTGAAGATGAGGAACAATGTAATACCACCACTACTGAAAAAGAGTTTTTATTGATGGTCTTTTCACTAGAGAAAATTAGGTTGTATCTTAGAGGAACAAAAGTCACCGTCTTCCCTGACCATTCCAGTATAATATAATTTTCGTCTCCGTATGAGGCTAAATCCAGGATGAATTGTTATATTCTATTATTACATGAGTTTTACTTCGACATAATAGATTATAAGGTAGATAAACATAGTTTCAGACCACATTTCTAGGCTTCATTATACCCATTATGAAGATGCAAGGGATATTAACTCTTCCATTCCGGATAATAAACAACTCAGTATTTCAATAATATAGTCTACTTGGTTTTCATATTTTTTCAATTTTCATTGACCTAGATTCATTCCCAAATATTTTCTTATTAATCAATGAATTTTTTTTAGAACAAAAATAATAACGTCAGGATAATCCTTTTCTATTTAGGAGGTTTTCTACTGGGATTCTATGATGTCATGTACCATTAGAAGAGATTCCTCCAATATTGGAGAGTTTTCAATCCTCACATTGGGTTGTACATCCTTTTATATAAAGGATATCCCAAAATATTCTTCACTCTAGTTATATTGGCCCTACTTATTTGAGGATGCTATGAGATTTTTTGTTGAATGTGATAGATGTTAGAAGTTGTTAAATGTTGGGGGGAAGCAAGAGCTTCTATGGAAGTGTATGCTAGAACTTATGATTTTTTATTTTAAGGGTTTATATTTATTAGGAGAATTTCCATCTTCTCATGTGAATGATTATATTCCATTTAATATAGATTATGTTTCAATGTTGGTTGATAAATTATAACTACATAATAATCAGGCGAGTTGTTTAGTAATTTTTGTAAAAATAACATATTTTCGGGAATTGGAGTGACAAACTCATATTAACTGATAATGGAACACACATTAAATACATCATGTATAAGGATTTAATAGAAAAATAGTGTTCTATTCATAAAATGTGTACTACATACCATATAAAATACTGTTGATATGCAAAAGTTTATAACATGGAGATAAAATAGATTCTAGATAAAATGTCTCAAATAATAGGAAAGACTGGTCTCTAATGACATTCAATAATTTGTGGGCCTATAGAATATATTTCAATACCCCAATTGGTATGTCTCCATATAGGTTTTTATTTGGTAATGATTCCATTGGCCTATAGATTTATAGTATAAGTAATATTGTGTAGTTTACACCTTAAATTATGATTTTATGAGTTATTGAGAGAATATATTTCTTGATTCGAGTGAGATAGATGTGATAAGGAGAGAGTCTTATGATAAATCTATAACATAAAAAATTATTTAAATAATATTTCCATATTCAGTGATTCAAAAAATAGCGATTATATTTGTATTGAAGGTCATTCTTTTTAATTTATGACCTAATCTCCTTTATAGAGAACTAATATCTACATGGTATATACCATTCATTGTCATTAAAGTGATTAAGCGTAGTGCTATTGAGATTTTAGTAGATAAAAACAAGCATTTTTTTTAATGGTCAATAAAGTTGGACTGTATTATGAATGCAGACCAAAGTGCTAGGCTTCCAACACTGTGCTGGAAAACTAAACTTAAAAAACTCTTAACTAATGTCTTAAATCATAACTCTTCCTGGGATTCAATGTATTGTCCATGATATTTCTGAAAATTTTTGTAGTTATGTTTTGAAAAAAAGGTTTCATTATTTTTTTTTCATTTCATGCTGGTGTTTCATTCATGGTCTTCCTATTATGTGTGTTTTTAAGAAGGATAGTGATGTGTCACTAATGGAGCATAACTACTTCATTTCTGAAAAAATAACAAGCAGTGTCTAAAAAAATAATTAATTCATCGATGTTATTTATTTATTTCAAGTATATTTTTATGCACCTCTATTACTTGTATAAATATAATATCTACTATGTCAGAATTCCCTTGTATAATGGCATGTCATTAACTCACCCTTTCACTTGAGGTAGTTCACCACTGCATGTAGTTACATAGGGGAGGTGAGTCACTATGTTTCTACTACTTATATAAATGTTTTTATCACATTCCTTTATGTTATAAAATTATTACTTCATGTACTGGTATATTAAAACAATTTATGCATGTGAAACATTTCTAGAAAATTGAGTTTCATTCGTCTTATATCATCACAATCTAAAATTATGTGTGTGTGTGTGTGGGTGGTGGTGTGTAAATTCCGGCCAACTATTTGTTTTTATTTTAATGTTATCTAATTTTTTAGTGTTTAGAAATAGTTTTTCCACTCTATTAAAAATGAGTTTGAATCATATATTTTTAAACAAGCTACACTTTTTTCAAAATGTGTTAAATATCTTCACATGGAATGATTTTCAATGAATTGAAAATCAATATCACTAACTTAAATTATAATGATTGTGTAGTTTTTGTAATATAATATATAAATAGTTAATAACATTTACTTTTAACATCACTAAGACCCATTAACATATCAGTAATATGCTTAATATAAATTATATTTTGAGTTATAAAATTATATTTATTTTTCTCACCCATTGAATTCATCTTTGAGGAAAATGATGGGTTTTTTGTGCATGGGTGGGGGCCAACATATGTTGATCTAATCTATTATTTAATGGAATAAAATCAAATCCCACTCCCAATTAATTTTTTATAAAAAGTTTTCCATATTTTTTCCAAACTTTTCAAAATTTTAATTGAATTATGCTTCACACATTGCTTCAAAATATTCATTCCTAAGTATAACACCATACTGATAGTTAATAGTTACCATGAATCTGTAATTTTATAGGGTTAATGATTATGGAGTGATTATGATTATTCATTTTAGGAATATTATATTTATGAAATTTGTTTAAGAGTGACAAAGTTTACATTGTTTTTTGAATTGAGATCATAACCATAGTAAACTTCATGATTGATCTTTTTACTAGGGGAATCATGTTTAATTATTATGAAAATATTCACTTTATTGAGAAATTTTAAAGGGTTTTCATATAAATATCTACCAACTAGAGTAAAATAGAAATATAAGAATCCACCGTTAATCTATGAGACACTAATCAAAATTTATGTGAGTAATCCCTATGTATTATAATGAGTAAATTCACATGGATAGTTCTTACCACTTTTCACATGGATTGGAAAAAATTCAAAAGAATATTAATTGCCTAGTTTTCATAAATGAGTTCATTATGGATAGGAGAATAATGAACTCCCAATGAAGAAGTTGAAAATTGATTTTATGAAACCATTTATGTTTTTTCAATTAGGTTATCAAAAAAATAATTAATTTTTTCCATTTGGAAACCTATAAAAATGTCAAAATATTTGTTGACTTTTATTACAATATGAATTCAACTTATTTTTTAACCTATCATAACTATTAAAATTAAAACATGAGCTTGAAATGATGTAAGAATTTAGGCAGTATCATAATTAACGCATGAAATCCTCATTAGTAGATGATTCATCGCTTCCATGATTACATTTAGGTATTTGAAATTTTTTACGACTAATTTTTAATATTTCATTTATAAACCCTAATACTATGTTTTTAATTCAAAATTTTTTAACTCCAAAACATGTTTCAAATATATGTTTTTCATAAAAACATATTTTTGTTTCAAAATAAATAAATAATGATACTGATTGAGGAAAATAAATCATTATGTATTGGGGAATTTGATGTGGCCACAAATTTACATGATTTCTACATCATTTATTATTGTTCTTAATAATTTAAATTGTTAATTATTTTATTTATTTAAATAAATAAACTTAAATAAATTTCCAGTTCAATTTTTTAATTGATATAATATTATAATTAATTTCAGATTGTTATCCTTTAAAATATTTAGTTATGGTTCAATTATTTAATAATATAATCACTTATTGACATTCTAATTCATCTTAAAAATATTAATTTTATAAAATATTTATTAATGGATAATTTATCATTTTTGAAATTTTATTACTCCTTCATTAAATATAAATATTGAAAAAATTTCATTCATAAAATAAGTTAAATTTAATTACTAATTTATATAATTAATCTTATTCTATTTATTAAATCCAATAATTTTAAGTTATTGTTTTAAATCAATTTACAAATCCCATATAAACAAAATAAACCACTATACTTGTTTATGAATGTTTGTTTTTTATTTATCTTTACTATTTGTTTTTAATATTTAGATTTCTTTTGTGAATTTATAAAATAGATTATTATTTTAATTAATTCAATTTTTAATTTATATTTAATTTGAATAATTAGGTTAATGTGATTTTATTTTATAATGTTTTGATTGTATTTATTATTAATTTTTTATAGGGTCTACCATCACACTGCATCAGTGAGTCCCTAGTCACAATTGGAACTAACTTCTCCACTACAATGGTGTCTCATTGAGACACTGGTAGTCCACTATCTCACTATTCCCCAATTGCGACTCAGCGTCCCAACATTGAATCCCACTACCTATTGGGCCTCACCCCACCACTCATATCTATGACTATTCCACCCGAATCATTGATGCACTGGTATCTTTCCACTCACTGATTCCATCACTGTTATCCATCACGAGTAACTGAAATACACAACCAATTTTTGTGTCTCCAACCAATCCCCTACCTACCTCCCACTCAATGTTGCATCTGCAATGGTGAATAAACTATGTTACATATCTACACTCACCACCATTGTTTACTCACACCAAACCAGTACTACCGCTTGACCCATTGACGCCCCCTCCATCTCACAGACAATATAACAAACCAAATTCAAATGGTAAATTATAACCCGAAAATTTCAAAATCCCCAAAATTTACGATTTTTTCATATCAGAACAAAAAACCCTATACTGATTCTCATATCACTTCCAGCTACAACTCATATATGTACCCGAGATCAATTCTTATATACCTATTTGAAGTTCCTCATTGTCATTTTAATGTATACCCGCATGACTTCACCCATGTTTCTAAGGAGGTAATTGATGCTATGATGTCATAAGGAACCACGAGCATGGGTTATTTCATCCCCTGCAACCTTTGATGAGATTCCAATAACCAAAACCATCAGTCTTTGATATACTAAACCAAGATCAATCAAAGACCCTACTACAGGAGGTAGAAGCCGAGTCGAGGAGGAGCTTTCGTTGGTATTTCAATGGAAGAATCTGAATCCTCTATGGGCCGTGAATGGAGAGGGAGAAAAATATTAAAAAAAATTAAAATAATCCATATTAGATAATAAAATATAAACTATAAAAATAATAATAACTAAATAATAATAACAGATATCTAATTAAATTATTTATTTTATTAATATAATTTAATCGATTAAAAAGCTTTTAACCTTAATGATTCAATTTAACTACATTAATATTTTATTAAAATATGAAAATAAACTATTCCAAAATAAATAATTATTAATTAATAACATAATAATCATTTATAAATCATAAAAATATTAATTTTTAATTAACTATATAATAATTGATTTATATTTTGTTAATTTTATTAGTTATTAATAATATGTAATTATAAATAATTATAATCTAGTTAATTTGATAATTTAATTAAATAAACAATTAAATATGTATAAAATTTTCATATTTTTATTCATTGTCCTTATTAGTTATGTTGTGGAGGAACCCATCTCAAATATTTTCAGGAATAATTACAACAACCTAGATGCATTCAGTAAAAATGGTATTGATTATGTCACTTTTAGTTAGATGTAGTTTGAGGATTGAATCACGTATATGATAAAAAAGTGATGTCCAAAATAAGTCGGTCATTGATTTCGGTGATGAACAGAACATGAAATTATACTTTTAAATCGGAGAATGAATTAGTAAGAGATTAAGAAAATCACTCTATTCAAACTAATTCGACACCCATATAGAAGTAACAAGACATCAAAGATTTTGTCATTTGAAATATTTTGGAGACAGAGATTTGGAGACTGAGGATCCTGAGGGCAGAGTAGAAACACGAGATTGAAAGGGGTATTTTCAACATTATTTTTCAATTTATATATTCTATAATTTATTTCTTTTCAAAATATTTATGAATATAAATATATATTTAATACATTAAGTTCTAGTATTTAATTTCTATTGGTTATTGTTTTAGTCATCTTCAATTGTTCCTTTAATGTAAAGAAGAAGATTCAACATGCGATGTTGAATCTCATTATTGAAATCAAAATATGGTTTTATTCCTTAAAAACATAAAATTAAAACACCATGATATTTTTAAAAAGGGATGAAGGATTCAACATCTCAGAATATTACCCCTCCATGAATAGTTTGTCCATTAATATGTGGGAATACTAATACATTATGAAACTAAAATTATGAAAAAAGATAAATTATGAGAAGATAAATCATCTCTAGAATATGTAATTGAGTCATTTCCTCATGTAATACCCAACATCTGGCTGAAAATTACAATGGTTTCTGATTAGAAGTTGTTCATAATTGATTCTTCTTTGGTCCATCATAATTTCATTGAATTTGGACACATTTAGAAAAAGTTATTTCATAATTTATTAATCACACGTTTTATAGATGAGGAGAATCATCAACTTTGACAACATATTCTCAATCAATAGATGCCTCAATGAGATAAATTACTTATCAAATTTAATTTTAACATGTTCCTTTGAGACCTATTTTACATCTAAATGATTAATTGAAAACATGAATTATTGTTGGTTTTGATAACACACTGGGAAAAAAACATCAACGAGGTCGAATGTAGTGGAGGCCCCGAGCATCATTAACATAATTTTGAGGTATTTGTATCGAATTATGCCTTAATTACTATAGAGGGGTCAATTCTGTTGTCTATAAGTATTTTTCAATGAGATTTATTTGGTTTCATCCTGTTGAAATTTGAATGAGATTTAGTCCAGTTAAATAACTCGATGCCCAATAAAAAATGAATCCAAAAACATAATAATCACTCAATTAGGATCAATTTTGAAATGAATATGCATGAAATATAGAAGTGACATAAATATGTAAAAATTTCAATATTGAACAATTTTTTCATTTTATCCCATAATAAACACAAATATAAAAAATGATTCAAATCATGTCACATTTATAAATTATCTGGGATATATCATTGAAATGTGCCTGAAATATAACTAAAATATTATATATATCAAGGTTTATGTTGAAATTACCCTATGATTATGTTTTTGGAATGATTCTTTATAATATAATAAAGTGGAATATTGGTTACCAAAATAACTTATTTTTCTTCTCTATATTGATAAGATATGTGGGAAAAATATGTTTATCGAAAATAAAAATATATGATTTATAATTTTGATTTATCAAAGATTAAAACCTATAAATATTATATATTACTTTTATGTAGACGATCTATGAAGGATATTTTGTGAGTTATAAATGTAATAATGTATTGGGGAAAAATTGTGTTCTAGATGGATAAACATAAAAAAACATTGATTCCATAATAATAAATGTCTCTAGAATAATTATATAAGGACTATACATGTTTCTAATATAATTTATTTTTATAATTATAATATATATTGTAAATTTTAATAAATATCGAAACATGAACAATGAATCTAGTTGAGTTTTAATAAATATTTGAAACATGATTTGATGTTTTTTATGGAGATTTAGGTCATGTTTGAGGTTTGATAAATATTTTAATTTTTTCAATTACATTTATGAATATAATAATTGTGAGGAGACCAAATTCTATTTATTTTTTATTATTTTTTGGGATATGAATGAATTTATAAATTTTGAGTAATTTAAATTCAATGAATCTCATATTTGTTCTGGATGATTACGAAAATAAAAATAATGAGGAGTTCAAATCCCATGTATCATATATTTTTTCAAGATGTTGATGATTACGAAATGAGGTGAGTTACCTTATATAGATTTTTTCATAATATTTAATTGATATGTACTGCAGGATAATCTATGAATCTTTATTCATAAAGATTAATATAGTTGAATAATATGTTTTAATTTCATAATTTTTTTGATAAAAATATCTCTGAAGGGAATATCCCAATATTATTTCTCATTATTGACTTCTTTGATTAATTTTGAGATGATAGAACAAGATTGGTAAATATTATATACATTAAAGTATCATAAGAAGATTCTTACCAAAATGTAATGTAATTAACCAACTTCCTATTTTAAAAAGACCCAAAAATATCCTATACCATTATTTCTAGATCCCACCACTTAAACACAGAATCTGCTGTCTTTTGATGAATGATATCATTGGCCTCTCTACATTCTTTTATATGAGTGAATATATTCTACAAAAAACATTCAATATTATATGGTAGTCTCTTAAAAATATATGTATAATCAACCGGTATATCTTATAAAACTCCATCTTAATCCACAAACAATCATATTCAAGACCATCATATTGACCACATAACTCCATCGAGACTCTTCATAATGATTATTTTGAGGACTCCTTAGACTTGAGATATTAGAAACAACACACCCATATCTATGAAAGTTTACCAGATACTATATGCTGAATAACAATATCCTTAATAAAAAATACTAAATAAATTTATATATTTTGATTCACCAGGTCCCACTCCATCTATATAACACCACCCAATAATTTAGATAAATTTTAATCCCCCTAGTGACTATGGATTTTCCCTTGTTTATCTCATCAGTGCATTCACGAAACCCTTTCAAAATATAAAATATTTCCTTATCATGGATATTACACTCTCCGTTATATAACATCCTTATATAGATTGAATCCTTTTACACAGTCAACCATATATACTAATACCCTTTTGTGAGTCAAAAGCATTAAAAAATTCCTCCTATTTTCCATTTAATAAATTGTTGAATAAAATCAATCATCGAATCATTGAATAGTTTTTGGGTTGAATATTTTTTTTTTGAAAAAGAAGGTAGACAAGGTCATTTATGGGGTTCCAGTGTAATTATTGACCATTTATGTTGAAAAATATAAATGATAGGGTTATATAAGATCTGAAAGTCGTATTGAAAATTCCATGAACAAGGTAGAATCATTCCCCCGTAAATTTCAAATATCGAGGGTCTAAAATTACAAGAAATAGATAGGTTTCAAGATTAATGGATTTTCGATACCTCCTCATGAAAACATTTAAAATACATAAGATTCATGAAATTTTGATATTGTGAATATTTGGAAATTAATGAAATAATGTTTCATGAAATAATTCTACAATTTGGATGTAATAAGTAGTATGTTTAATGATTACAAGTTGTTCTAGGAATGAAATAAATGTTAGAAGATCCACGATTATAAGAAGTTTTAATAATAAAAAATTATCTTTTTTATAAGATACTGATTTTATTTAACAATTATTAATAGTTTCACAAAAATTCAATGATGATATTGAATGATTAATGAAGGGTATGTAATGTCTATAAATATGTTAATACTCCCCTCAATTGAAGAGATGACGACTTCAAAAAAATCCAATGTATATTAATTAATGAATTAATTTGTTGAATTATTTCTTGTGTGATGGACTTATAAGAAAATTATTTTTATAAAGGAAGGATATTTCTATTAATCAAAAAAACATTCATGATTTTTTTTGAGTATCGTGAAAAAAATAATAATACTTGAAAAGTATAACAAATAACTTGGTAGTTCTATGATAGTTGAGACAAGATATTGCAAAATATTGTATTACTAAAACTAGAAGAATTTGACCAAAAACTTTTATTTTAATAAGAATTAATCAATTATATTTATGTTGAAAATAATGATACACCAAATTTGGTTTAAACAATATTGATTCAAGTAATCAAGAAATTATTCATCTTATGGTTCGGTGAGCACACTTCTGTTGAGAGAACAATGGTAATTCAAATTAAAAATGGTAGTGAACCATGAGGGATAATGAGTACAATAAAAAAAATTGTAACAGTAGTGAAATTATGTGGATTTGTATGATAATTACATTCCATTTTCATTCTCATTGGATTTATCCCAGTATGGGTGAACCAAGTAATATTTTTTTGTCTCATACATGCTTTAATTTATTCTCCAAAATTTCTATCGTAAAGGGAGAGAATAATGTTTTACTTATTCAAAATCCGATATCTAAATGAGAAATTTTTTTACTATGAAATACATTAATTCACCCCCACCCCACCCCTAAGGTTATTTATCCTGAATGGGGTAGCATCATATGCAAATTAATCTAGGACCATTCCAAATTCCTTGTGATCCTATTTTGAATGGACCTATATTATCATTGAGATTCATGGATCATAGAATTTCTCCCTCTTATATATTGACTGGTTATTTCCATATAGTATATTTTCTTCAATCAAGAAGTATTTTATAACACTTTGTAACATGAAAAAAATCACTCTTTACCTGCAATTTTTAAGAATCCTATGGAAATTAAGTCATCTAGGGAACTGACCTTCTTTTCAAAGTATTCCTATCGTAATCCCCCTTTCAAAGAACCATCCAATATTTAATTGACATTAAACTTGATTATTATAATACTATCAAAACCACATATTGGGAATATGAATCATATCTCTTAATCATAACATTCTATAATAATCCATTTTCATAGATTCACGTACTTCTTTTATTCTAAGAACCAAACATTTTTCTGACTCACCATAAAATAGAACATAAAACAACTTTAGGATTAGAAACACTATTTCCCCTATGATTTCATGATTCTACCATTAAATCATCAACTGATCCCATATATTTATAGTAATATCTTTGAGAAATCAGTGAGATCTAAATGAATAAAGATAATATATGATTTATGAATATCTATTGAATTATTCAATTGCTATCCACTTTGTTCAAAATTCAACCTCGATGAATGATACAGACCTCCAAACTCACAATAGAAATGAAAATTCTTTAAAAAAACCATGATTCAGAGGTACTAATACTATTTACAAGAGTATAAATCTTTTCAGAAACTCAGCACACTACTTCACCACAAGAATCCAACAATAATTAAAACGATATATTAATATCACCATAATATTAGAACATCCCTTAAGGATCAATGTGTCCATATGAAGTTTCAAAATTCCAAAATAAAAGTTGGTATCACAACTAAATTCTATTTTATACCCTTTGATCCCTTGATAAACTATTCCCCAAATTATATAAAACTACTCTATGATAACACTTATTGGGGATCAGGAACCATTGACCATTGGATAAATGCAACTGGATCCTAATGAAATGGTACGTAGCTCTATTTTTGGAAATGATTTCATGACTCCCCGTATCCTCCGTGTATAAAACTATGAAGACTATGAACCCCAACCATTTTATCAAGCCTCCCTTCTCATGTTTCTGTTTCCTCTTGTTTATAAAAAATTCAAGTCATTACTTATGGAAAATGGAAAATAAAATATAAAAATTTTATGAACCCTATAAGAAAACAAAATAAAATAATGGATTACACGGTTTGGACATTGTGCCCTATATCCATGGGATAATAGCACATATTACTGTAATTAATCGTATTATACACATGCATGGGTTACAATGATAATTTAATAGCCTAGCCAAAATATAGAAAATGACCTCAAATACTATTTCCTGACAATTGTACACCACTAGTTCTCTCACCATGAACACCCATAGGTTTGGTGATGTGATCCCTCCAACTGATCTATATTCTATTGCTTATCCTTATGGAAATTTCCCTATCATATGAACAATTAACACCAAACCTCAACACTAAGTCCTCTACCCTTGGATTTTTTGACTAATCAATCCACTATTAATGCTTGTAGATTTCCAAGAATACCATAATATGTGGTCTTAATTCACATCACATAGATGGAAACTACATGTAAATAGTTTTTTAGTACAATTTAAATATACAAGTGAAACATTGTTGATTATTAAAACCACAATTTCAATGTAACATCCACTAATTAGATTTTGAACACTCGATTCGTATTCCACATCACTATTACAATAATCACTAAAGATTATAAATAAATTATCATCCATTTACAGGAGAATAATGTCTTCCATGTATAATCACAAATTCATTCTCATAATTTATTACTTTTGGAAATTCTATAATGGAATATGGAACTCTATGTATTCTGTGTAATATGTATCTTATATCTACATAACTTCTTCATCATTACATGAACGACAAACTACTGCATGATTATAGATAATAACCCCTTATATTCCCTCACAAAGTATGCATAGTGATTTTATTCTAACTTTCAATCTATTATTTGACTGAATTAATTACCTGAATCTATATCCACTTTAATTATTCTGTTCGGTTGTACCCAGTGACCATCATCAATTATCATTAATTCTGAAACCATGTGGTGAATGATTATTATATACATCTGATCATCTATTTCTTGCTTCTAGGAATTTAATATCTTGATCATTTGATTAATAACAATAAATTATTTATCAACCAGAAAACCCAGATAAATGATATTCAAAAAGATAATATGAGTCCCTCATTCCTTGGTGTGAAATGATAATAATATTATTCGACATATTAAAATTATTTTTGAAGATGACATAACCCACCAATCATATGGATGTTTTCTGTACATCTGAAATGGTGGATGGTGATGAATTCATTGTGATGAAAGTCATGAAATAATAGAAAAAAAATATCTAGAATTTATTCCACCATGATCCAACTTTCAAATATTTCCTATACAGTGTATTTAAGATGCCCAATATCAAGAATAAATTCTGTGAATATGAAAAAATATGAAACATATTGTATTTTTTTGAAGATACAAAATAGGAATGTTGGAAACATACCAGATATCATTAGTATAGTTGAATTGAAAATATGCCTGCATATAATGGAATATGTAATGGAAATATAGAGGTAAAATAATGTGGCGAGGGCATTTAATTATGTTGTGTGTTCAAAGGGTGAGTGAAAAAAAATTTAATCTCAATAGTCATGCATATCATTAAGGGGCCACAAAACAACAAAAGTCATGGTCTGTGCTGAGAATGCAACTAGTTCACGAAAGGGGTATGTGTTTTTTGTAGGGAGTGTAAACATATTAAAAATAATATTCATAGTTAAGGAGGGTTGTAGAGGACCATAAGACATGTTTTGGAGTTAAATGAGGTAAATTGACTCTAAAACCAAGTATAAACTGGATATAAAAATATATTACCCACATATAATATAAATTCCTTTATTAATATAGAATTAATAAAATAAATATACAGGGAAAAAAATAGAAACTTTTAATTATTATTTGATGTTATGTTAGTCCTATCCTGAAAAAAATATCTCTACCACACTAAAAATATAATATTTAAATATATTGTAATATTAATTCAAAAACGATCGGTAATATATAATCTTATTATTACATGTAATAGCTCCAAAACACATTATTAAAAAAATAATAAAATTTTGATATGTTTTTATTATAAATTATTTTGATGAAATCATCACCAATGGAATTCCAATATCTTGAGTAATGTGCCTCAATACTACGTTGTGGATTTACATCATCTATAATCAAATAAAGGTAGAGTGTATAATATATGTACCCATTTTAGGATAAAATTATATTTAAAATTGGATATTCCCCCACATGATAATGTGTTGGACATAGTTAAATGGAATTTTTATTAGAGTTATTTGTGAATTATAATTACAAATTCCTCATTGGTTTTGTCCCATCATGTATTTCTCTTTGAAATTTAATCATTAATAGATGAACTTACACTAAACGGGAATAAAATTTTGATGAATATATGTTTAAATTTTGAACTCAACATCATAAACCAACAAAAAATGATCCAACACGAGTTAAATGAATTTTGGGTATCAAAAAATGAGTTTGGGATGTCCTATTATTCAGTAACTTTATAAGTATAAAACCAAGTAGGATTTGGGTTGACCCTTATCAAATCGTCTAATTTAAAATATAATAATAATATAAAATATATACAATACAACCATAATGAATTCTATGAAACAATTTATTCATATAATAAAATATTTTGGAATAAATTTATTAATATTTCAGCGCATTTTTTATTTTTAATGATTTAATAGGGTAAAATAGAAACATTAATATTATATGTTGTATATTAGTTAAGTAGTTTTTAATCTTATTAAAATTATTGAACAATTTCTTGCCATTGAGACTATGTGATATTAACAAGTTTCACATGTCATGATGATATCTATTTTATATATTTAGTATTTAATGTGTTTATGAGTCATGATAGGATTTACCACATCAAAAACCGGTCAGGTCCAGTCAATATTTTTAGTCTAATGGATTCGTTACTGGGTGAGCATAAATGGGTATACAATGCATCTAATTTTTATTTTATGCCACCCCTGAACCAAAATTAATAAAATCTAAGGATGAAAATATATTCAATTTCTTTAATTCTAATTTTTTAATTATATCTTTTTCCACTATTAAATAAATCATTATTTAATAATTTACTATTCAATAAATCTCTATATAAATCACATTTTCCATCGATCACAAGTATATAAAAATTTAATTAGTTCAATATTCAATATGTATAGTTACATACAATGAAAATTAAAAACTTAGTGTTGTAATGTTTAAAATAATAAACTCATTTTACTCATGATTAAAAATATTAAACAAGGAAAACCGTCATTAATACTCAATAATGTTTTCTAAATTTAGGGATGGATTACTACCACTAAAAGGTTTCTAAATTTTACCCTCATAGATTAATGTATGGTTTTCATTCATTTTATGGGAATAGAGGATATTATTATTATTTTACAATGATGAAATAACTGAAAACATCACATTGGAATAGTGCATCAATGTTTATATGTTTACTTATCAATATCACATGTGCACTGTTTCACTTCATATTTTTTCTGTTGTAACATTTTTCATTATATCTCAATCAACACTATTTATTTTAGAGATATATCTTATACAACATTGTTCGTCCTACATAATATTTTTTCTCACATGGTTAAATTAATCTTTCATTCATTTATTATCGTCAATTTCATCCTCATGTAACATTTTTTATTTAAATCCATTCATAAAAACTTACTCATGATACATAAATTTTAAAATATTATTCACCTAACATAACACATTTGACACAACATTTTTTATTTTCAGTATTTATATCATACCAGTTCAGGTCCATCTCTAACATGTCACGGTTTATTATATGTAACTCCTTCTGTTTGAATCCCTAAAAAATGATATATACACTAAGTGGTGGAGGATTAGTGTTGGTTAATTTGATTTTAAAAAAATAGTACAAACATTGTTAATTAAGAAAAATATCCATAACACACATTCTTATAATAAATACAAATGTCATATACATTTTATTAATGTGGTTCACCTACAATAAGGATGATTATGTCCCTATTTTATAGTTATTTTTATCCATCTCACACAAAATGTTTATTTTATTATCACGAAAAATCTACAAGACAGGATATATGCTTGAACTTGTTAAAATTCAATCACCAACCAGTATGAATATGAACTAACATGTTACAATTATCAATCAAAGAAAAATTTCTCAAATATTAATCACAATTAAACGAAAATGTACTTAATAGACTAAATATTTATTATATTTTTTTCCACTTCTATATAAAAATATTCTACCATCTCCCTCAATATATTATTATAGAATTCTTCAAATATCACCCTTTTATCATGCCTATATAATAATTATTAAAGACTGATGTGAATTATAATAATACGTTATAATATTTAAATTCTTGAAATGTCAATGAAATACAAAAAACCATGATCATTTTATTCATGAAAATCCATTTTTTATATTTTCAATATCCATGTATTGGTTGTGGGGTAACAACATAGGATATGTCCAAATTAATAATAAACCAAGATAAAAAATAAAACTGAAAAAATGCATAAGGGGAAAGGATGAGGTGAAAATCCCAATGTTTGTGACTTCCTTCTCATGTTGAATCCAACTATCATCCTGTCACATTACAGACATTGTCGAAAATAACATGCCAGAAGAGACCACTAATCACTGTAAACCCAATAAAGGTGGAATAAAAATTATTCACCATCAAAAACCAGTTAGACAATGACAACTAAATCAGAATCATTCATAATTTTTATTAGAGAATTTGGTCACAAAAACATAATCAATAATTCAAACATAGAATAATATTAAAAAACAAATATTCATTGCCACTGAAAAATAAAACATATTGAAATGAAACCATCCATCATGAAGAGAACCATCAATAATCTAAAACATAATCATCGAGAATTGAAGCTTAGATGGATAAATGTATTATAAATGAACAATAATACCAATGGGTATCTGAATCTAAAGAAGAATCCAGCATAGTTGAAACCCCTTGTAACACCACTAGCAACTTTAACCAACCTCCCAAGACAGGTTGAAAAATAACTATGAAATTATGACAATGATAAGTGTAGTGGAATCTTAGTTAGTGTGCAATTTATAGATTGAACTAAGTCTTAAACAACAATAACCTACTTTAATCATGACCACTGATCCCTACGTTGAATCCATTAATAACTGAACAAAAAATAAATGGATTCAATTAGAATTCAGGACTAAAATTCTAGTATTCCATATTTTTCATTATGGATTAAACACTGAAACAAACTACCACTAGGACACCACCATCATAATATAGTGTTTGAAACAACTCAATCACATGATGATGTCCACATAAGAAAATATACAAATGAATAATGATAATAAAATTAACACCATTGAATGGGAATGAATGAATAATTGAAGGATAAAAGTAGATAATGGATAATACCAAGATAGTTATTCCTTTATCCATACCACCACCTTAACATGGATCCCTAAAACACTGTGGCACCTGATAAATAATGGGGTCAAACATGGATGAATTATAATGATTTATTAATTATAATTAATAGTAAAACATCCACCGATTCTAATTTTACAATACCCTTAGAAACATATTTATAATCATAATTATCTAGCATAAACATCATACATATCCTTTGAAAACCTCATGTTACCCTTAAATATTATTATAGATTTCCTACAAGATCCATATTTCATCATACGTATCCCATGTAAATTTATATTTAATTCAACATATTTCATGGATAATCGTCCATATATAATGAATTGATATTATTAACATCATTATGAACTAAATGTAACTCTAATTTTTTCTAATGGTAATATTAGGTTCTATCAAACGTTTATTACATCCTTGTTTATGATATGATAGATTAAATATCATAGATAAGTTATTTTATTACACAATATATAATATTCATCATTTTTTATTTTTTTATAACTATTATGCATTCCTCATCCAAATATTCTTTTGAATTCATTAATAATAATAATGAGCTCTGTGTTTTTTACATTATCCCAAAATACCTTCAAAACATATTTTCGTCCTTATGGACTCAATTACAAACATTTTTCATCATCTCTTTGACTATCTCAATTATGTTGATAGTCAATCACATGTATTGATAATAAATAAAACATAATCTTTGATGGGATCATCACCAGTTTATCTTCAAATAACTATTTTTTATATAACACATTTTCATTCACTGAGTATGTTTTTTTCAAATCGTAATTCAAATATTAAAATGGTGATTAAGTTTTATTAATCTATCAAACACAACATCCTATAACAAAAAATAATGTGTTTGCATCATACATTTAATGTCATAAACTATTTTTTATATATATGATATTATGGGAACTATAATATTTAAACCCCTTTTACAAAGAGGGATCTACGTCCATGTCATAATTCATCATTGTAGCCATAACCTGATATTTATTAGGTTCTTTCACTATGAAACATATGGCTATTTGGAAATCATATGTTTAATAATATCTATCATATACAGTCCTATATCCACTCATCTTTTATAAAATCATTCATACATGAATACTTATTTAACATTCAATATAATTATCTTGTGATTCAATAGTTCTCGAAAATATATATCCTTCCCTATTTATACTGTTTGAGAATTGATTAGAGGTGTTTTGTACAAAATATTAAAAAAAACCCCTAGTTTTATCAATAAACCATTTAAAAAAATTATCAAAACAACTACAAATTATATATCCATGTATTCGAAATAGTTTTGATAGCTTGACACATATTTATGGTTTTAATTTTCTCACTATTTTACATAAATTGAATTTGATTTTAAACAATATTAAAAGGATAAATATACTCATTTTTACTTTTTATGGATGAATTCCAAAGACTCAAAAATAAATACATATAAAAATTTGTCTAATGATTCTAAATTTTAATTTCTAATCAAAAGTATTATGTTGAAACTTTTCACTCCATGAAATATTTCAAATACGAAAGATAGTTCTCCATCAACAACAATAAACCTATGATACTCTATCTAAATGTATGAAATAAAAAATGATAATATTGAAATAAAATGCTACATTTAATATAAAAACATCAATTTAACGCATTAATTTTCACATTATTCTAAATATATGAGGACTAAACTCTTAAGAAATATTTATGTACTATTATAACACCCCATGCCACTTTTTGAGACTAGAATGCATGGTATAAATTTACATACCTCATGTGGTTAATTTTATTCCTAGCACACTTCAACCATTTTTATAGTAGAAACCCCTAATGTTATAGTAAACTACAAAAATATGATGATATTTTTTATAGAAATAACATTTTAGGATCAGTTAAGTACTATAAAAAATGGTTTAATCTTTTAATACCAATACTTAATGAATTAATTATTATTTCTTCTTTTTTATACTACATATCATTATCATAAATTCTACTCAATTATAGCTTCATTGAATGTTTTCATAATTTTTATTATGTTCGCTTGGATATACTATTCAAGTAATCATAACCCACTATACGTGGGAAAGAAATTAATAAATTATTTCCTAAAATGCTTATGGTTATCACTATAACTTATTCGTGGGCTGTATCTCCCCCTTAGTAAATATTTTTTAGGAATACATTTTTTAAACAAAAATAAATTCATATTATGAAAATGTAATCATTTAAGACATTGATATTTTGATCTATAATCTACCAATGTAATTCATTTAACATTATATATTGAACTCTTTTCATTCATGACCATTATTTTTTGACTCCAAAACTTCATAGTGTTAAAAATTTTGTTTTAGGGTGTTTGTAGTAACCCCAACATTAGACTATTTTATTTTGATATCAATACTATTATCTATAAATAAACACCACGGACTAACAATATTTATTATTTATTGTGTTATCATTTCATCTATTTTAATATGTTATGGAAGCCTTCTATGATACAATCACAACATCGTGTTCCCTCACATCTAATGACCTGATTTGGTGTTACATCTCCATGCCATCTGACACCACTACTCTTTGATGGTTCCTGCATTTTAGAATAAGGATCATCTTCTAGTATTACTATCCAAACCCTCCTTTATCCATTTTTTGTTAACCACAGTATTATCTTATCATACCATCCCATATAATTTCTACATATCTTAGTGTGATATGACTATTCATACTGAATATTAGATTGATGTCGCATAGTATCTTGTTCTTAAACACATAGATGATCTCATATTAAATATTCCCTCTAAGGCATGATTTATATATTACATATGGTATATTACTTTTATAACTATTCATATTAGTTTTATATGGAAGGAGTTGTTCCTCGATTGACATATCTTTTTCAGTATTATCATTTATTTAATTCATTAGGACGAGGATTTATTATGGTATATAATAGTTTATCATGATTATTTTTGTTTTGTAATATGTGTGGGTATTCATAGGTTTAGTTAGAGTGTATGGAGTGTCATTGATTTGTTTTCATTAATTATATACCCAATATAGTGAGTCCTAGCTTACGGGGATGTGTTTGAGGGGTTGTTTAGTCAAGTCCTACATCAATATTTTATTATTTTGTAATAATTATTATTAGCTATATATAAAAATTAAGTAATATATTTGAATGATATATTTGGTATTGGGTTATCAGTTTTTTCCATTTTTATTACATTGAATAATTCAACTTTTTTTAATTCATTCCTCAATATTTAATTTAATCTACGATCCAACATCATCATTTTAGCCTCTATTACTATATGTTTAATCAAAATAATATAACTCTATTTCTTCATAAAAATTATAAAACATACATTTTTTCAATATTTTCGATCATGTTTCTATTTATTTACATCTCAAATGGTCATCATTGTTATTTCAGGATTTCTTTTTCCTATTTAATTCAATTTTCAATGCTAGATTTATTTTTTGTTCATTCTTCATATATAAGTAATATGATATTTTATTCATATCCTCAATGCATACTATGAAATATTTTTCAAATTTATTAGCTTTTAGGATTTTTTATTTCCATCAATTGTTGGTTCGATGGAAAAACTATTTCATGCTTCCAAAACACTACTTTTTTTAAATTTCTATTAAATTGAATTCCTTGAATAATATTTTTTTGTGAAACTATTTTATTCTGTAAAAAAATTTCATTGCTTATACATATTTGCCTTCACATTTCTCGTAAATTATTTAAAACCTCCCCTTGTTGAAATATATATTTCCATATTACCAATGTTTAAAATTTTAAAATCGATATCATAAAATTCATAAAATTTATTTATTTTGGGTTGTATAGATTTTTTTTCTTCTATTGAACTCCAAACATTATTTTCATAAATCTTTGGTATATATCATTTCTCTATGGTAATATAATTTCATTATTATTTCTATTTGTTAATTCCTCTATCCAGATTAAGGAAACATGTATCCAGTTTTTTCACAGTTATGGAATTTTATTTTTTAATTCAGTATAGTTTGGATTCAGTATGAAAGTAATTCAAATCATTCACATATTGAATTTTCCCATAAAATTAGATCTTGATAGAGATTATATGTTGTTATATTGTCTTCTCATCAGTTATATTTACATAACCTTTTTAATAAAGTTAATTCATCATGTCAACTTGATCACTTTTCATTACCTTAATATATTCCATTCATTTATTGAAGACATTGTCAACATGTTACAATATTTCATTCCCATTTTTAACTCTATTATTTGTATATAATTTTTTTCATTATTATTTAGAAAAAAAATTTCACTCTCCCATATATCATTAACCATGCCTTCATATTCTTGAACTATATTTCTGCAATAAAATATCCCGAATTTATATTTTGAGATTTATAATTTTATTCTCGAACATTCATCATTATATTCCAAATCCTAAATGTGTTATAATATTTATTTTATGATATGAATTTTTCATGTACCAAATAATTGAAATATTTTTAAATTGTACAATTATTTCTCAAATGCTTTATCCTACACACGCCCACACATCCCTACATTGTTTCATGTGATGGATTCTCTTGTTACCATGCATTACTACTTTCCATTTATGGGATACATTTAACACTTTCAACGGCAAATTCTAACACTTAATTGAAATGGAATAATGGGATGTTTGTCTCTCCATTCATGGAGTCCCCCTTATAATTTTTCTCATATTCCAGTTCCTTCTCAAAGAGTTATTTATGTTAATGGAACTCATTCCCAGTTTCATTAAATTGTGTACATCAATTAATTAGGCTAGAGTTTTCAAGAAAATCTGACCTGTCTTAAAAGAGAGGTAACCATTGGTTAAGAGATCATTCATGTTAGGAATCACTAGTATGTGTCTACATTAGGAACATTGGTCACTTATATTATTCCTCACAGGAGGGAAGCTCATGGAGGCATATCGGGTCCATAACATATGTCATATATGGTCAGTCACCGGGTGTCAAATTCTAATGGAATAACATTTATGGATTTTACCACAGTAATATCATGATTGGCATTACATAGATGATTCCACTCAACATATCCTCCATGGATATAACCTAAATAATCACAAGTTTTTATGAAGTTACCAATATGATTTTGGTCATTAGATTAAGTTATTATGAGAGAAAAAGATATTGATCATAACTACATATGGTGGTAGATCAATAATGTATGTCCCTATGAAGGATCTCTAGAAATGTCTACCGTTTGATGGATTTTAATTCCCATAGTGGTCGTCTCAGGGAGTGTGTACCATAAAGGAATGATATCAAACTGTGAAGGTTGACCTTGTCATTGTTAGAGGTGGATTATTGAGGTTAAAATTATGAGGGAGACACCTGTGTTTAGTTTTGGTTGGGATCGAACCTTAGATAGGAATCTTATGTACCCCTTTAAAGAGATGGGGATCAAAACACACATTGTGTGATAGATAGTTTGGAGATTACACATGAGTGATTACCATCACAAGAGTATTTATATTAGTTGGATTGTATTAGATTGTGTAGGGATAATATGATGGGGCTGACCAGGTTCTACATGGAGTAGAGTTGATTTTGATATGGCTAACATGTATGAACATACAATATGGGTGTAATTATTCCATCAGGATATGCCAACATGAGTAAAATTAGGATAGATTATGGATGTATTCTATTTAGTTGATGGACGTTATTAATTTTTGGTATTGTACCTCAAATAGGCATCATACATATCCTAGGTGATCTAGATCAAATGTTACATGGTTTGAGATAGAGGCATTGGGGCTTAAAATTAAGGAATAGGCCCAATGAAACAGACCATGTGGTTGGGGATTAAATGTATAAAAACCACTAGTAGATGAAGACTGGTTGGGTCATACAATATGATGGATTCTAATTGTTGTTGAAGGTGTATGGGTGTCATGGTCGCTACTAACCGCTATGATAATGTGAGTCCTTCTAAATATGAGGAACATCAGGATGCATTAGACATGACTTTGATGTCACAGAATATGTCTTAATGAAAGTTGGTGTGGGACTTTATCACAGAAGATTAGTATGGAGGATCTAATTCCATGTGTGGAAGAACTCATTCTATGTGAGTGTGGATTATGCATGGAATTGGACCATGTGGACATGGTAATGAAGTCCAAAGGGAGAGGGATGGGGTATTGGGAGTTCCTAACCCCTCGTACCTGTAATGTCCTGTAATTTTCATATAATTTGTTTTAATTATATGGATTATATTTGGAGACTGCAAAATCTGACAGCACGTGATTTTGAGGCATGGAGTGCCCAGAATGATCCATCGATGTTTTGATAAACATTCATTAGTGCGTGTAAGTAGTTTTCCTAAAAAAGTTTAAAAACACTTAAAACAGTTTCCCGGATTAGAAATCTGACGGTACCGTTGTGTTCAGGATGGCGGGCTTACCATAGGCGTGACATAGGAGTAGTCAGTTCAAGCCTCATGTGAGAGAAAACAAAAATGGCATAACCATAAAAAAATAATTAATTAAAGTTGTTTTATTATTCAAATTCTTATAACTCATGAATGGTGACTCCAATTAAAAATATGAGACCACCACTGAGCTCGTCATGGTATACTTTATTTATGCAGATACTAACATTGGTCAGCGTAGGCCAACAATAGATGTTAGTTTTTTGCCTTAAATTAAATAAATAAGATATTTTTTTGTTAAAATCCATAACATCTAAACTATGACTCGGATTAAATATTCAAGAGTACTATTGGGTTAGTTGGGGATTTTTTCCTTAGGCAATGCCTACCATCGACCGACGCAGGTCGAGGATGATTCTTAATAATTTTATGAACCATTTTTTCGGGTACATTCAGTATACATGATTTTTCATGACCTGTCCCCTGAGGAAAATGTTATGACTTCCCCAAGCCCGCCATCCGTAGGCCAGGGGATGACAACTTTTACTAGAAAGAAGTGTCCCCATGATTGGAAGGCATTGTATATAAACATGTACAAACACAAAGTCTGAGAACAGAATAAGAAGGAAATGTGAAGTGAACTGTTGTAGTAAAAGTTTTCTAAATGTAAAGGGTGAGGAATACAAGACCAAATGGAAAAGTAGAAATACAAATGAAACATACAAAATAGATGATAGGTGAAAAGAAGCTATGGGATCATCTTCCACGGATCCTACCTGAATGGTAGGTACAGATGGCCTCCATAGTACTCTACCTTCACCTGTATTCTTTTGATACCTCCTTGTCCTGGCGCCCTCAAACCTCAGCCAAGATACTCTTCATCTTCATAAGACATAACAATGTGCGGCCGAAGCCCGTGCATGGGTGAGTAGAACAATACCCAATAGGGACCACAAGACCCCTCGAAGGTCTCTCGTAATTCATCAAAGGAAATCCACACATCATAATATCAATCACAAGGAACAATGAAATATAAAAAACTCACTTAGGGTCTCATCTCAATTTGAGCCTCATCTCAAACTAGGTTTTCGGTGAAGTATAGAAGTACCAATGATTAGTCGCAAATATATATCATCTTACTCTGTTAAGAGGCACTTCTTCTGACCATATTGATTCTAACCCACATACGATTGATAGGCAACTAACCCCAACAATGATCTACATAGGATCTGACCTGCCCATTGTCTCTAGGTACTAACCCTCACAATGACCCACACAGGATCTGATCCACCCAGAATCAGTATATCATTGAACCACGATGGGCCGCACTAAGGCTGGTCCTCGTCGGGTCACGAGGTGTTGAGACACACATGACTTCTAGGTGATGAGCCACAAAAGACTACTAGGTGCTGACCGACATAGGATCACTCAGTACTATCCTCCGTATGGTCTGTCTCTAGCCTCTACCTCACTACCAGCCACTGGATTGCCGCTCACAGCACGCTTGAGTACTATATTATCTGCATACGAGATATCATCCATAACTCTACAGCCACTAGGCTCCAAATTTTCATAACCCAAAGGACCTCCATGTCATAAGGGTTCCTACGTGATAGATGTGGAATCAATCAAACTCTCGGTCTCTGAGTTAAAAGCGTTTTAGCTTCAGGGGTCTGGTTGGATTTAGGATCGATCCAACCTAACCGTACTCCAATTGTCTCCCACACTCGAGTGGAGTATACAAAAAATGATATTTCTGATCCAAGGGTCCTATCACTATACATGTTTTTTCAAACAGATGTCTGGTTCTTATGATATGGCCATTTCAGTGTTTCTGGGCCCGGTTACGGTCTGGCCGGGTAGGACCGACCCAGTCTGGGCTGGGTTGCGGAAGCCTTGGCCTGCTGGGCCGAAGTCCGGCCCAACCCACAGGGGTACGTCCCCCAAAGGATGGATGGAAAATTGTGTCCATCATGGGGCAGCCCAACCGTTATAGGCAAGGGCCCACGATGGGGCAGCACTGTATGTTCGTGGACCAGCGGTATTGGAACACAGATCGGCCCGAGGCATGGTGCGGTCTGGTCCAAGGTAGAGCACGACCCACAGTGGGGTTTTCCCTAACCATCACAGGGGGAGGTGTGACCCTTGTTCTCTCGAACTCCCAAACGTCACATAGGTCATTCGTTTTAAGAAGCGACAACATCGGTCGGACACCACAAAACCTGCAGGACGCGCGTGTTCTGCCTCCATCATGCCTTTAGTAGTGATTTATGCTCTCCAGCGGCACACGGGCCGTGCTACTTTACATTATGTGGTTAGCCAAAGTGTCAGCTACCTCCTCAGTCTGTCATGGATGACGAACCGAAGACATATTCTTACAGGCGGCGTGCGACAGCGTGCCGCGCCTCCCCCGTGGTCGTTTGGTGTTGGCCACTCCGATGACAGTCACAAATTTGTGCTTCCACCTCCGCTTTCGGTGTGCTTTGACTCTCTTTTCCCATCATATATGTTTTGTGTCGCTACGTTGGATGTCTTCCATAGAGGCGCAAGGATAACAATATAGTAATCGGTTTGGGCCGAGTTCATTAGGCTCACGCCCTCTACATTAGCCTGTAAACCAGAGGGGGATTAATGGATTCATAATCAGTTGAATTAACAACAATAAAAACCCAAAAAAGATACCCTAAAACAACCTCCCACAAAAAATAATGAATCTCGGATCAAAATGTTCTGCGTTTGGTCCACATTCTCCACATTATTAATGAACGGGGAAGAGGAAAGTAATTTAAAATGAAAAAATAAAAGAACCCCTACCTCGAATCCCCTTTGGAGAGCATCAATGGAATGAAGGTGGGTCGGTGTTCTTCATTCCTATAACAGGGTTCCAACGATGTAGCTCGTACATCATCCTACGTTTTGTGGTTAGGTGTCACCCATCACCTCCCGCTGGGATCGGCTCTGTCCTATAGGTGTTCCGCGTAACGACACTCCTTCATAACTTTGTTTCTTGGTGAAGTTGTGTTGAAACCCTTCTCGAAGATCAATATATATAGGAGAGGGGGAGGGTATGTAATGACGCGGGGAATTTCTGGGGTCCCATAAATTAGGAACCATCCTAATTCTACAATGATTTCTTACTTAGGATTGGAATGTCAAGAAATTTATTGGATTGAAACATTGATGTCCCAACACTGTTCTTGTCTATTGGAGGATAAGAAAGAAAATAAAATAAAAAAAATAATTGTTTCATTTCTTTTAAAAAGTCAAAAAACTTATCATTTTCTAGGACTGATTGCGGTCAATGTAAAGTCTCCCTTAAGAGAATCGTGGTGCTGCAGATTCAATAGTGCACTCTAAATTTTAATCCGAGCAGCGGTTCAAAATTTAGAAAATTCTGCCCGCACGTTTACCGAACATTCAAGGAAAAACGGTTCAGAAAATTATTAACAGTTTCCCTTGACCCATATCGGTCGACGTTAGGGTCTTCATAAGGAAAAAATTCCCCGACCACCCAACGATACTCTCAGATTTTTATTCTGAGTCACCGTTTTGAAGTTATGTATTTTAACAATAATATAATTTTCACGTAATTATTTTATTTATGGAAAAAAAATGACTTCCATTGTTGGCCTACACATGAAAATGTTAGTATCTTCCTAAAGTAATTATACCCTGACAAGATTAGACGTGGAATCATATTTTTTATCCGATTCACCATTCGTGAGTTATTTTCATTTTAAAAATAAAATAACTTTAATTAATTATTTTATTTACGGTTATGTGATTTTATTGTTTTCTCACATGAGTAATGCACCGACTAAGGATACGTCGCGACGATGATAAACTCGCCATCCTGAAGGCATATGTGCCCTCATATTTTGAATTCGGGAAACCGTTTTAGTGTTATTCATCTTTTTCAGGAACACCGCTGATGCGCGCTAATTAAATCTTAAAAAAACATGGACAGATCATTCTGGGAACTTCGGGCCTCAGAATCACGCGACGTCAGATTTTTTGGTCTCCAAATGATTACATATAATTAAAAAATATATATGGAAATACTAGGACATTAAATTCTCCCCACATTAAGGATTTACATCCCCCAAATCCAAAACAACGAAAAAGGAAAATTGGGGATACTAGACACGAATTGGAGCCCCCCACTCCCATGTTCTTTCCTGGAGGTTCCCATGCTGCCAACGAACGAGCACCAAGGGTATTGTATACCCATGAAGGACTCACTCATGTTGACCCTCAATATCAACTGGAACCTCAGTAAAAATCACCCCATCAACAAAGTATATCTCTCCATGGTTGACGAAGCACAATGAATCATCCATGAATCTCCTCAACTGTGACACATGGGAAACATTATGCACCTGATGCATCTGTTAGGGAAGAGATAGATGGTACTACACCTCCCCTACACTGCTGAGAATCTATAAAGGTCCGATTAACCTCGGATATTTCTTGTTTCCCCAGTGAAACCTCCCTAATCCTATTCGAGTTGAGTCACATAAGAGGACATGGTATCCCTCCTCAGACTCCAATGGTATCTGTCCCCTGTCGGCATAAAAAATCTGTCTGATCTTTCTAGTGTTTTATCCACACCTGGTTGATTTTCACCTTCTCAGTGGTAGCCCCTACCAACTTTGGACCCATAATTACTAACTCTCATAGGTCTTCCCATAATAGAGGTGATCTACAAGGTCGACTGTACATGGCCTCGAATGGTTCCATACTTATGGTGGGGTGCTAACTACTGTTGTATGAAAACTACACTAAGGGACTGTGATCCTCCCAACTACCTACAAAATATAGGATGCATGTAGAAATACATTCATCCATCGTCTGAATGGTCCACTCCATCTGACCATCAATTTGAGTATTAAAGGAAGTGTTCAAACATAGTTTATTCTCGAACGCCTCATGTAATCCCTTCCACAATCGGGATGTAAAACTTGTGTCATAGTGAAAGATGAAAGTCGATGAAACCCCCATGAAGTTGTACAGTATTTTGTACATAGTGGCTTCCCATTCCCTTTTCTGATCCCTACTCTCTATTAGGTAGGATGTGGGATAACTTGGTGAGTCGTTCGACAATCACCCAGATTGAATCATGTCCCCTTGACGTACGTCGAATCCCTTTCACAATGTCTATAGAGATCCCATCCCACTTCCACTCCGACACCTCTAGTGGTTGAGCTATGCCTGGTGGAACCTATTGCTCAGCCTTCAATTACTAACAAGTGAGTAGTCAGGAAACAAACTATTCCACTGCTTTTTTCATCCGAGGCCACCAGTACTGATGCTGGAGGTCCTGGTATATCTTCACCACTCCATGATGTACTGTTAAAGGGGATGCATAGAACTCCCTCAACATCTCCTCCTGAAGCGTCACTAGCACCATGGTGCGTCCTCTTAAGTGGAAGATAATCTTACCATCTCTATAAAATTATTAACAGTCACCCTCGACCCGCGAAGATTGACTTTAGGCTCTTCCTAAGGATAAAACGCCACAATGAACCCAATGGTGCTCTCAAATTTTTAATCAGAGTCACTATTAAGATGTCATGGATTTTAACTATATAATAATTGTCACATAATTATTTTATTTATGGCCAATAACTAACTTCCATTGTTGGCCCTCAATAGCCAATTTAAATATCTGCCTAAAGAAAGCATACCCTCATGAGCTCAGCAGGGGTCTCTGATTTCTAATCTGAGTCACTATTCATGAGTTATAAGCATTTGAAAAATAAAATAACATTATTTAATTATTTAATTTATGGTTATGTGATTTTTAGTTTTTATCAGAAGAGGCATGCGCCGACGAAACGTATGTCGCACATATGGTAAACTCGTCATCCTGAATGCAATTGTGCCCTCAAATTTCGCGTCTGGTTAACTATTTAATTTTTATTCCACTTTTTCAGTAAAAATATTTACACATTATAATTAAGACATAACAATACTTCGACGGATCATTCCAGGCACCCTCGACCTCAGAATCACATGTCCTCAGAATTTACGGTCTCCAAATAATTCCATATAATTAAAAATGTTATACGGAAATTCAAGGACCTTAAATTACCCTTCTCATCCAATTTGAGGAAATTAAAAGTACAAAATGTGTAATGGATCCTGGTTTCCATTACATTAAGGAGATATTAGCCAAAGCATTGATGAGGAGGAGGAGTGAATCCTTCGGCATGAAAGGCAAGGTTCTTACTCCAAGGGTGATTCATAGGAAGGTTTCCTTCCCTATATAGAGTATGTCATTCCATGTGAGGAGGATCTCATTCCCTATTACTCATTCATTTATCATATTATGTTTTCACATAGGGCATGGTCAAAAATTATCATCATATTAATGGGATGATTTTTTATGGTTTTACATCAGGCAACATAGATGTAAGTGACTCACTCCTCACCCCTTGGGATTATATTACTATAGCCCATGACCCTTTGGATGGTGAATGAAATTATAAATTCCATGTTGGAAATGTTTGGACGAGCTTTCGGTCAAATGGTCCACATTACTATCCCTATTATTAAAAAAGTGGAATTATCATACCTATTCTAAAAATAGTGAGGTAAATGGGAATCTCACACTCGAATTGTAGTGAGGCAAGACACATGAATGGGACGAAATGTCCATATAATTACTTTAGGATTATGTGGACAATTCTAGATGGGATAAGTCTTTTGGGGAACTCAAACGCCACAAAGGTGTGTCATAATACGTGAGGAGACATGGAGAGGACACGAAGAGGGGATTTGTAATGATTGGGTTCCCACATAGGGGTACACCAGGAAGCTTAGGTTCTTCGTTTGGAGAAGGTTCTACATTAATGAATGGTGTACATGAAAAATGTAGACCCCACATAGAATGATGTCTCAGTTTGGAAAAAGTGTGATTCACAAAGGCTAAATTTTTCTCTATGACTCGAGTAATCCTTATGTATTTTTTCTTCAATGAAGGCCATATAACACTATGAATTGGATAACCACATTAGGTGTAGGTATATAAGAACGTATTAAATAGTGTTTCAAAATGATAGGATACCATTGATGATCCATTTTTGTTTAGTAACTGATTTTAAATGTTTTTCACAAATCAAGTTATCTTTGGATGTTTAAAGGTTGGGTATCCGTCATTCTAAGGATGAATAAGCCAATTATTTATTGTAAAAATTGTTTCCTTAAGATGGGATGTAGTTCAAAAAAAAATTGATCTATGACAACTAGTAGGGGCAGAGGGATCATTGTGAAATGCCTTTATGAGGTATACCCTTATGATGTGTTTGTAGAACCATTTGGTGCTTGGGTTTTTTTACAAACATTTGTGGCCTCCTCATCTAATCTTGCGGAAAGGATTTCGACACCAATATATCATTACACAACATTTTTTATAGAAATAACCCTTTTAGGGTATTATTCCAGGTCTTCCTCACTTTAATATTTTAAAAAAGACACATTCAGACATTTCCATTATCAATAGTGTGAAAATACAATTTTATCTTATTATATTTATAATTTGTTTTCCATTTTTTCTTTTCTACACAAATTTGATTAATATATTATCATCCCCAATTTCTTTAGCAACTTTTACATATATCATGAATTAGTCTTTATAATTTGAAAATAAACTACCTTAATAAATTATAACCTTGGTACTTTGAGATGTACACTCTATATCAATATATAACGTTTTAAAAAAAATATTTGAGTTATGGATACCAATTAAACATTAGGCACTGATACCATTATCTAAAACTTAATTCCTTGAAGTATAAACACACCCTTAGAGGTACTGAATCAGGGGGAAAATAAATATATATTTTTGTAATAAAAATAATTAACGTGATATTCTTCTCTTTTGAGAAGTAAAATTTCTAAATTTAAAATAAACATAAGAATTTACATTTTCTCCATCCAATATAGGTTGTTTATAATATAGGAAAAATTTTAGCTCATTTGAATCATATAAAAATCACTAAAATTGTGTCTTATTGATTACATGTTTTATAAATTGAAACTGTTCATCAAGGATCACTATATTTACAAAATTTAAGGATGATCCATTACCTCCTAAAGGTCACAACATTTTTATATCTCTCGAACCATAATTAAATAAATGGAAAAATGATTATATTCTAACAGGCCATATACACATGTTATATGATTACACAACCATAAAAATAATTTTTAGGAAAAAAATCATAATAAAACCTCACTATAATGATGAATTAATGTTGTTATGTAATTTCCTTTAATGTATTCTTCAGATTTCAGAGTAATTAGATTCTTTAGTAAATCTAAAATTATTATATATATTCAATATATTCAAACGTTCTTTCCTTATATTCAATAAATATCTTTTTATCCAATATATTCTCATATTTAATATCCATTTATATTATATATATAATCATTTCCTCTCATATTAATCCATTTAATATATTTAAACCCATTATTTTAACCCATATTGATTCATTGAAAATATCATCCAGTATCTTGATGATTTTTTTTAATTTTGACATTCAAATTTAGTTTAATATTTTTCTTTTAGAATGGAATTTTATTTATCATCTATCATCCTAAAAAATATTGATTATTCCTCTATAATGATATACAAATAAATTATTAATATATTAATTATAGTCAAATACATATCTTCTCTTGGTTAATCACATATTTCTTCAGATTAATTGTAAAAAATAATCTAGAAAATACAGTCTTTAAATTCCAAATTTGAAATGATCCTACTAGAAAATACAGTAGTTTCAAATATTTAATTAATTTCATATATGTTTAGTGTCCTATCACGTTGTACTATTTGAAAATATATTCCTTTTAATACAGACAATATTTTTTACTCATGGAACCTACCTGATGAAACAATACTCAGGTCACACCATTTGATTCACACAACGTTGTTCATCCCAAAAATTTATGTCATACATGTCTCGATTTGTTTCATGGTGTTTTTATCTTATGAATATTACAATTTATGTTACATACCTCCAGGTTCATCCCATGTAACTTCTATTTTTTCTCAGAAATTTGTTTCCATAGAGTACATTTTCAAGAATTGTCTCAAAAATCGTATTTCATTCAATAATTTCCATCCATATGTATCATATATATTATTTCACTATGTAATATTTTTCAAACTACGTTACACATAATTTTTCATTGATTAATATATATTAAATTTTATAATACAAATTTCCACAACTCAACATATTTTTATCAAACTATATATTTTCTATTGTTATGTATTGTTAATAATGTTATATAATTACATGAACACCTATAATAAAAAACATTTTAAAAAATATTTATATTTTTTATTAACATAATACAAAAATTCAACCACCATTTTCCCTTATTCATGTTGATTCACCAAAAAAACATACCTTTATAGTGAAATCATTAAGTCTATTATGTAAATTGAATATAGACCTTCATATATTAATCTCTAAAATAACATTTTAAGGAACACAGCATGTGTTGGAAGTTTGAAGCATGTAATTCTAAAATTTTCCATTTTGATCAATCATTAAATAATAATTTTTTAATGGAAATACCAAATTCACACCATGGATTAAATGAAAGTAATTTTATGTAAAAATAACCTTACTCAATTTATAGTGATGATACCTTAGTGTTATAAAAAATCATGGAATGTTCCTATTATATATAAATCATAAAAACAAGAAATAACTAAAGGAGGAACCCTCTATATTTCTTACATATGAATTGTATCTCAGGTTTTTTACTCACAGAATCCTATGAGATAACAAAAGAGATTCTAGGATGAGTATAAACATAATAATTGAAATAGTAATGGCTATAATATTTTATCCATTCACTTTTTTAACTTTTTAATCCTGGATAGAATGCTTTAGAGGATAAATGTTTTAAATAAATGTGATATTATACATTACATGTTCATAAAAAGAATTTAAATTAAATGTTTTATGTTTCTAAAATTTACCATTAGGCCACTAAAGACATATAAATAGTATTTTGAACCAATCATGACATAGAAATTATAATTAACTCGTAATAAGTGTCATGAAAATTGCATCACCCAAACATAACACTCTAACATGTCATGTTATGAAATATGAAATACTAATATGATACATTCCCACAAAAATATATTATATAATCATTGAATAATTATAATATCTATCACCATTATTCAAATTGGATTAAATTATATATATTACTAAATAATAGAGTTTATTGGGAGGGTTTTATTATTTGTTCACCCAAATATGTCGAATAAATTAAATTGATATGAAAGGATTTTGACAAAACCATATTGTGTAATGAATTCAATCCTAATCTATTGGTCAATCATAAGGGATATGATTATATGGTCTATTGCGATTTATTTGTTAATATTATTAAACTAAATTAATAATAAAATATTTATAATGCTATAAAAAACTAATAATTCCATTTTTTAATCCGTCGTAATTACTATATATATTCATGAATTCAAATGATAATTAACGTCTCAATGTACATAATTGAGTTAACCCTAACCAATTTTCATGATAGATAATTATATATTATAATGAAATGTTAAATTTAGCTCGAGTGGGATTTCATATAGAGATAAGAAATATACTCATGAGTCATAAAAAGAGTCTTGTGTGATATATAACCCTCCATGTATACCACATAATGTGTCATACAATATGTATTTGGTATAATAAGGGTGTATATTTCAGAATATAATTTCTAAATGCCCATGGATGTCAAGATACCTTGCACTATATCCATAATTCATTGCAACATTTTAAGCAAAATACTCAATTATATTCAAATAATGTAGTGGATAGGGAATTTTTTTATCGTTTCATCATTTACGGCATAACCAATAGGTGAAATAACCTCTCATATGATTATTATGACATATATCCCTTGATTAACATATATTAAATGGTTACATGTCTATATTTTAATATGATATGAGATGTTCTTATCTATTTGACGTGGTTAATGTGATATTCTCATCCACATGGGTGAATGGAATGTCATGTTTCTAAGAACATGGATTCATTATGATCAATGAATGAATAATATATGAGTGGTTATATGGGACTGACACACTTTTTTTTTCTAATTACCCAATGTCTTAGAAAATAGATTAAATGAAAATGTATTCATGTATATGAAAACTGGAGAAGAAATGTAACGAAACAATAATTTTATAGAGATCACACTAGATACCATTATTTCATGAGTATAAATGATGATTTTCAAGTGAGAACAATTTTATTTCCTTTTTGATTTTCTGAATTCATATTTGTTTTCATCTCAATAACTATTTTTGATACACAATTTTTTTCGATTGAACAATGATAATGTTTTAAAAAATATAGATATCTAATATTAAAATCAATATTTTTTATCTATAAAGTGTTTTTAGACATATATTCACAAGGAAATACATATGATGTGATACAAGGTAAAATTGATTATATATTTTAAAAATAATTTTGTTGATATCCAGAAATATTTTTTGATATGGATCACATGTTACTATATATGATGCATTATACATTGATATTGAACGATGTTTATGACATTATAGTGAATCTATAATTTCGATTGACATATATACTAATTCCATGAATACATATGATAATAAAAGGTCTCTATTATATTATCAGATATAGATATGTCATATCGTATGACATAAATAAACTAATTTCATATAATATGAATTTTGTAAGAACATTTACAATATCCTTATTTAAAATTTAAGATATTATTTCATAGATCCTAAATAACTAGATGGAGGTAGGGACATTCCAAACTACATCATATACTTTTAAAAATTACATCCTCTTGGATGGAGGTAGACATAGAAATTTATATGCAAGTGGGGAAGCTGGTATCCCTCCAAACATTCCTATTGAACATGGTACATGTTTGGTCTATATGAAGGACCAAATCTAAAATTATAATCATCTATAATTTCTTTTTATCCCACTTAGTGACCCACAAACACACATTCAAGTCTATTAGATGATTGTAAAAAAGGTTATTTCTAATGTGGGAAAATGAAATTTACTAGCCTCAATGAATCATCAAATTCCAAAATTCTTGATTATAATTTATTATTAACCTTGAAAATGGGAATATATAACTGAATAAATTTAATTAATGGTTTATACATCCTTTTTCCATATTAAAAAAATAGAGAATTTGGAAAAAAGATTTTGAATATATGAGACCTATGTATAGAGTCTTCCAAAATATTGAAAAAAAATTATATGAACATTTAATTATTCATTTGAGACACATTTTATATGAAGTATACGATTGAGTTTTTAAAATATAGACTCATTTTATTTTATTTTCTTACTTATAGTTTCATGGTGTTTTTAATTATGTAGTTTCTCCTGTAATAAAAACATTACAAATAGTCCATGATGCTTGATAAATATTTCATTTCGTATTACATGGTAACAATGAACTATAATATGAATAATATATCTCTATATTAAATTTAATATTATATAGAAATAATTTACTCGAATCTTAAAAAAAGTTCCCTTGAATTTAACCAAAATATAAAATGTTATGATCCAAATGCAAAACATCTATCTAAATGGATGAATTCAAATATTTATCTATATTTGAATTAAATATAAAAATTGATAATTGATTTGAATATGTGGATATTTTAGGATCAAATTAATGTGGTAATTGTTTTAAAAATAATAATGAAAGGAATTTATTTGTTATCATTGACACATTACTATCATTATTATAGATGTTTTAGAAGATAAAATGAAAGGGAGATTTCAACAATGAATTTGAATAAATTCATTATTGGGTAAATCAATTTAGTCAAACATTACAAACAATAGATTAAATTAATGGTGAATTAGTATTTTCTTAATGGTTTATATAAAGGAATATGTGTCCATTGAAATGGGTGTGTGATCCATTACCGATATTTCAATGTCATTTTTTTTCATTTCTAAATCTCTCTTCATATCCTTACATATCCACCGTGAGATATTATTATGTCATTTTCATGGTAAATATCCCAACCAATAATTTGTGTAATGACATATATTAGATCACACTATGAATAGTAATTGAACTTGTTCACTATGTGACATTAGGTGTGTATCCTTGAATACCAATGTTTTCTAACTAGGAATGAGGGTCGAAGGAGGATCCATGGGGAAGCTATGACCCATATATCAGAGATAAAGATTTTCATAAAATAAATAAAAAAACATCATTGACATCAATTGAATCATTGTATACATAAATTATAAATAAATTAAAATTTATGAACAAGAATAATTGGATGATCTATGGCATTCAAAAAATAACACCCATTGGATCTATTGACAAATAAAAAATAGTATATTAATAAAATAAAAGTACATGAGGCTCTACGTGAATCCAAGCTATAACACATTATTTGATCCATATCCAATATGAGCTACTCGATTTTGATCTAAACTATGGGACCAGTCTTAACTTATGCTAATAATAACCATGTCAGAACTACATGTGTACCCATGTGAAATTACAGCCCTAGAAGGGTGTGAGTACAAAATTACTAAGAGGGGAAGTCCCTAAGTTACCCTATATGTCTAATCACTGCTGATTTCAAATTCTCCGAGGGAATAAATGCAATATTGTCCCTGAATACCATGATCAATTTCCTGATAAGATTATATATCACAGAACCTCATGAAAACCATATATATATTTTTTTAATATAATACTATATAGGTATCCTAAGCATAGATCGAGGGGATCCATAAATCAACCTGGTGATGTCCAACATCCATGATCTAGGATATATTCCAAACATAAAGATAATAAATACATTCGAATCATGGGAAACACGTGAATTCAAAATAGTCTATATTTAAATCCATTCTAGTCCTAACACAGGACCATATGCAATGATATCATTGTATCAGTGGAATACATTTAATCAAGGAATTATTGAATATGGACACTTAAAATGATCTAATGTTGGATCCCATATTCCACCTCTTGGAATCCACTATAGTGTCAACTAAATCTCTAGATGAATGTTTAGAAAGGAATGTTCCCCCAATATATCATTAAAAATATCCCAAATATAAATAAATATCATTGAGTGATTAGATAGCATCATCGGAAATAATATCTCTTCATGAAAAATTAATCCTTCCTCAAAATACTGTTCAATCACATTCCATGATCCATAAATAAAATGCTCTATAAGATATGTTTTTTTCCAAATAACAACACATTCCAAAAATATGTCAGCCTCATTTGAATTACACGTTAGTTTAGTCCTAATGGTGACACCCACATCCATATCTACCATACCCCACTTGCAACCAATGAGGTATAATCTATCAATAGTGTAACGAATCGGGTTTCCTCTGAAATATTAACTAAGAGGTACCCCCAATGAGGGTCTTCGTTCAAGATAATGGTTTCATGTTCATACCCAACACTCTAAGAGAATCTCATCCCATTGAATCACAAATATAGCAGCACAAACTCAAAAAATATATGGGGTTATTAACATTAAAAAATCCTTTAGAGATTGCACATGGACCATCATGATAACTAGGGTTACTATAGTTTGGTCTTCTCAGCCAACCCATAGCCATGATATGGCTAACTTGGTGCATCCTATAGCAGTCATCACATACCCTCATGAAGAAATTATGAGTTCACCCACACTAGGGACTCTAAATTATGGTTCATATTATTTCATTTTATATTACCCATTTCTAGGGGTATAAAAAATATAAGGATGTTGATAGTTTAGGACACTTTCATTGACAATTTAGGCATAATGAAAACACAAAATTCCCAATGTAGATATAGAACTTGGTTTTATTTACGGTATATCATTAAAATTGATAATTGATTTTTCATTAAATAATATAACCTAAAACTTCCAAAATACTTATTAATGATGCTAAACATCAATATAAATATAAATAATTCATAAACCATAGATAATTTAATATAGACCAACACTCATTTATTAAAATTTTCATTATTAATTGAAAAGTCCCAGAGCTCTGCTAAATCCTGATCAGCCTCATCAATGACCAAAAAATTAATTTTCAATGAACAGTCCCTTAACACAATATGAAAAAAAATAAATAATTATAACTTAAAAAAATAATTAATCAATTCAATTTAAAATTTAAAAAACAATGAATAACTCCTCGATCCATAGTCACCCATCAAAACATCGAGCAACATTGTGACGACCACTCTCGACATATCCAAAAGGCCAAGATGAGTAAAATCCCCAAAAAATGAAACCAAAACATAGATAAATTAATTTAATAAAATGCAAAAACCTATTTAAAATCGTAATGGTGACATAAATTGTTTAATTTTATAGTAACCATGTGTAAATAGCATCCAAGACACTGTTATTATAAGAAGAAAGTATGAGAAATCTCAGTTTTCTAATTCCACCATGTTCTTGGTGGAATCTTATCCAAACCTTAATGCATGAGAATATATAGTCAGAATAATTTTATTATAGCGTCTATAAATATAATCAATGATGATTAAATGTCTCATATCATCAGATAAATCCAATAAGAACACCACTTTGAAGGGTTCTATTATGGAAAATAAAGGAAAAGGAACCCCTTGTCCTCTCGAAAGGAGATAATGGGAAAATCATGACGCTCCTCAAAAAATTGGGGGTGGTAAAATAAAATTTTTTAATAGTAAGCTTATCTTGTTCCCTGGGTTTTTAAACTATCTATGAATAGTGTAGATTGGTATTCCTCCAGGACATCTACATCACACATTTTGGTCATAACGTTACAAAATAATGAGCCAAAACTTAGATAAAAATTCAATTCCCCTCCACAACCTCAATTTTATTTACTCTATAAAATCTCATGTTTTGAACATAGCGATTCACTTCACATGAAATTAAACACTTATCCATTGGAAAAAAACTAATAATCCCAGAAGGATTAGGCTGCCTCATGAATTATATTAAACCATGCGCACCAGATAGTGAACAAAGGGATAAATCGTCCCAAACATTCAAAACATATACCAAAGATAATAAGGCCCACCTGAACACATGATCTACCATCCAAGCATTATTCAAAATCTTAAAACTCCCTTTTAAGGCCCCCAACTGCCAGATTTCTATTCTAAATACCAAAAAAATATTCAACCTCCTGTCTAAATAAATGTTCAATATTTTACAAAATTCCAAATTCATGTATAGATTAAAGGAATTTTAAACTCCCCTCACTTAAAAATATCACCATATAGAAGTCCCTATGGTGATTTTTATATATATTCCAATCTATCCAGTTTATCAATTCTCGTTCAAACTGATATGTTATACCTTCAAATGAAAATTGTGCCCTTGAGTACAGCTCTAGAATAAAGGTAGTTGAATTTACAGAATTCATTCTAATGATTATACTTATTACTAAAACATCAATATAGAACTCAAATTATCCCATTAATATTAATAAAATAATTTAGGATCATTCAATTCATCATTAGGCCTATGGTGACCTCCACCATAATCATGAGGGTATAACTACCGATTATAGTACAATATCACATCAACCATCATATTTTCCTATTAACATTATATACCCATTTTTCTATTTCATGTATGATGTGGTTCCCAAATCAATGCACCCAACCTCACGTGAAATTATTTTTCAAATTTAATTTTTTATCGTGTCAATTGAATTCCTATTCAGATCGCATCAGTCGATATCTCCCATCTTACCCAAAATGATACACCTGATGTAGTTTTAGACTCACTAAATATAAAAACCCAATAAACTACAAGTTAAGCCACCTCCAAATTACCTATAAGAATAATACAAGGATCCATCCATTTAATTGTAAGCAATTATAATACCAGGATTCCCCCATACCCAGAGGAAATTTTTGATAATATAATCATTCTCACCAAGCGCCATCCATGAATTAAAATACAATTTCATAGTTGTGTCTTCAACAATCAAAAACCAACACCATAATTTGTATCAATAACTGATGCACCTCTAATAAAAACACACCACAGCTGTGGATTACTACTCCAAAACCATAACATTTGATACACCCTCAATTGATAAATGGTTCACTCCTCACTACTCAAATCCACTTGAACTACTCATCTATAATATTCCAAATGGGATTCATTTACAATAATATTTGTTGTTGTTGGATCGGGTTATACCAAATAAACACAATATGGGTGATTTGGGTATTATTTAATTTCATTTCAAAATCGTGATCTGTCCCTTGAACATTATAATAAAGAGCTTATTAAAAAAGAATAAATAGCACAGGACACCTGATGTATAGTGGTTCGGGGAATAGAAGGCCCCATGTCCACTCTATCAGTGCTCTACTCCATGTGCTTGGTGATTTTCACTATAGGGTACTCTTTCCAACAGACCATTCCACAACTAAATACAGGGAGTTGACACCTTTCCAATCTAAGGAAAAATAGAGCCTTCTGAATCAAACACAGAACCTAACACACAACATAGTACAAAAAGATTATCACTGAAGATAAAAGATTATTTGATTTTTGAAAATTGTTTCCTTGTCGTTCTTCACAATTGTAATAGAATTAAACTGATTGTAGATGGATCGTCATCTTTAGATATAATGATATTCAAGTAAGAGTCATTATGAGTCGATCCAATTGTAGTAGATATAGAAATATAATTCACATCATCATTATTAGATTCACAATAGATCATTGATGTCGAATAGTTGAGTCTTCTATCGTGTTTCTTCTTCATCATGAAACAGATCTTTTTCGCTCTTCGTAATCTGCAGATCTGTAGATCTTGATAGCCTCTATAATTCTCCTTGGTATATCGTCAGTGTTGTTCAATAGTTTTTTTATATAGAATCCTTCTGTATATCACATATATATTTTAAAAAATATATATAATAACGATGAGCACTTCTTTTGAAAATTTAGATAAAAAAGTCTTGATTATGACATATGTTATTTATACATTTCAAATAAAACAGCAGTCGTAACTCCCCTGGAAATTAGGCATAAAAAGATCATTTTAAATTGATCCATTGAATCATAGATAAAATGGATTTCAATTATTCAAAGGCACGATTTAAAAATAGTTTTTATTCTGGCGTAAAATAAGCCACACAATACTCTTGTAGACCGTTGCATAATAATATCCTGTGTAACATTCCAAAGCCAAACATAAGGTTGAACTATATAGCATGCATCTTCTGAAAATAAGAGAGATCACAAATGTAAGGTTGATCATCCATACATTTCTTTTCAACATTCAAATGAATGATAAATTATCCATACTTTTATAAGCTTCCAAATTCAAGGTACATTATTCATACATTTGATGAAATGTAAGGTTGTTCAAAAAATTAAGGTTGATGAATCATACTTTTGAGAAAAAAATGCAACATTTAAAACTTACGTATGCTTCATCTCCCTTATTTTTCAATATCCCAAACGTAGGGTTCCTTCCTAACGTGGGGTTCATCTTCTATACTTTTCCGATAACATATGGTTGATTAACCATATTTTTCTGATATCTCTTTATAGTTTACACTACATTCCAACCTTATGATGCGCTTCTCCACATATGGTCTGAACATTGTTTATATAACACGCAGAATTGATTTCTGAATGCTTTAACACTTGTTTCACGCTGTATAAATACTTGAATACTCTTCCAAAAATAAAAATATAAAAAATATTTAATTCCTGAAATATACTTAAAGTAAAATCATTATAAAATATTTAAGGGTATTTTTTTATAATGAAAATCATCATAATGAAATAGAGTATTGTTCTCAAAAATATCCCTCTTATTAATAATAAAATCATGTTCTGTTGATCACAACAGATTCTAAAAAATCTACCTCTTTTTGATGATCACACAACCCATAAAATAATAAATTAAATTAAATTCAAAAATTAATTACATATAGTTTAGAATTTTTGTAAGATAAACCATTATTCAATTTTTTCAAAATTTTAAAATATGTTGTATCCATAATTATAAAAGAAAATTTCTCCCCCTTTTTCTAAAGTGAAGAAAAAAAAGTTTTACCAAATTTCTCCCCCAATAAAAAGAAAAACAATTTCACCAATAAATTTAAAATTAATATTTAGAATAATTAAAGTAAAATTAAATTACAATGTGAAATAGTTAAAATAAAATGTTGTGTTTAGACTAATTTCTCCCCTTTTTTATGAAATCAAGAAGATTGATTAAAGATGGAATAGAACAATTTTTTATGTAGAACTGTACTTAAGTAAATGATATTATGAACTGTTTGTTAATAAATGAATCTAGATTACTAACATATCTAAAAAAGATAGTAAAATATATAGAAAAACACAATTATTGAATGAAATAACATTTCATTAAAAATATGTAAAAATTAAAATTATGATGAACACAGGAATCAAGGTGTGGTAAGGGTATGATAGAGGGTCTGTCTCCTCAGAATTGATGCCTTAATTTCTATCAACTGCTCTCTTAGTCGTCTCATCATTCCATCTCCCTGTTTAATAATAAGATCTCTACTATCCTGAGTCATATGAATATCTTTGATCATATTTACTTCGAAAAAATCAAGAAGCCTCTCTTACATCTCCATAAACAAAGTTATCTTCTCAGTGAACTAAGTCAGTACAATTCTGATAATTAGTTCTCTTGAGGTTAAATGGTAAACTAAAAAATTCTGATTATCTAATAGTACTGAAAAAGGGGTATTATAACATTGAGGGTCCTAAAATCTGGATTTCATATTCTCCATGACCACTGTAGTATACTGAAATCTTCTAATTAAATCAGGTGAAGTACCTGATGTACTGGCCTCACTAGGTTTGAATGATGCATATTATTACGCCATGAAAGATCTAAATTCCATTAAACATGTCTTCATAACCATCTATGATTTCAACATTATGAATTCATTTATCATTTCCTTATTAAACACTTCAAAATCATGTTTGGAAATAGTACATTCTTTCATTCTCTGAAAATTCAACTGTTCATTCTCTAAGGCTCTCTTCAGAGAGACATTTTCAGTTTCCAAACATGAAAGCTTCCTCTAAAGTTCTTCTACTTCCCCATTCACTGAATCAGAGGCACCTTATACTTTATTATCATTCTTAGATTGAAATTGTTGTAGAAACACTATAGGTAATGTTTCTGCATCATATATTTCATTATCTTCTTCTTGAGTAGGTTTTTTAACATATTTTCCCTCCGAGTCTTTCTCAGACTCATCAACAGAAAAATTCACATTCAGTACTTTAGTTTGAATCATAGAAGCATTATCATCCTGGTTTTCATGTGTTGGAGGTTTCTCCTTATGAGAATCATCTTCATATTCTTCCTCAATTACTAGATTTTACAAAACAATATTTTTTTGATCAACCTGGATTTGATCAATTGGTGTTTGGGCCACTGTTTCTCTTTCACCATGCACTGTATCAGTTATATTTTTTGATTGATCTTCCTGTTCTATCACTTCCTGATCTAGACATTCAGGATCTACTAGAGGATTCAACTTATCTTGGGCCACTACTCCATTAATTATTTATTCAAATGTAGATTCTCTAACAAACATATATCTTAGGAGATCACTAGATATGAAAACATATGAAGTTACTGCGGGCTCTCCCACAAAATTTGGATCCCTAGTCCTTTTGAACTGATGACCTTCCTGACTTATTTATTTAGATACATCCATATCCTAAATCCTAATTCATCTTGATACATCACTGATTCTTGATTCATCTTGTCCTTCCTTTGATTTTTGTAGTTGATCCTAACCACGTTTGTCATCTTCTTCAGCTCCATCTAGTAGTACCTTCTTTTTTATTATGCACTATTCAAATCCAATTTTTCTCAATTTACTAGAATTGAAGATATTACTGTGGTGGAATATCACTAGAGAATCATATAATCTTATCATATATGTCTTAGACATAATTTTTAGATGAACCGTCCAAAAGGATAAATGTACATCCTTGCCTCTGGTTGGAAACAGTAACTGAGATACTATACCATGTATCATGGAGAGTAAAATTTGATATCACTCAGTAGAAAAAAGAGTATGTATATATCTGATTAAAGTATCTTTTTAATCTCATACATTCTAGGTGAAATACTAGTTTTCACAAACTTCATCAAAATTTTCTAATCCGGTTCCAAATCCTTAATAATCATTTTCATTATAGATGTAGTTCAACACAAAGAAGAAATAATATCTTATGACTTATGCATAGAATCACCAATATTCATTAAAAAATTGAAAAAATTCCTCATTATGGAAGTTAATAATTCAAGCTATTTCTACATATGGTATTGAAAAATATCGATCCTCAATCTTACAAAAAAATGAATCCTCATCAGTTCCCAGAATAAACTATACTGACTTAAAAAAATGACGAAGCTCTAAATCATATAGAAACGCCATATGATATCCATTAATTTTCTATTAAAGGTTTTGAAAAGCAAGATATAGCTTTATAAATTGGTTCGTCTGATATAACCATTCTAGATCTATGACCCTTCCTTGCAAAATATTCCTTCCCGTCGAGGGCTGCCTCTTGGCACTGATGGTCTCATCCTCATCGGTTCTTTTGTTCTTGGCCATTTCTGTCATGAATCTCTAATGGTTTGAAAAATGATTATGATTTTTAAGGTTCATTTTTAGATTGAAAAAGAGCGGTAATGCTTCGCGGGTGAAAAAGGGTTTCTTGTAGAAATGAAACGATTCATAATTCAAAAGGAATCTGATAGCCTCAATTCATGTGTCATCAATAATCATTATATAAATTTTACAAACAAATAAAATTTTATGAATTTAAAAATAGATCTAAAAAAATAAAATATTTTATTTTAAAAACAAATAATTATGTTATTCTAAAAAGTATAAATAGAAATTGTATAATAAATTGAATAAAATAATGCTTTATTTAAAATTAAATAAACCCAGATCTCCCTAAATAAAATTAAACCTTGTAGTGGGTAGTAGTATAGTGAAAATATCAGCTAATTGAATTTCAGTACTTAAAAATTCTAAGAAGATATCCTTTTTAAGAAAAGGGTCTCTTAGAAAATGGTGTCTGATATCAATATGCTTAGTCCTAGATTGATTAATAGGAATTTTTGAAATATTTATATCACTTGTATTATCACATAAAATATTCATACTATTTAAACATATTCCAAAATTCATAAGATTTTGTTTCATCCACAAAACCTGTGCACAACAATTCCCAGTAGATACATATTCTTCATTGACTGTTAATAACGAAACATTGTGTTGTTTCTTAGTTGACCATGACACTAAGGATTTTCCTAAAATGTGACAAGTTACTAAGGTGTTGTTTCTATCTAATCTACAACTTCCAAAGTCTGCATTAGAATATGAAATTAAATTAAAATCAGATGTTTTTGGATAAGGAAGAGATTTAAAAAAAAGATCCTTTTAAATATCTAAAAATTCGTTTTAAAGTAGTTAAATGGGATTATTTAGTGTTTTATTGAAATTTTGAAAAAAGTCATACTGAATAAATTAAATCTAGTCTGCTAGTAGTAAGTTATAATAAACTACCAATCATACCTCTATATAAACGGTTGTCAACTGATTTTCCAGTTTCATCAAAATCATGTTTTATATTAGTACACATAGTAGTTGTATATGTCTTGTTGTTTTCAAAAAAAAATTTGTTTAGTAAATTAATAATCTTTTTTTTCTTTAATTCAAAACATTTCCAAAGTCATTTTGAAAAATTTTTAGTCCTAAAATGAAATATAAATCTCCCATCATACTCATTTCAAATTCTTTTGGAATTAGACATGAAAACTTATGAAAAAGATATTTATCTTTTGATCCAAATATTATAGCATCAAAAAAATTTGAACCAATAAAATATTAGAATTTTCAGTTTTCATAAATAGTGTTGGATCTTTCATTCAAACAGTAAAATAATTTTTCAAAATAAGAGAGCTTAATCATTCATACAAAGCTCTCGGTGCTTGTTTAAGGCCATAAAGTGATTTTGTATGTTTAGAAACAAAATATGGTATTTGTGAATTTTCAAAACAAGGAGGTTTCTCAAAATAAACATCCTCCATTAAATTACCATTTATGAAGGAAGACATAATATCCATCTAAAATAATTTAATTTTTAGATGAGATGAATAGGATAAAAGGATTCTAATGTCTTCTAATCTAGATACATGTGAAAAGGTATCATAATAATCTATACATTTTTCTTGATTATATCCTTTAGATAATAGTATTGCTTTATTCTTAGTTATTATTCCTCGATCATCTTGTTTATTTCTAAAGACCCTTTTCATTCCTATAACTAGCTAATTCTGTAGTCTTTCAACTCATTTCCGAAATACTTTTTTTTTGATCTAGTTTAGTTCTTCTTGCATTGCTATCATCTGACTTTCATCATCAAATGATTCTTCAATAAACATGAGTTCTAGTTGGTATAGAAAGGCATAAAACTCAACAAGAGATCCTATGTTTCTTCTAGTTTTTATTCCTGTTTATATGACTCATATTATTGTTTCTAAAGGGTGATTCATTAGGGTCATTGCCTATCTAGGTAGTAAATTTATAGGTTCTATAGTGTCTTGTTCTTCTGGACTGTAGTGAATTTTATTTATATGTTTTTCCAATTCTTCTTTAAGGATCTCAAGTATGATGTTATAATTTGAGTCAGATTCATCAATTTGATCTTTCATTTTCTCAAAGGGATAAGATTCATCATATTTCACATGAACTGATTCTTCAAAATTCCTTGACATTTTATTAAATACTATATAATCTTGGGGAGTAGAATAATATCATAATAAAATGCCATCATTAGATTCTGGATCAAATTTACCAATATTTTCCTTGGTTTTTAAGATGTAAACCTTAAATAAAAAACAATGAAGTAATTTAAATTAGCTTTTCTGTTATTCCAGAGTTCATCAGGTGTATTTTTTAAAATCGGTATAATTAAAACAGTATTCATTATATAGAAGGTTGTACATATAGATTCTTCCAAAAAAATAAGGAGGAAGACTGTATTCATTTGGCATAATCCTAGACATTTCTTTAACAATCCTATTTATTTTTTTAGCAATTCAATTTTTTGAGTTGTTCATGGGGCAGATAAGGTGTGTTTAATTCCAATATTTGAGAAAAAAGAATTGAAATCAAGATTATAAAATTCTACACCATGATCACTTCTTAATGAAATTATTTTAAAACATTTTTCATTTTGAATAGATTTTAGAAAACATTCAAATAATGTAATACCTTCATTTTCAAATTTTCAAAAGAAAATCCACGTAAATCTAGAATAGTCATCAACCAAAACATATACATATAATTTAATATCCATGCTTGCTACTCTTAATGGTCCAAACAAACCAATATGGATATGTTCTAGAGGTTTAGATACAGCAATTTTGTTTACAAATTAAAATAATGATTTGTTCTTCTTGTCAAATAGACATGCATAAAAAAATCTATCACTTTAAAATATGAGACTAGGCAAATAAAAAACTAATTGTTTCTTGGATAGCTTATGTAAATTGTATATATTTTAATGTCCAAGTCTTCTATACCAGATCAAGGATTCATTTATCTTAGTAGTTAAGCAGTTTACTTGTTGTATACACAAGGAATTTATGTCTTGGGTATACACATTATCAGTTTTATGTGCTCTAAATTTTAGCAATTTATTTTTGAAAAATAACATCAATTGTTAGAGAAATCAATACTATAACCATTATCATAGAGTTGAAAGATAATTATCAGACTGTGTTACAATCCTTTTACATAAAGTACTTTACTGATTGAGATAGATTCGGGATCTTCAACTGTTCCAATGCCAATTGTATTACATATGGCATTATCACCAAAAGTGTCTGGTCAACCAAATTTTTTAGTTAGTGTTCTGAAATTTGATGAGATTCCACTCATATGCCTGGAGAATAAACTGTTTATATACCATATGGACTTTTTTATTCTATGACTTGCTTCCTCATTTGTTTTTACCATAAATCAGAAGTTGGATTTCAGATTTACTTCTTCCTTTTTTGAGTTTGATTCTGAAGGGATGCTAGACTCTTCAGACACAATCCATTTAGATTTCATTTTACTCTTATCTTTTTGTTCATAATAATTATTTTTTAATAACTTCTTTTTCTTTTCTTCCTTTAATTGAGAATAGTCAGGTCTGATGTGACCCATTTTTTCACTCACAATATCTGACTTCCTTTTCATCTTTTTTGAATATTTTTTTGAAGCCTTTCTTCTCTCTGTCTAATTTACTAAACTTTCTGTCTAGCTAATCCATTTCTACATCATAATTTGATGAATCAGATCTTTTATATTTCACCTTTACAACTTTTTTTCCATAGATTTTGGTTTTTACATTGAGAGTATACTTTTAAGGCAATTTTTTCTCTCTTGATCAAAACCTTATTTTCATTTGATTCAGCTTTCATTTTAGATTCATACATCGTAGGGGTTCTAATCATCTCTTTCATGGTTAATTATTTGATAGGTGTTGATTGCAATATTGCAGTAGATATTCCATTCCATTTAGTAGGTAGTACTCTCAATACGTTCAATGTTTGATCATCTTGTTTGATTGGGTCTCCAAAAGCAGTTATATTGTTGACTATTTCTATCAATATTCCACACATTTGAGTAATTATTTCACCATAAAACATTTTGAATGTATCATATTTAAGCATAGATGTTTCATATCTCATATTCCTATCATTGTCAGTTCCTTCAGAAGCAACAATAATAGTTTTCCACATCTCATATACTGTAAGACTTTGAGATACTATATTGAATTCATCATGTCCTATTCAACATATAATTGCATTCAATTCTTTCATGTTCATATAATATTATTTTTTAGTGGCTTCACTCCATGTCTCAGGTTATTCAGGTGTTTCATATGGAGTTAGAATCTTAGAATATACTATATATTGATGGTTTTTTAGCTAAATTATCATTCGCGACTTCTAGCATCCATAATTTTCTCCATTGATGTATGGTGATCTGACCAAAGAAATTCCCTCTCTTGTATCAGTCATCGTGCCCTGTGTATAATCATATTCATCGTTTTATGGATTTATCATAAAGCTCTTCCATTGATACCAATTGTTGGATCAGGTTATACCAAATATACACAATGTGGGGGTGAATTATGTATTTTTCAATTTCATTGCATAATCATGATCTGTCCTTTTACCTTTCTATCAAAGTGTTTAGCAGTGAAAAATAAATAGCACAAGACACAGGATGTATAGTTTTTTAGGGAACATAAGTCCTATAGTCCACTCTATCAATTCTATACTCCATGAGCTTAGTGATTTTCACTATCTATTCATATTGTCAACAGACTGTTCCACAACTGAGTACATGCAGTTTACACCATTACAATCTATGGAAAAACAGATCTTTCAGGATCAAACACAGAACCTATTACATAGCTTTGTATGAGAAGTTGATCACTCAATATAAAAGATTATTTTATTTCTTGAAAAATGTTTCCTAGTTGTTCCTCACAATTGCAATAGAATGCAACTGACAATAGATGGATCGTCGTCTTTAGAAATAATGATCTTCATGTAAGAGTCATTATGAGTCGACCTAGTTGTAGTAGATATTAAAATATAATTCTCAACATTAGTAGTAGATTATAAATAGATCTTTTATGTCTAATTGGTGAATCTTATTTCATTTTTCTTCTTCTTCAATAAATAGAGTTGTGCTTCTCTTCATAATCAGCAAATCTGTAGATCTTGATAGTCTCTATTTTTTTGTATATTTGTTGTTGTTTTTGAAAATGTTCTTTTATATAGAATATCTATTTATATCATGTCTATATATTGTTAAAAGTATATATAATAAATACGACCACATATTTTTCAAAAAAAAGATCCAAAAAAGTCGCCCATTGAATTGTGATATTCAATCATTTGAAATAACATAGAAGTTGTAACTCCACTTGAAACTCATCATGAAAATCTCATTTTAAAATGGTAATTTGAATCATAGATAAAAAATATTTGAATCAGTCAAATAAATATTTAAAAAATATCTTTTAATCCGTCTTAAAATCACCATAATAATCCTATTGTAGACTATTGCATTATAATATCCTCTTTAACTTTATAACGCCAAACGTAAGGTTGAACTGTTTAGCATGAATCTTCTGAACATAAAGTAAATCCCAAACGTAAGGTTGATCATCCATAATTTTCTTTTCAATATACAACTAAATGATAAATGATCCATAATTCCATAATCTTCCAAATATAAGGTACACAATCCATACTTTTGATGAAACTAAAGGTTTTTCACAAAAGTAAGGTTGATGAACAATACTTATGAGAAATCAACATAACGTTTAAAACATACGTACGGTTCTTCTCCCATATTTTTCAATATCCCAAACATAGGATTCCTTCCTAACATAGGTTTATTCTTCCATACTTTTCGGATAACGTATGGCTTATTACCAATACTTTTACGATATCTCTTTAGAGTATATTCCGGATTCCATCCTTACCATACACTTCTCCACGTTGGGTATGAACAGTGCTTCCAAAACATACTGAATTTAATTTTGAACTATTTAACACATATTTCATGCTGTTTAAATACATGAATAATCTTTTAAAAATAATAATATACAAAATATTTAATCCCTGAAATATACTTAAATTAAAATCATTAGTAAAAAATAATGTATATATTTTTTAGCTTTAAAATCATTATAAAGAAATAGTGTATTGTTCTCAAAAATACCCCCCTTATTAATATTAAATTCATGTATTTTTTAAAACAAGAATTTCTCAACAGCTTTTCCACTATGTCATTAATTACAACATATTAGACGACACAATTCATAACCTTATCTTGGATAGATTGAGTCATTCCACCTCATCCATTTCAAATACTCCTTTAACTGAAAGGGGAATTTCAAAATCCATGGATAACACCTAGTCCAGAATCCCTGAATGAATAACATTCTAACATATTAGAGCTTATCTCACACATGGAATCTCACTTATTCATGCTTTAATGGGACTCTTCTTTACCATCACGTGACACATATTTTTCCCCCCAAACATAATGGGATATGCTCCCACACTACCCAAAAATAGAACTCAAAACATGCTAGCTTGTGTCACATGTCACCTGAACTAGGATAAAATTACATTATCATTAAAAAGGCTCCTTAATATGTCATTTTTTAATTGAAAAACTTACATAGAATCCATCTACTTCCACTTCATGTCCTAAGGAATATACTCATGTTCAAAAAAAACTAATGAACTAAAAATCTAGGTATCTTCCCCCTGAGATATATGGAATCACTATTCCTATAACATATATTCTGTTTCACATCCATACATAAATAATATAACAGTAAGAACTCAGTTGAGTTTCCTACCCCAATGGCTCCAGAAAACCCATGCCAACACCTCTCAGCAGTTTCTATTGAATAAAATTGACAACCAGATCACTAATCCCTAATCCTTAATCAATGGTCTCTAGTTCCACCCTCCTTTACTCAGACATGGCCTTATTAATGATACATCACATTTGAAACAACACAAGATTCACATCTATCTTCATACATCATATGAAATTCTAAATACTTCCACTAGTGCTGCATATCCCTATAAGAATTAATTTCAAACCCAACCATATACCATGGAAGAAATTATCATTGTGAATCCATACCAAATAATTTTCCACAAGAATATGAAACATAAGATAAACCCCCATGAAATCATATTTAATTATTTATATCATGGAAACATAGTAACTAGGTTTTGTTAGATGCAATTTCATTCCATGTTATATAGGAAATTATCATATGTGTTTTTACAAAATATGTAAATATCAGAAACCATATCACTAGCCCTCTCTAGGAATCTTCCCACCAGCATATTATATATAATATCTGATCGCACCATACGAGATCTAAAATACAATAGGCATCACCCAATGATGAGAAGTATCAAACAAACTATCGTTACCTGATTCGGATAAGGTGAGGTACATTAAAATGTTTTTTGTAAAAATATAGTGTATGTTGTTATGGAATCATTAAGTAACAGAAACTCTGCAAAAATTAACCCATGGGGTTTTCTCTAAGGTATTAAATTTCATTACTATCCCCTCATGGTCTCTAATCACCCACACATTATGGAATGTATCACATTAATCACCACATTATCCACTATACCATCCCCTAGAATTAAAATATGCATAAAATTTGGCTCAATTAATTAAAATTACACCATGTAGTTATATGGTAAAATACCAAAAGTGTAGTTTCTTCAAATTTAAATATTTATTCAATTGGATTTGGTGATATAATGACACAACTGAGGATATATATCATGTAAATCTTATTTTCCTTATATGATGCAAGATACGACTCTTGCCTCTAAATACCAAGACCCAAAAAATCAAATCACTCGTCTCCTTCTAATAGGACATCTTCCATGAATCCGAAAACAAAAAAAATCATAAATTTAACAAATCATGTGTATTACATAAAGTGAAAATCATAATAACCATAACACTACAAGCTATGAATATTAATCACATGCCATGGTAGCCAGGACTTCTCGCCGAAACTTTGTTCTAAACACACCCATCCAGGTTCCATTATGAGTTATGGAACATTCCTTTTTATAATTTCAACCAAAAATCAAAAAATAAGAAAAAATTGAAACATTTATCTGATAACACTTTTAAATAAATTGAACCATCCCACTATTTTAAATTGTAATTAGACCACTTTCCAACGTGATCTCAGATGATTCTCCCAAAAACCCATAGGTTGATGACTAGTAACAAGGGTATTAGAAGGTGCAATTGGGAGGCGATACTGCCTATAGCCGATTGGAAATCATAATAAAATAAATAACCAACCAACATACTCATCTATCACATCATAGTATGTAAAAAATAAAAAAGGAACATGATAAAAAAATAAACATGTGACATATGTCATAAAAAGTATACATCCCACTAGGTTGATTTGTATTTAATGGATTAATACATGAACAAAATGATATTATATAAGTCTCCACCCATTTCTTTCCACAACACATCCTAAAATTCAATCATTAATTTAATCACAGAAATGGAATAATAGTAACAAACATTTTCCTAAGATTGTTATCATAGTATCAAATGGTTTTTATAAGAACTATTGTATCCGTTTTGTATGCCATGTTATTTATGAACATTTGGATACATATAATACATATAGAAATTATATTTCAATAAATTGTAAGTATAAATCATTCATAATTAATTTATATACATGATATTATAATCAAAAAGTTATACTTAATTAGGGACGGGGGAATTTACTTTCCAAATAATTCCACTTATTCTTGATCAAAATTGTTCTCCATCAACCAGTTACCTATAACATGAAAATCCTTATTTTACTATTGAATGAATATATTTAGTTGAACTACCCTATAAGATATTTGGTCACTATACATTATGGTGAATTTTTATCTTTGATGGAGAATATTATACCAAGTATATAGGACAACATTTTGATTTTGGAAGGTGTCTATAGAAGATTCATTTCTGAGAAACACCTAGAGATTCTATAGAAAAGTTTCCCGGAAGAATAAATAGTTAATGTAATAGGGAACAACATGACATGAGGGTACATATCATGATACAAATGTTATTGAACTTGATTCTTCCAATAACATAGGTGTGGTAAAGATCTCTATAGAGAAATTTAAGGATCCTTATAATATGTAAGATAAAAAAATAGCAGTGATAAAATTATCATAATGTGGAGTTTATTCAGTGGGAGTTTTCCAGAAGGACAATGGGTGGAAGATGTCACAACATGCCTTCTCTAATATGAGGGAAGGGAGAAAACCACCATACCATTCCTTCTTTAAGTCGAAGGAGAGATAATGACCCCTCTAGTCCCTCCTTTAACATGCCCTAGTGTAATGACTATAACCAAAGGTATAATATCTCATGTAGTATGGAATTAATTGCATTTTCTATAGACAAAGATATGGATATAATATGGTAAATCCCAAACAACTCCAAATACTAAAGACAGAAGTAAATAAAAAAATCCATTTTTTCACATCAAAGTTCGAAATAATGTGATATAGGGTACACTAAAACACTTAAGGAAGGAATCCATGGAAATAAAGAAAAGAAGAAACGAAAATTTTCCCAATGCACAAGCTGGTACAGTCCAACACGACCCTCAAAATATTACTGGAAACCAGAAACCAGTTTTATATATATAGGGTATGTATACCGGCATACTTAGTAGGGAAACAAAAAACTCTTGTGAACAAGTTGGGAGATATTATAATTCCCTATGAGAAAATAATTGAAACCAAAAAACCTAGATAGGAAAACTATACACCCAAAAAAACCAAAGAAAAAACCCCAAATAAAACAAGTAACGTAAAAATAATAATAATAGCACATCGATATTTTGGTACCCAACATCACATTCCCACTGGATATTTTGAACATCCTACACATCAAACCTCCCCCACAAATCCCACTGTAGTCCCACTTCCGCCCCAAAAAACAACCATATGGGACATCCCAACCACACGTTTATCCCGGCCTCAAACACATGGGGCCCAAAAACCAGACATACTTCCCACAAAATCATGGACCACAACAACCACTTCCATTCCCAAAGACACCTAGTCTATAATAACCACTACCACGCCCAATGACACATGTTCCTCATCTCAATGACAGTGAGGAAACAACCTACCTGCATACACATGGGCCAACCACCACAACACACCATGGTTGAAGAGTCTTGGGACATGACGAATGTCAACCCATCACAGTCAGGCTGAAGAGTCTTGGTCTACCTAGGAGAGGGAGAATAAAGAAGCTAATAAAAATCCACTCATAGGGATTTTGGGAAAACAACACCCCCATGAAATGCAGGAGTCTTGTACGAAGTTATCAACAAGGATAGGGTTATTATAAGAAACCCAAGAACAAAATTTTATACATATAGGTAAAACAAATCCCAACCTAAGGGTCCTTAAACCCACAATCATCCTATACACAACCACTCTTGTGGCTATCCCTACATGAACAAGTATAAAAAAACTACAACCACAACACAACCATCTTATGAAAAGGAACAATTTCAAACAATATTAGTTATTATTATCATGTTCAATTTATTCCATTTAAATACTCATTCACCACTTGGAAAATAACAGCAATAACCACCAGAGAAAACAAAAAGTGAATGAAAATAGCCAATATTTTGTTTAATCATTTTCTCCCAGTTCTCTTGTATGTATCAACATCAAAATGGGAGTAGTGAGATCCCTCGATATACTAGAACCAAACCAAGCCAAAATATATAGGCTCCACATTGCCTCATATTCACAATACAAAAAAACCTCAAGTAGAGGTTCCATTCCCATCCACATCTCCCCAAAAACATAACAAAGGACAACCATGCATATCACTAGTATATAAAAAAGATTTTTTTTATTTATCCAACATAATTCAATATGTTCCTTCATTCTATTTGGTAAACCAGGGTGACTACATTAGGATTCATATTAATCAGGCATCCATTTAGTAAACATATTTTATGTGATTATCCAGTTTCCATGTTAAAGCTATTCAATCATAAGATTATCTAGATCACATAGTTTCATTAGTACACCTAAAATGAACTCCAATGGCAATGATTTTATATGGATAGATTCCCATAAAATCAACAACATAAAAATGAAGGTAAGACACAACCACGCCATCTTGTTCCCCAACCGTTCTTTCTTTAAAATGATATTTATTATCTTCATTAAAGTAAGTTTCATGTACCTCCTGAGGGAACATCATCATACCCACCCCTTATTATGCATAGTAAAGAGAGATAATGGAAACCACCATACGTGGATGATCAAGGATAGAAGTTTTCTCCTTTCGCTGAGAAATGGGGATGTGTGACATGCATGAAGGAGTCCGAGGATGGGCAAGAAGGATCTAGCATGGGTGCACTATTCATCTTGGGAGGAAGTATCCCAGCACACTATGGAAAATAAATATACAAAGGAAGATAAATATATTTTTGTGATAAAAGACCTAATCCAAGATTTAAAGTATATTCGATCTCAATGTGCTTAAAAAGATGATAACGGTTTGACCGCACAGTTGAGAGGTTTCACATGTTGGAATTATTTAATGTTTAACAATTCCCACAGATACTGTTGAGATAGACTAGAGGACGGTTGTGACTTGATAAATAATTATTAAATGGAGAAAATACATAGTATGGGAAAAACATGGAGATCATGGGATTTTTTGAAAATGCGGAAAAGAGTGAAAAACTAATAAAAAGGCACATGTTCTGGTATGTCATTGGTCTCCCCAAATTTAGAGGATTTATGATACTATTTATGGGGTTTAAAAGAATTATTAATGAACCATAAAAGATGACTTAAAAAGTAAAAGTGTAATTATATGAAAAACTACTGAAAGAGCCCTAACACCCCTTGGTGGAACCATTCAGAAAGAACGATTGGTGAAACAATGATCAGTGGTATAAATATGTGGCACTAATAGGTGACTTCATTGTGGAACCCTTCCACAAACACTTACGACCTCCTGACTCATTGATGTATTCAAGGAAACCTCAAAAACTATAAAATAGAAAATTAATAGACCAGGATGTTCTCTTCCATTACATAAGTTACCTATCAAACTATTCTCGAACTCGATAATTAAAGAGTACCGAGAAGAAACGATAGGGGTCCAAACCACCACCTCTTAAGATACCTCTCAAGGAAAACCCACCATAGAGTTGATTGAAACTAGGGAAAACCCACGAATACCAGTAAAAAATCTCTTATATATATCGTGAATAGCTGTAGAAACTCATTGTATGCACAAAAATACAAAATAATATCATCACCCAGAAATATGGATTAGGGATTTCCTTCCTCAATTTAAAGATTATATCTACTTTGTATGGCCCTGAATTTCCAACATTGGTTCAATCACATCCACAATAATTCATCTTTATTAAGGATTATTTTATCCCCTCCCAAATGATAGGACATTTATGACACATTTAGATAACAATGGAAACATATCATCTGAAAGAAAACGTGTTCAATAATCTACTAAAAACGGAGCATAAATAAAAACATAAGAGAAAACCTCAAAACAGATCTTGGTATTGGGCACACATTGTACCTCACGTTCCAATGTACTCTTCTCGTGTCTGTCATTATTCCACAACACATGAACGAATGGAATTTTCTATCCACAATGCATTATCTACTTATGATCCTCTTTTATCACCGCTTGCTCCACAAATGTCACATCATCAATGATATCCAACACTCTGTTGACGTACCATTCCGTCACAGAGTCTAACGACTGAAAAAGAGGAAAAAAGTGATCCATCATTTAAAGAAACATCAAAAAATTGACAAAGGAATGAACAAGGATTTGCTTTAGCATGGGCCGCACATGTTCCAAGACGGTTGTGAAGGGTACCTGCGCGCCGCATATTGGGCGCGCAGGTGACCTGCGCGCCGTATTTTCTTTTCGCTCGGGGTCTTCACCAGCCTATAAATACCCCTTGTGGACCCCCCCCCCATTCCGAGGATGAAAAATTCCAAAAGCCAGATTTAACCTCCCGACACTCTAGTCTCTTATGGAAGCCTTCCAAACACATCTAAGGTAATTTGTTACCTAGAATGTAAGCTCTAAAGAGGAAAAACAAGGCCTAAGTGTTGAAATTGATCAATACTTGTGCACCTAAGTGTCTAAACCCATAGGGGAAATGAATACACCTGCGTGACGCCTTGACCCTTCACCAGAACATGCGCGCCACTCTTTTGGAAGCCCCTAGGGATATTACTAAGGGCTTGAGCCAAGTATCTCCCAAGTACTACCCCATGTGTTGACCGTCGCACTAGTACCCATGTGTTCTGCAAGTATACCTACATGACTAGGACCTACGTGCCTACGCATGACCTACACACCTACTTCTTTTTGGGTGACCCTCCTACCTATTCACCTCTCTTATTCAAATCCTCCTTTTTTATTCAATATTCAGCCTTCAAAACCCTCTTCAAATCTATTTTAGGCATGCTTCCCTTGTTGGACTCCTTATCTGAAAGGAATTCGGTGGAATATCTCTTAAAACTTAGTGATCTACATATCATTATTTTACTAAGGTCGGATAATTCATTTATTCAACATCATCCTTTAACATGAAAGGATCTTTAACTTGGGCCACCTTTTCTGGAGTAATCCCCAGTCCATGTTCTATTAATTTGGGCATCCTCCTTAAGAGTAAGCCACAAGTCACCTATCCATGGGCCTCCTCTTCAGGAATAAGACTCAGTTATCAGGTTCCCTTAATTTTGGGCATCCTCTTTAGGAGAAAGCCCTGATTCCCCTATTCATGGGCCTCCTTCTCAGTTATAAGCCCCAGTTATTATGTTCTCTTAATTCTGGGCACCCTCTTTAGGAGTAAGCCCCTTGTTCCCTATTCACTGGGCCTTCTATTTAGGAGTAATACCTAGTTTTAATTTCTTTTGATTTGGGCGTCCTTTTCAGGTATAAGCCCTAGTTATCAAGATCCCAATTCCCTTAACCTGGGCCTCCTCCTTAGGAGTATTCCCCAGTCATAATTCCCTTTATCCTGTGCCTCCTCCTTAGGAGTAATACCCAGTCATAATTCCTCTTAACCAGTTGTAATTTACTTTTGATTTGGGCTTCCTTCATATGAGTAAAACCCAATGATATCTCCACTCTAATTTTGGCATCCTTCTCAGGAATAATTCCTATGTTAAGTATCCAAATTTCCAAAAAGCACACATTCCTTTATGGACCTTGTTCATGGGTTTCTCCCCTGAAGTAAATCCCAATCTTCATCTATCCGGGTAGCCATACATACATAAGCCCCACATCATTACTTATGATTGCATCATTCATGGAACAATCTTCTAGTTTTACCAATACCTCTTGTTTCTCACACTAAGCATGACTAACGTGAGCTTAGAGCGTAAAAGTTATCCTGACATCTTTATTTGAGCCATTAATCATGCATAAAACTCATAATTCATTACTCAAACTACGTGGGTTCTCATTCCTTTTCTAAATAAGGATATTTTGGTAGCCCATCTACGTGTACTATCCCAACTCTGAAATAATTCATCTCTTTCTGAATGACAATAAACATCAAGTGCCTCAATGAGTGTCTTTAAAACCAGTATGGTTATCACAATGAAAAACAGATTTCTATATAATGTGTTGAAGGGTACCATTGACTAAGAATCTCTAACAAATACAGGTGATTCTCTATTGATGAATAACCTTTAATACATATAAATGATTTTCTAAATTTCGTACATATTAATAGTTGATTTTCAGATGTAAAGGAATGCTCATTTTCATACTTGGTAATTTAATATGGACTCACGAACATAACTTAAATCTATAAATAGAGTACAAGATTAGACAATAATTCCCCCCCAAAAAAGTGGGATGATTCCAACCTCCCATCCTCTCAACCCATACAAATTCTTAAGCCTCATCAGTTCACAACTAATGAGAACCTACCTTTGGAAAGTTGGTTCAAATGGATATAGAATCATTGGATTTTTCTGGTTCTATGAACAAACCCATTAGAAACTGCTTGGAATGTTTGAACCAAAAACAATCAAGGTCATCCCTAATTCCAGAGGAAACAAAAAATGTTGAACCCCAACAATACCAATGGTATACAATCTCACACAAAATGGAAGGCATTACCCTTTTAATTTTTTATAGAATCGTGATATAAGATAGAAACCCAAACAATACCAAAGTTGAAAGTAAATGTAAAGAGAAAAACAACCCATTCATATATCCATGTTGTACAATAAATGATTCAAGACACACAATTCCATAGGTAAAGTTCCATGAAAATGAAAACTACAATAGAAACTACCCCAAGGTCCGAGCTAGTACAGTCCCGCACGATCCCAGATGTCCTCCTAGAAACTTAAAAGAAGATTTATATACATAGGGTGAGCATATAAGTACACTCAGTAGGGAAAAACAAATACTCTCGTGTACAAGTGGAGAGGAATTCTAATGCCCTGTGAGAAAAGAAAATCAAAAACACCTAGTAAGGGAAACTATCCACCCAAGCCTTATCAAGGAACACTCTCTAAATAACGCAAGGCATGTAAAGTATTGTAATAGAACATAGATATTTGGGTACCCCGCACCACTTTCACAATGGTTATTAAAGACATCTTATACATCGAACCAATCCCGCCATTTTCACCGCAGTCCCACTACCAAACCCCGCCTGCAAACACCTATGCCACAACCTCACCGAAGTCCCACTGCCAAAACCTGCCCACAAACACCTAGGCCACAAACACCACACATAACCATTCCCACAAACAACTAGGCCAGAACAACCACTACCACGCCCAAAGACCCATGGGCCAGAATGCTACTATCACACCCGAAGACACCTGGGCCTCATCCTGAAGACACATAGGAAACAACCTGCCGCAAGCACCTGGCCAACCACCACAACTACTCTGCCCTAAGATTATTGGGCTATGAATGGACTTCAGGCAATCACAGGTTACCCGAAGAGTCTTGGGATATTAGGGAAATGGAGCAGAAAAGGATTTAATAACCAGCCACTCATAGGAGTGTTGGGAAAAACACCCTCCCTCGTGAATTGGGGGTGTTCGGCACCAATGTGATCAACTTAGGTGGGGCGCGAATAATAAACAAAAAACTACATTTATATGTATAGGAAACATGAACTCACCAAACCTAGGGCTTCCAAGCCAACCTATGCACAACACACTCGTCACTATTCATTCATAAAATAAAGGCACAAAACACACGGTCAAGTCACGACTCGTTTCCAGCACCAATTCCCCATTTGACCCATTCTTATTTCCATGCCAAGTTATCCTATTTAAGTAAAATTCCGCACTACTGGGAAACTTGTTAGCATAAACACAGGCCAAGGGAAAAACACAGCCAAGTAGCAATTTAAAGATTCACACCTGGTTATCTTGTAAGGTCACAACAACAAAGGGATCATTTGAGATCCCTACAAGTACTGGAACCAATGTAATCCTCGAGATATGGTCCCAACGTCCCCAAAACCATGAACCAATGATTTCTCCACAAAAGACGATTCCACCCTAAATCTTTGTACAAGTAGATCCACCACACAGTTTCAGCTTCACAACCAATAATTGTGCCAAAACAGAGGATCCCATCTTCAACCACATCACCCCATAAGAAATCAACAGAACAAAACTCCTACCACCAAAATAGAGCAGGGAAACATCCATGTTCAAGCACAACATTCATTATTTTCTTATTTCTGTTGGATATTCGGGTGACCACACAGGGTTTGATGTTTACTGGGTATCCATTTAATCCACCAAGCTTTCATGACTAAACAATTTCCATGTTAAGTCATTTAATCATCAGAGACGTCATGGTTCATTAGTGCACAAGGAAAGACCTCTAACAACCATGATTTTTAGTGAGCATAGGCCAACACAATTCAAAAATTAATAATCATGAAAGAGGAGAAACAAAACAACAACACATTTCTCACACCCCTCCCATTCATTCCATAAAATTCTGTTTTTTATCTTAATTAATGTTCGGTTCATTAATTCCCACAGAGACAAAAGCGTACCCACCCCGCATGATACACAGAAATGAGAGGCGAAGGTCAAGTCCCTACCTGGTTGATCAAGGATTGAGGATCTCCTCCACGTGCCAAGAACAAGGGATGCATGATTTGCAGGGGAGGAAGGACAAGCAGTAAAATCCAACAGAGGATCACCATAATCCTTGGGAAGGGGGAACTCTAGGCGCACCAGGAAGAGGAGGGAAATCCAGCCAAGAAGGGGAAGGAAGAAACTCTAGAGGGATATATAAAGAGGAGATTCTACTGCTACATGATATGGAAATTTGAACGCCATGTAAATCAGATCATGGTTTCCTATGTGGTTTGGGTAGTTACACATGATGGAATTAAGTTGTTATTTAATATCCCCTATCAGGGAGGTTTCTTGAGATTTTTAGGAATTAATTATGGGCTTTAAATGGCCTTGAAAGGGGTATTAAATTGTATTTATGTCAAAGGATACATTGCGGGACTGGAAAATTAGGTACTGGATAATGAATGAAGAGGACAGAGTGCCACCTTCACGGTGTCACCCTCATGGTTCCACTATTACGGTGCAACTATCTTGGTGGAACCGTATTTTTGGCAATGTAATGGCTAGGGGGTCCGGGCCATTACATCAGAAACATCTCATACTATTCTCTTTCTCAAGAATTAAAACCAAGCCTGAAGGAAGGAGAGGGGTCCCAACAACCACCTCGAAAGATACCTCTCAGGAGTAGACCTAAACAATTACAATCATACCGCTCCTCCCCACAAAGAAATCAGGCAACATACAATGGTCAAGCTACCCAGTCATATGGGTTGGGGAGTCTCTTCCTCCATGTCAATATACTATCGGCTTTGGGAGGCACTGACTTGCCCGCACAGGTATAACTGCATCCACATTAATGCGTCTTGATCAGGGATCAGGTTCTCCCCTCCCCATAGCCAGGAATTTTCCCACACATTTAGAGAATAAGGAAAACCACATCCTTCACAGCAAACAAGGTAAAGAATTCTGTTACAGAAAAGTACAAACAGAACAACACAAATCTCAAAACAACTCTGGGTACTGGGCACACATATGTGATTCTCGTTCCCAGGTACTCTCCTCAAGCCCACCATGCCTCAACAACACACGAACCAAAGTAATGGTTCGTCCACGAAGCACCTTCTCCTCATGATCCTCGATCATCACTAGTCGCTCCATGAACGTTGCATCGTCTTTGATATCCAGCTCTCCCCAGTCAAGGACGTGAGAATCGTCGTGTAGATATCATCGGAGTTGGGACACGTGGAATACTTCGTGCATTCTTTGTAGCTTTGGTGGAAATGAAAGCTGGTAAGCCACATATCCGGCCCGCTGCAACACTTCGAAGGGTACAATGAACCTAGGACAAAGCTTACTTCTGCTGCTGAACCTCTACTGCCCACGCCGAGGGGAGACCTTCAAGAACATGTGGTCCCCGACCTCGAACCCCAGTTTTCTCCTCCTATCATCGTTATGAGACTTATTCAGGTCTTGATCCTACTTCATCCACTCTCGTATAAGCTGAACCTTCTCTGTCGTGCTTTACACCACCTCTGGGCCAAGAACACCTGCTTCCCCAACTTCCGTCCAGCACACGGGTGAGCGACATGGCCTCACATACAAGGTTTCAAATGTAGCCATTCCAATGGTAGAGTGATACCTATTATTGTAGGAAAACTCTACCAGAGGCAAGTGTCATGCCAATGATCCCCCAAAATCTAGAATACATGCCCGTAGCATGTCCTCCAACGTCTGGATGGTGCACTCTGTCTATCCATCTATTTGGCGGTGGAAGGAAGTGCTATGTCGTAGTAGGGTGCCAAAAGCATGTTGTAATCCCCTACAGACTCATGAGGTAAACCAAGAATCCCTATCCAAGACTATGGACCTCATAATTCCATGTAACCTCACCACCTCATCCACATACCTCCGTCCTAAGGCATCCACTACTCCTGACTCCTTGATCGCCAGAAAGTGGGACGATTTCTTCAACTGATCCACCACTACCCTGATAGTGTTGCACCCCCCTTGAATCATGGGTAGACCTATAATGAAATCTATTGAGATTTAATCCCACTTACACTCGGGAACATCTAAAGGTTGCAAAAATCTTCTTGGGACACGGTGTTCAGCCTTCACCTACTTACTCACTAGACACTTTCCTACGAACTCTACTAATGCCCGTTTTACCCCAGGCCACCAAAATTGTCTCCTCAGTCCCAGGTACATCTTGTAAACTCATGGGTGCACTGATAGGGGTGAGTTTTGGAACTCACCAAGAACTCTATCATGCATTGCCTCTGGAATTAACAACTTTCCTCAGAGAAGAATATGATTCTGACCATCCACTGTCCACCCTTCCGGAGCATCACCTTGGTTAACCTGGGCACGCACCACTTCGCTTTCTGAGTTTCCCCACTGAGACTTCTCTACCTGCCATAACAGAGAATATTGTAATGACATCTGATATAGGAAACCTCTACCACCATCCATTCTTGTATCCCAGTGTTGGGGAGAAAACTCCTTCATTGCCTTCCAAGCATCTTCCGACTCTCAAACCACATCCTTCTGTGTCTTATTGCTCAAGGAATCAGCCCCCACATTCACCTTACCCTGGGAGTAGGAAATCTCGAAGTCATAGTCTTGGAAGAATTCCATCAACCTTCACTTCTGCATTTTCAGGTCCTACTAGGAGAAGACATACTTAATGCTCTTATGATCAGTGAAGACCACAAAGTGCTCACCGAGGAGGTAGTGCCGCCACAACATTAGTGATAACATGAACACCACAAGCTCCAGATCATGGGTGGCATAGTTACGCTCATGGGGACGTAACTTCCTAGACACATAGGAGATCAACACTTTCCGCTTCATTAACACACATATGAGGCCTTTCCTTGAAGCATCACAGAACACCTCATACGCCACCCATTCTTCTGGAAACCTCAGCACTGGTGAACTAACCAAATTCTCCTTATGATGAATGAAATCCACCTCACACTGCTCATCCCACATGAATGCCTGGTCCTTCATGGTCAATGTTGTCAAAGGTGTTGCAACTCAGGAGAAGTTGGGCACGAACCTCTGTTAGTAACCCACCAGACAAAGGAAACTACAAACCACTTCTACATTCTTGGGTTCTACACAAGAAACAACTTCCTTGACCTTCGATGGGTCCACTGCTACCCCCCGCTCGGACACCATGTTCCCAAGTAAGTGCACTTCTCGTGGCCAGAACATGCACTTGGACAACATCCCATAGAGATGGTGTCGTCGGATGACCTCTAAAACCATTCTAAAGTTCTCAGATGATACTCCTCTTATCTTGAGTAGATCAAGATGTCTCCAATAAACACGACTACGAACCGGTCCCGGTATTCCCGGAAGACGGAGTTCATGAGGCCCATGAACACAACTAGAGCGTTTTTGACGCCGAACTGTATGACCACATACTCAAAGTGCCCATATCTGCACCTGAAGGACCTCTTCGAGATGTCTCCCTACTTGACCTTCAAATGGTGATATCCTGACCACATGTCAATATTATAGAACCATCAAGCCCCCTTAAACTAGTCAAAGAGATCGTCTATCATTGGAAGAGGGTAGATATTCTTGATTGTTACCAGATTCAATATCTATTAGTCTATTCACATCCTGAGACCACCATCTGCCATTCTCCCGAACAAGACTAGAGCACCCCATGGTGATGCACTTGGTTGAACAAAACCCATCCTCATCAGATCTTCAATCTGAATCCACAACTCCCGTTGCTCCGAAGGTTCCATCTGATAGGGGACCATCGAAATCGGATGAGCACCAGGTTGCATGTTTATCCCAAACTCGATGTCACGTTGAGGGGGTAGAGTTTTCACCTCTTCAGGGAAGACGTCCATAAACTCACTGACGACCCTTGTAATTTCTACCATCTCGGCATCCACGGACTCCACTGATAGCTCATCTAACAAGGAGAGGAGGGGTTACCCTCGCTTGTTGCTCCCCTAGAAACTCCACTCGCCGACGAATGTCACCCGTCGACCGACCACGTCTGAAAACACAACCCTTCCATGGGAGCAGTCAATGGCGGCACATACAGAGAAAAACCATTAAATGCCAAGGATGACATCATATGGTTGTATCTGTAACAGTAGAAGATCCATGACTGACTGATGTGGCCCTATAATCTGTCTGCATCCTCGACAAACGTTCAAAATTTCGGTCTGACCTCCGAATGGTGTGCTCATCACCAGGGTCACTGGAAGTCTCTCAGCGTCTAAACCCATAGCATGGGCCAAACTGGCTGTAACAAAGGAGTGTGAAGCTCATGTATCGAAAAAGGCATACACAAGGGAACTAAACAAGTTGATCATCCCTCGAATGACCTCTGGCCCTGCTGGAACTGCTACCTCCGTGGCATGCAAATTCCCACACCCATATTTTCTGTCTCTTGGTTGTCAGCCACCTCCCCAACCATGTCCAGGTCGAGGTCCTTGAGTAGCGCCCTGGGGTTGGCCTCCCCCTGCAATGTCGGCCCTCAATGTAGTGAGATCCCACTGCCCCTACTGCTGCTGCTTAAAGGGCATAGTTGGGAACTGCTACTGCTGAGGTGGGTACTGGACCTGCCCACCCCCGCCGTATTGTACTCTATTCGGGAACAAGTTTCGATGGTTCCCATGGAAGCTATAGATGATTCACATCGGTCCCAGATGCGAAGGGTAAGGGGGAGGACCAGGAGATCGGAATTGGAACTACTGCAGCCTGCTCCATGTTGGTCGGAACCAAGAGGGCCCGGATGCTTGAGGCATGCTGCTAAAAGCCTTCACTTTTGATGAGCCCAACTGGATTCCCTCTCGTGACACACCTCCCAGCCTGCGCATCCTCTCTAACACTTTAGCCTTCTTCTACACCTCTATGTTTGTCGGTAGGGTGAATGGAGTAACACCGTACAAAATAGAAGGTCAGAGTGCCTCCTCTAAACGTCTCACCCGAGACTCCTCATTTGGAAAGAGGTCCGGAGCGAAGCGAAATAGATTATTGAACTTGATCCCCTACTATCTCACTGACATACTCCCCTACTAGAGGGATAGTATCTCCTTCCTCTTTTCATCCTTCATCGTGGAAGAGATGAATTCCGCCCATAACTCCTTCTCGAAGCCAGCCCACGCAACCTCATCCTCCTTCCTTTCCCCAAGATAAAGCATCCACCACTGACGCGCTGCTCCACGCATCTAGATGACAGCCAGAGGAACTCTGTCGGAGCTCGAATAAGGCCGAAATCTATCACTAGTTCCTCGATTAAGCTCTCCATCTCCATATCTGAGGTGCTTCCTTCATACTCCCCGAGGGCCTGTCGATGAAAGGCCAAAAGCATCTTCTGCCACAGATCATCATCCTCATCTTGGTCTGTCCTCTTCCGATCGGCCAAGTCAACCTCATGGGCCACGATCGCCCGCACTACTTGTGGTCTCCTACCAGGTGTCATTGCTACATGGTAAATAATGAATTCCGAAGCCCGAGTACTGTAGAATATTGTTCTTAAATTTCCTTAGACTTCTTTATTTATTTGGAATCCCCAAGACACCCATGAAACATAAGAATACAATTCATTATGATGCATGTTCCATTCCAAGTGTCTCTACCCAACAATCAGTGTGGCCTCACTTGGTCGTTCAGTAGGTTTGGAGTCCTTGCATCGGATCACGGGGGACCCTAAAATCTCGTTTCCTAGCCGGTCTTCCCTGGCCAAATTCACGCACCAAGGTCTCCCACCACATTCTCGCTACCACCCCATGCAATGCTCACTGTGCCTAACTCCACCCTCTATCCTACCTCTGATCCTCACTCCCCTGATACCATTTTGTCACGACCCACCTTCACCAAAAGGAGGGAAAGGATAGTAGATTGTCAGGATCTTCATTATTTAAGTTGAATGAGAGATAATGACCCCTAAAACCCGCCTTCAATAGGTCCTAGATTGGCGACCAGCACCAAGGGTATATAATCTAACACAAAATGGAATGCATAACCCTTTTACTTTTTTATAGAATCTAGAGATAAGTTATCAACCCCAAAAATACCAAAGTTGAATGTAATGGTAAATCCTAAAATAACCCATTCCAATATGCATTCTCAAAAGTAAATGATACAAGACACAAAACTCCAAAGGTAAAGTAACACGATAAGAAAAAAGACAACAGAAACAGCCCCAAGGTCCGAGCTAGTATGGTCTTGCATGATCCATGATGTCCTCCTGGAAACCTGAAAGTAATTTTATATACGTAGGGTGAGAATACAAGTACACTCGGTAGGGAAAAACCAAATTCTCTTTTGTACATGTGGAGAGGTATTCTAATTCCCTGTGAGAAAAGAAAATCCAAAACACATATCAAGGGAAACTATCCACCCATGCCTTACCAAAGCACACTCCACAAATAATGCAAGGCAAGTATTGTATAGTAATAGCACATAGATATTTGTGTACCTTGCGCTACTTTCCCACTAGTTATTAAAGACATCGTACACATCGAACCAATCCCACAATTTTCAACGCAGTCCCACTACCAAACCCCGCCCGCAAACAACTGGGCCATAACCTCACCACATTCCCACTGCCAAATCCCACCCGTAGACAACTGGTATAGAACCACCATGCCTACAAATTCCCGAAAAAACCTAGGCCAGAACAACCACTACCACGCCTGAAGACACCTGGTCCATAAAGCTATTGTCACACCCTAAGACACATGGGCCTCATCCCGAAGACAGTTGGGAAAAAACCTTCCGCATGCACCTAGAAAACCACCAAAACTACTCTGCCCAAAGATTCTTTGGATAATAATGGACTTCAGGTCATCACAGCTGGCCTAAAGAATCTTGGGCTATTCGGGAAAGGGAGAATAAAAAGAGTTAATAACCAGCCACTCATAGGATTGTAGGGAAAAAACCTCCCCCATGAAATGGGGGTGTTCGACACTAAATTTATCAACTTGGGTGGGGTGGAAATAATAAACATAAAACTACATTTATATGTATAGGAAACAAGAACTCACCCAACCTAGGGCTTCCAAGACAACCTAAGCACAACACACTTGTCACTATTCATTCATAAAAGAATTTCACAATACTCACGGTCAAGTCATGACTCGTTTCCAGCACTAATTCCCTATTTAACCCATTCTTATATCCATTCCATTTTATCTTGTTTATGTAAAATTATTCACTACTGGGAATCTAGAAATAATAAACACAGGCCAAGGGAAAAACACAACCAAGTTGAAATTTAAACAATCAAACCTAGGTCTCTTGTATGTTCACAACAACAAAGGTTTCAAGTGAGATCCCTCGAAGTAATGGAACCAATGTAAGCCTCGAGATATGGTCCCACGTCCCCAAAACCTTGAACCAACGATTTCTCAACAAAACGGGATTCATTTTTTGTTTCATCTAGAATTGGAGATGACATCGATTGTTTAAGGTTGAAAAATTCAATGTGGTTTCTAACAGGTTTGTTTGTAGATCCGGAATCATCAAATGATACTATATCCATTTGGACCTAATTTTCAAAGGTAGGTGCTCATTAGTTGAGAACTGATGAGGCTTTAGAATTTGCATTAGTCAAGAGGATGGGAGGTCGGAATCATCACACCTTCTTGGGGGGAATTACTGTCTACATCAGAAGTCTCTTTATATATTTAAGTTATGTTTGTGAATCCTTATTAAATTACAATGTATGAAAATGATCTTTCCTTTACAACTGACAAACCAATATTAATATGTATGAAATTTAGAAAATCTATAATATGTATTCGAGGTTCTTCATCAATAGACAATCATATGTGTTTGTTAGATATTCTTAGTAAATGGTACCCTTAAACACATTATATAGAAATATCATGGTCATTGTGATAACCATACTGGTTTTAAAGACACTCAATGAGGCACATGATCTTTATTGTCATTCAGAAGGACATAAATTATTTCAGAGTTCGGATCGTACCCGCAGACGGGCTACCTACGTATCCTTCATTAAAAAAGGAATTAGAACCCACATTGTTCGAGTAAATAAGTATGTGGTTTATGAATGATTGATGGCTCAAAGAAAGATGTCATAATTAATTTTAAGCTCTAAGCTCACGTGAGTCATGCTTGGTGTGAGAAACAAGAGGTATTGGTAAAACCAGACGATTGATCCATGAAAGATGCAACCATAAGAAATGATGTGGTTCTTATGTATGTATGATTGCCAAAATAGATGAAGATTAGAATTTACTTTAGGGAAGAAACCTTGTAACAATGTCCATAAAGGTGTATATGCTTATTTGAATTTGGGATACTTAACATTGGACTTAATTCTTAGAAGGATTCCCAAATTAAAGGGGACTTATGATTGGGTTTTTCTCATGAGAAGGAAGCCCAAATCAAAAGTAAGTTAAGAATTATTAAGAGGAATTATGACTGTGGCTTACTCCTATGGAGGAGGCCCAGGTTAAAGGGAATTATGACTGGAGATTACTCCTAAGGATGAGGCCTATGTTAAGGAAATTGGGAACTTGATAACTGGGACTTATTCCTGAAAAGGGGGCCTAGATCAAAAGAAATTAAGACTGGGACTTACTCGTGAAAAGGAGGACCAGTGAATAGGGAACTTGGGGATTACTCCTAAGGAGGATGTTCAGAATTAAGGGAACTTGATAACAGGGGATTATTCCTGAGAAGAAGGCCCATGAATCGGGGACATGGGGCTTACTCATAAGGAGGATGCCCATAATTAAGGGAACTTGATAACTGTGGCTTATTCATGAGTAGGAGGCCCATGAATAGGGTACATGGGGCTTACTACTATGGAGGATGCCCAAATTAAGAGAACATGAACCGGAGATTACTCCTGAAAAGGAGGCCCATTTTAAAGATCCTATCATCCTAAATGATGAGGTTGAATGAATAAAATCTCTAACCTTAGTGAAATGAAGATATGTAGATCACTGGGTTTTAAGATATATTCCCTAAAATTCCTTTCAAATTAAGAGGACAACAAAGGAACCATGCCAAAAATGGCTTTTAAGGGGGTTTTGAAGGCTGAATCCTGAATATGAAAGGTGGATTCGAATAAGAGAGGTGAATAGGTCGGTGGTCACCTAAAAATAAGTAGGCGCACTGGTCCTGCATAGGCGCGTAGGTCCTGGTCTCAGAGGTATACCTACGCAACAAATGGGTATGTGTGCAACGGTCAACCCATGGGGTAGTACTTGGGCGAGACATGGCTCAAGCCCTTAGTATTATCCCTAGGGGCTTCCAAAAGAGTGGTGTGCAGGTTCTGGTGAAGGGACAAGGCGGCACACAGGTGTCTTCATTTCCCTTAAGGGTTTAGACACTTAGGTGCGTAGGTATTGATGAATTTCAACAGGTAGGCCTTATTTCCCCTCTTTAAAGCTTCCTTTCTAGGTAATAAATTACCTTAGAAGTGTTCGGAAGTCTTCAAGAAGAGACTAGGGCACCAGGAGCTTAAATCTAGCTTTTGGAATTGTTCATCCTCAAAATGGGGGGGGGGGGGTATTTATAGTCTTCTGAAGACCCTGAGAGAAAATAAAATAGGGCGCGCAGGTCACCTGTGTGCCCAATATGCGGCGCGCAGGTACCCTGCGTGATCATCTTGGAACTTGTGTGTCCCAGGAAAAAGAAAATCCTTGTTCATGACATTGTTGATTTTTTTATGTTTCTTCAAAGGATGGATCACCTGTTTCCTCTTTTTCAGTCATTAGACTCTGTGACAGAAAGGAACGTCAACAAAATTCCCCCCTCAGAGTTGGATCTGAATGGAATTAGGATGAGATATTGAGGTAAAGATTAAAACCAAGGAAGCGTGGCGTGCAGGTTCGGAGCACATAGATATCAGCACACAGGTGGGAGTTGTGCAGGATTCGGCTCGTAGGGGTGCGGTCTGGCCTATAAATATTCACCTCATTTCTGTACAAAGCACCTGGCTTTCAAATCCTAGAGCTATTGTCATGCATGTTGATTATTTTCTGTGGTTTCATTCATTTTGTTTGGTTCGCGTAGCTGCAGAGGTATTTTGACCTGTGTGGTGATACATGCACGCCAAAACCTGCTCAACACAGTAACACCTGTGCCCCAACTTTGGACTTTCGTGGATTAATTCCTTATCCATTTTTCTGAATTTCATCACAAATTTTATAAATAATCAACTCACTTAAGAGTTAATTATTCGTCCTTTCTGCAGATTCAATGGATTCCAGAAGAATTGGATCGAAATTAAATGGTCAATAGAAAGGAGTTAACATTACAGAGCCAAATAACTATCTCCCAAATTCCTGGATTCAGACTTACACCAATTTTGTTTCAGAAAATTTCTCAGTTGCAAGATAATTTTTCAATGCTGGAAGAGTGGAGAAGATGTTCAAAATGAATCATAGACTTTATGCACCAAATAAAAAATATCATATGATCAAGATGCAGTGGCACTGTTATCCCTGTATTTTGGTTCTGTTGTGCATTAAGAGCATCAACAATGGTGTGAACATTCAAAATTTTCTTCTATGCCATCTCTTCGGAGATATAAAAATGGAAAACCCATGGGATAATATGTTTTCTGCTGTCGGTTGGTGGAGAGAAGACTATAATAAAATCAATTTTGAAAATAGTACTCTTTACAAATGGATCTTTACTTCTTATGCCCATTTCTAAAATCCATGTATCCATCTTCCAAGTCTCTTGAACAGAAACATAGTATCTATTTGATCAGCATAAAATTTTCTCAAACTGCACTCAAGAACATTCATTAACAATTGTTCGAAGAAGAGCTCATATCACTGCATCTCTTATTGTATCTAGTTTAATGAATGAACTCTAGGTGGTTGCTAATGAAGCTCATAATGTCGTAAATCAAATCAAGAGTAATATTGAAATCCTCTTGCAATTCATGAAAAAGAGAAGAGAATCCAATCTTTGGATGTACTTCTAACTCTTGTGCATCAATGAAAAACACTTTCATCTTCAATCATTTGTTCATCCATCATTTGTCTACATGCTTTATAACTTTTACCTAAGACAATGGGCCTAGTAAGCATAATTTTCTTTTTCTAGTATTATAATAATTATTCTACAATCATTGAATCTTTATTTTCTCAATATTACAGAAATCACAAAAAATGTATGTTTAGTGAGCTGGGACTTGACTTTTGTTCAATGTTCCCTTGACATCTGTGGGCAGTTTGAAGTCAAGCACGTCGTACATAAAAAGGCTAATGTTTAAGGTCGAAATAGATTTGACCAAATGGATTAAAATTGACTCAATTCCTTGAAAATTTATCTGAAAACATATTACCACACTGATGTATGTGGGAAAACATGTAATCAATGACTTAAGAAATTTTGAATCTGAGGAATGACATGAAAAAGGACTAAGATGCATAAGAAGAAGTATTTCCTAAGAGTGATGTTACCATTATTTAAAAAACCCATTAGGGGGTTAAACTATACAGGGATGTTTAAGGGAATTGGCTGCATAGTCAAGTAATAGCATCTTTTGGCTGACAAATCTGTTATGTAGACATGTTTCTCCAAGGCCACCTAAGGGCACATGATGCATAGTCAGGAAAAAGAACTCTTATAAATTTACTTGTCTACTTATAAAAATCTAGTAGAAGTTTATGTAGATTCAATTTTTCCAAAGCATAGTGTTTTCTGTATAGAGATAAGTACATGAATATGGAGAAGATATCTCCAAACAAGATTGTCTAATAATTGGATGAATATCACTCCTATGATGTTCTAACCCAAACATAGGGAAAGAATATATAAACCACAGACTTGAATACATTCAGACAATGAAAAAGAGTATGGGAAAAATGAGTTAAGTATGAATATTTTTGTGTATACCTATATATTTCCGTTAAGACAACTAAGGACAATAGTGGTTTTCTTCCCAAGAATGAAGTTACCACTATTTGACAAACCTATTGGGGGGTTGAATTACATAGGGCCACCTAAGGGCATTGTATGAATAGTCAAATAATATCATCTTTTGGCTGACAGGTCAGTTATGTAGGCTTTTTATGCCTGGCTGCCAAAGGGCATGTGCTACATAGTCAGGCAAAAGAATTCTAAAAAATTGGACATTTTGTGTCCAGAAGTCAAGATAAGGGTCATGGAGATCTGGAAGTGTTTAGGAGTATGACACATGAAAATGGGTATTTTAAAATGCATTAAAGAGATACATAGACCAATGCTAACCATAATCATGTTGTGGCTAGGTCTTGAATTGAAATTTTGGACTTCACTACGTATCTCATAAGGATGACAATAAAGCCATACATAGTTCTTGAAATATAGTTTAACATCACGTGGGACGAAAGTATGCGAGATCTTAGTTTAGGGTCATAGAGCTCGGACCATAATTATTAATACACAGTGTTTGTTTTATAAAACTGATTTGAATGAGGACCAGGGTTCTCATACCACATTCATGTCTTCACAGCGGGACTTTTCAGCCAAGGGACTGAAATTTGACTTTGGGGTTTGTCCCAAATACTTGAGGCAGGGTTTGAGGGATGCTCGAATGTTCCAACATATCCCATAAGGATGGGAATCAAGCCAAACGTAGTTCTTGAAATACCCACCGTACAGATTTGGTTCGTACAAGTGAAGGGTGAAAGAAGACTTTATTGCAACGATGGTTTGACCCAAGATAATAGTTTCAAGCATTTCCATGTATGCACGTAGTAATTAGAATATAACATGATTGGAGATCAAGGTAAATAATGATTCCCTCTCAGGTGAGAGTGTCAAAGAATATTGTAGTTTATTGTCTTATTGGAAAAAAGTGTTGTACAGTTGAACGTCATATAGAAATGAAAAAGGTGAACCAATGTGAAGATCTTGTTTCTGGGGGCGGCTTCACAAATCAACATCGTATGAGATGGAGGTGAACCGATGTGAAGAGATTGGTTTTGGGCTTGAAACTCGGGAGGTGGCCTGCAAGCCCAGCCTAGAAGTCAAGGATCAAAGTCCACGTAGTTCAATTAAAGAATGAATTTTTGATCAAGTTGTTTTTGAGACAACTACCCAAAAAATAATGTGTTGGGACTTACACATGGTTAGTGACCCTGATAAGTTGTTATGGTTGAAGTTTACTCAGATCACCTGAGTCATACTTGGTGTGAGAAACAATAGGTAGCAACAACCCTAACGATGCATAGTTTAATGTCATGTAGGACATATAGGGGACTGTGTAGTTTAATGTCATGCAGTAAGGACCACACAATTTAATGTAATGTTGCAAGAAAGGGGACTATGTAGTTTAAAGTCTTGCAGCAAGAATAATTGGTGATGCGCAGTTTAGTGTCATGTAGTAGGGACAAAATACATTTTAATGTCATGTAGGACGTATTATTGGGACACAGTTAAATGTCTTGTTGGACATGAACAATGTTTTGAGTCATGTTAGACAATAAGGGTGTTGTATAGTTTAGCGTACTAAAGCTAAGACAATGGGGGAAATACAGTTTAATGTCATGTTTGACGAAAGGGGGGACTGTGCAGTTTAATGTCATGAAGTGAGGAAAAAATACAGTTTAACATCATATAGGACGTACTGGGGAGTTTTTCATAGTTTATCATCATGTTGGCTGATAGTGCGAATAGATTAAGGACATATGCCTAGATCGTCGATGGTGCAGTTTAATGTCTTCCTGGAAAGAAGTGACTATGCGGTTTAATGTCTTGTAGCAGGGACAACAAATTTTAACGTCATTTTGGACAAGGGAAATGAAAATAGTTTAATGTCATATTCATGGACCGTAACTAATTTATTTTGTGTTTATACTAAATACTTCTTCAGAAATCTGGCATTGGTTGGAGTCGTGAAGTGGTCTCCATCCATTGAGATTAAAGAAAAATCTCCATTAGAGGAGACCTTATGTATTGAGTATGGTCCTTACCATTTTGGTTCAAGATTGGGAGGTTTCTTTCCAAGTATCATTGGAGTTTTGAGGACCAATACCAATTCTCCCAAAAAAGTATGAATGCAGATGAAATTATTTATTGAATGCTCGTGATATTCGATTCTGATAGACTTACATGTGATGTAGGGTGCACAATCCTTTTTCATCAAATCATTCCAATTCTTCCTGTCGCTTTTGAGATTGTTCATCTGTAGATGACTAATCACAAATGGCTACTCTAAGCGTAGGTAATTGAACTTAAATGGGTAAGACTGCTTCTGTTCCATATACCAATGAATATGGAGGTGACCGCATGGCAGTGCGGGTGGTGGTTCGATAAGCCCATAAAGAATGAAAGTGTTTATCAGGCCATGATTTCTTATCATTATCCACCACATTTTTCAGTATGTTTGAAAGAGTCATATTGAAGGCTTCTATATGGCCATTGGCCGCTGCATGATACCGATATGAATGGTTGGATTTGATTTTGTATTCTTGATACAACCTCTTTACCTCGGATGAATAGAAGTAGGTTCCATTTTCCGTCAATATGGTATGAGGGACACCAAATCTGGTAATGATGTGAGACTTGATGAAGCTAAAAATGAATTTAGAACTAAATTCCTTGATAATTGTGGCCTCTTCCCATTTGGAAAAGAACTCAGTAGCAGTAATAATATAATTAAATTGCTTTACTGTAGCTAAAGCATACGGCCCCACAACATCCATTCCCCATGTGGAAAATGGCCATGAGTATTTAATTGTATGAAGAAACTCTATGGGTTGATGAATGAAGTTTCTATGTACATGGCATGAATGACACTTCTTTGTGAAATCAATACAATCTTGTATCATTGAAGTCCAAAAGTATCCAAGCCATCGAATTTGATCAGATAGTCTATGTCCAGACTAGTGGGCACCACAGACTCCTGCATGTACTTCTTTCATGACAACCATTGTCTCTTCACCATCAATGCATCTGAAAATAACTCCATCAAAAACACTTTTGTAGAGAAGTTGTTCTAGGTGATCAGGGCTATCATAAAGAGTAAAATTGAACACATGTCGCCAGATTTGTTCATTCCCGGCTCTATCAGGTGAAAGTGTTCCATTTTTAAGGTATTCCCTGATAGGTGTAATCCATCCTATAGTATAACAATATGGTTAAGAAATGGGACTAATTTCATTGATTTACTCTGTTCTGGTTTGAACATAAGGTGAAATTGTATGAAGGTGGGAAATACTGGTGAATTTCTTGTACCGATTTGGATCCTCCAGAGCTGTGGCTATATTAGCCAATGCATCTTCTTGGGAATTTTTTGATCGTGGGACATAAAAATATTTATGTTCTAAAGGAAATTCCTCCATTAATTATCTGAATTAATCATACAAAGGGATTAACACATCTTTTCTGATAGAATAATCCCCATTGACATGTTTGATTAACAGGTCTGAATCACCTTTCACCTTTATGTGATTCACTTATGCTTGAAGCACCAACTACAATCCTGCGATGAGTGCTTGGTATTCTGCTTCATTGTTTGTACCGCCTTCCCTCAATAAGAAGGAATAAGGGGGAACTACCTTTTCTGGGGAAATGAGCACAATTCCTAACCCAACATTGTTGAATTTAGGATCTTCCACTTTCTTCACTGTTGGACTTCTAGAAGGACCATCAATGTACATTTCCCATGGTTGAATATTATCTTGAATAGAAAAGACTTTTTCATCAGGGAGTTCAATATCTAAAAATTTATATTCTACTGAAGGATTCCCATCATGGAAATCAGCCATAGTTTGGCCCTTTATTGCCTTTTAAGACACATACTGGATATCAAATTGCTGCAAATAATTGCCCACCTTGCCAGACGCACTATAAGCATTGGATGACTATAGATGAATTTCAGTGGGTTATCATGAGATACCAATTGGATCTTGTGATGTTGTAGGTAGTGTCCCAAATGATGAACTGCAATGATTAATTCTATGTAGCACTTCTCAAAATGTGAATATCGGCTCACTGCTTCAAGTATAGTCTGACTGAGATAGTAGTGGTTGTTTTCATTCTAGCAGCATTCTTCTGTGCAAGTAAGTCACCCAGTGATCACTCTAAGGCTATCACATAGAGGATAAGTGGTCTTCCATCAATAGGTGGCATTAATACCAGTGGTCTCAAGATATATTTCTTGAGAATATCGAATGCTTCTTGAAATTATTCAGTCCACTGGTAAGTGACCCCCTTATTCATCAATTTGGCGAATGGTAAACTTTTTCCTTCCAAATTGGCGATGAAAAGCCAAATATAGGCCAAGTGTCCTTGAATTCCTCTAAATTATTTCAAATTTCTAGGAGGTTACATACCAAGGATTCACTTTTTCTTCTCAGGATCGAATTTGATACCATGATGGCATACAACAAAGCCCAGAAACATTCCTGAGGATTCCCAAAAAGAACATTATAAGGGGTTCATCTTCAAATTGTGTTGTTGAAGTTTGTGGAATATGACTTCCAAATCAGCCAAGTGATTAGAACGTTTCCTGGATTTAACCACCAAATCTTCCACATAACATTAAAAAACATACCAAAAAGGGTTTAAAGATACAATGCATGGCATGCTGATATGGTGCGCCTGTATTCATCAAGCCAAAGGGCATTAACCGATAGAAAAACACACCCTGAGGGTCGCTGAATGTTGTAGACTCTTCATCTTCTCGAGTCATTGAAGTTTGATTATACCTGGAATATGAATCCACGAAGGAATGTGCTTCACATGGAGCTGTTGCATCAATTAAGAGTTCTGTGATCGGAAGAAGAAAATCATCCTTGGGAAAATGCCAATTAAGATCTCTAAAACCAATACAAACGCTAATTTTTCTGTTCTTATTTTTCACAGGGACAATATTAGCTAGCCACATGGGACATTGAACTTCTCTGATGAATTTAGCTTTTATAATCTTATCCACCTCAGCTTTAAATTTTAAATCATGAGTTTGGTGTGTTCTTCTTACGGCTTTCTTAAATCCTCGAAGTTCTTATGGAAAACCCAAATGATGTATAGAAACATCAAGATCAAGGCCTGGCATCTCTGTATAGTTCCAAGAAAATATATCTCGATATTTCTTCATAAAAGAAATATACATTTCCAGCTCTTCAAGAGTCATGGCCACACTAATTAAATTGGGGCGTGGATCTTCTTTTATACCCAGATTTATTTCTCTGAGTTCATCCACATTGGTAGAGATACCATCTTCAAAAGCTGGAGGAGCATCCCTGAGATCTTCTTCTTCCTCTTCAACATGTGTTATTTCCTCTGTTTTTACTTTCATAGTAGATGATAAAGCATAATTTCCAGGATCAGGAGATATGTTAAAATTTGAACATCTTGAAGAAGAGGCTTCCATTTCTGACCCTATTGATGATGAAGGGTCATTATTGGGTAATTAAGAGGAGATGATGTATTGGGAATAGAAATCATCGTTTACCTCTGACATTGGTATAACTTCTTCTTGATTGGTTAGCGATGTATAGACTTTATGGATTTGAGAGGATGAAATGAAGACATCTCTATTTGAGCTTTCATCATTGGTTGGTGAATCTCCAATTTCTCCTATGCTGTCTGGCTTGATTGCCGTAATCAACATTATGGATATTTCCATAAGAGTATTTGGATTTGGGTTTATCCTGTCAATTTTACTGATAGGAAACGCATAATATGTACTCACATGTGTGAATGGGTTTACTAGAATCTTTTCCAAACCAAATGGAGCATTAACCTTGGTAAACATCCTTGTTGTGGATTTATCTTTACCCTTTATGTGATAAAATTCCACCTCAATGTATTGAGATTCAGATTTTTTGAAGGGGTATTTATCACCATACAATGTCCCAATTTGAACATTGTAACAATATTTTAGACATTGGTCGTATGATGAAGGGATTGCCGCATGTTGATGTAGCCAAGGTCTTCCAAGAAAAATATTGAAGGCAGTATCGTGGTTAACAACTATGAAATATCAATTGGATAAAAGGTCACTAAACTAAGTTCTGAGTGTTATCTCACCCAGTGGTTCTTGTTCATTTTTATCATATCGTTGTAACATCAATGTAGAAGGAGATAAATCAGATTCTATGAGGCCTTATCGACAAAGTGTATGAATGGGGATGAGGTTGACACCTGAATAATTATCAATGAACGATCTTCGGATGTCTACACCATTGACCATGATAGATAAATATAAAGGTCAAATATTTCAATGCATGGCATCTTCTTCTTCTTCATCTATGAAATATATCACTGCATGGAATTCTGCAGGATTATTCTCTACATAGTAGACTTCAGCAGCAGAAATTTCAGTCTCAAACTCTTGAGGACTTGACAAAGCCTCAATGACTGCTTCCCGAAAATCCTTTGATAAATTCAAGGCATCCAAAATTGATAACTTTTCCGGTACTTGGGACAGGTGTTTCAATACCTCATACTTTTGATCCAAAGGTCTACGTTCCCTAACAGGAACATGTGATTTCACAGGTGCCTTAGAAGTTGATGCTTTGGATGTAGATGCTTCCTATATCAGGGTAGGAGTTGGAAATACTCATAGATTTGGAAGATTAGACCGATTAGGTCTATTTACTTGTTGAGAGGAATAAGGAGGAACCTCTAACCGATCCTCCAAAGTAACTATGCCAGGACTGAATCTGCTATTGGTGGATGAATTTTCTTGTTCATGTTGAGCCCGCTGAAGGGCTCTGCCACGGGTTTCTGCTGCATACACTGTTCTGGAAGGGGTATAATTGGAATAGTGGATTCTTGGATTTCGACATCATCCTCTATATCTCAATCCTCTGGAACTCCCTTTTCTTCTTTTGTTTGATACAGGGAACTCGAGCTCATCAAACTTGAAACTTTGATTGGAATAATGAACTGTTAAGTGAATAATATTAACAGAAGCAAAGATCAAATCTTCATATAATATAAACTTTTCATGATTTTCCAGTTTAGGTTGTGTCGTTTGCTGGGTCGATGCACGTGGCATTGAAGTAGATGGCATAAAATCTGCCAGAGTCAATGACAGATTGGGCTTTGACATGATCTGGTCTTTTTCTAATTGTTCATCATTCTTTTAATTATGTCGTTTCTTTTAGGATTTTACCTCATATAAATAGGGTTTTGATGTGGAATTCATAACAGAAGGCAAAATTGGTTTCTTCATTTGCGTTTTCAAAATGGGAGGTGTTTAGTTGATCATTTTCTGGACCATCTATTCATCATTTTTCTGTAAATTTTTTTTTGACTTCTTTCCATTCACCTTATTCCTCTGGATCTGTAGTAGTAACACAAGCTACCTGTGCTGAAGAACTATACTATTTTACTTGTCCCGAGTCGACCATTTTTTCTCAGGAGGTCTTTGAAGACAAAACACTTCTGAATGGGATGCCCCAACATCTGATGAAATGGGAAATAGTTGGGACCGTCTTCATCTCCTTCTTTGTTTGGCCTCTTGGGCCTTCGAAATTGAAAAAAATTATTTTACAGAGCCGAAATGATGTAACCAGGAACCTATTCATTTCAGAAAGAGTAAACTTTTCTCTTCATATACTTAAATTGTTTCCGTCTTTGATATCTTTTATCATCTTGATGAAACGACCTATATTGTTGACGCTCAGGAGGTGGAGTCCTTCGGGATCATGAAGGTTTTGAAGTAGAATAAGGTAAAAGTGATTGTTTAAGAAAAATTGTAGTAGTTTGTCCTTTACCAATTCTCCTTACTGGAGCGGATGGAATTACACGAGTTGTATCATTAGTCTTCATAAGATATTTTTCAATATATTGAGCGATTGATGTATGGTCTCGAAACCCTCTTGTGTATTTCATAGGGATCAATGGTGTGCATAACTCATCACGCAAATTTTTAACATAGATTGGCATCAATTCTTCATGAGGGAGTGCTAACCTTTAATTTTCCCTTTGCTTACAATATATATGATCAAAAAACTGTTGTTTTTTCCAATGTTGATCTGAATTAAAGAAGGAATCTTTGGTAGAGATCTTCCCATCTGGTAATTGACTGGGATTGCAAGCTTGTATACAAAACAAAAGAAGTCCCTTGTAATGACTGTACAAAACACCTAATCTTAACTACTTCCTGTTGCTGAGGGGTTCCCATCATAGGATCGCAACGAGAAACAAAATGTGTTATGTGTTTCTCTGGGTCTCCCGAACCATTGAATATTGGGAATGTGGTACTTCAAAAATTTGATGGGGGAGGAATTTCATCAAACCATTCAAGGTAAGATCTATTTTCTGGTATAATTTGAGATTGTTTTCCATCCATAGCTTCCAACCGAGCTGTTAATGACTGAATAGTATTTATTAAATTTTGAGAAACATCTGGTTGATCTTGGTCCTGAGCAGGTACAACAACAAGAGCTTGGATAGACGTGGTGGCTGTTACTACAACCAATGGAAGCACCACTGATTATAGTTTCACATAACCCATAGGATTAGACCTATGAGGGTGTACTGGTAAAGGAGGATATTAATTATCCATCTTAGTAGCTGAAACAAATTCCCTTGGATGATTGACTCCAGCATGCTTAGGAGGAAGACTAAATTGAAGTAGTTCTTCATTGAACCTCATCAACTCCTTCATTTCTTCCACTTATTGGGAAAATCTTTTCTTTAGTGAGTGTGATTTGCCTTCTCTAGAGGATTGGTATGTAACCTGATTATTTCCTTTCCCCTTGTAGGACGCCTTTCAGAGAGGGGGAAGTAGATTATTTGGAGGAGCACCCAAATTCTGGGTAAGCCTTTGATTTTGTGTACGCACACCTTCATCATTTGTTCATGTGCGTATTACATATTTAGCAGGAACCACTTCCTCAGATCCCTCTAAATGAGTCTCAAGATCTGGAGGATCAGAAAAAACAGTATTGATGACATTAATTGATGCATAACACATTTCATACCTTCTATCAGCATTTCTGCGATGTTGTATTCTTCTATGTCCCTGATAAGACATTGCCTTTTGTCGATTTGATCGCTCGGGAACTTCTGGATGAACCGTAATTTGAAGGGAATATCATGATAATTCGGCTCTTCTTTTCTCTTTTGGATTCATCCATAATCAATAGAAGACTGACTTTTTCTAAGGAAGAGATTGATGATTTTGAAAAAGTCCCCAGTCCAGTGGACTGGGGCTGTTTCTATTGTTCATGCTCAACACCTTGAATCCTATTTTTTGATTCTGAAGGTTGGTCTAAAAGAGTCCCCAATCTGGCAAGCTGGAGTGGTTCTTGAGATGCTATATCTGAGACGTTCTTGAAATCTCTCCTGATCTTTCTGAATCTAGTCCGAAAATTTGTTGGATGCATCAACCCGCATCCTCTTTTATCACCTAGCTCAAATGAATGCTAGATTATTTCTAACACTTCTGTCACTTGATGATGTGCTTTCTCTAAACGAGAAGCATGTTCAATATTCTCATTTTTTTGATGCATGAGTAATTCATCATCTTTTTCTCTGTCTGCTTGACTTTGAGAATAACTAGTCGAGGTCGGTTCTTAAGCAAGATTTTGATTACAAACAAAACCAATTGGTTGTGGCCGGCCATGGGCAATAACATTGCATGAGACTATATTCGGTGGGCTTTGCTGAATCGAGAGTATAGTGAAATGTAGTGCTCTATGAACACACCCTCCCCTTATATGAATACCGGATGGGGAATTAGCCATTAACTAGCGCAATCTTCTTAGTGCGCCAAGGCATTAACACTGAAAGGCTCTCTGCTTCTTTTTAGCCTTCGAATATCGAGAAACTGAGAGAGATGCCAAATCAATTTGATATTGTAACCCTTCTATTATCTTGACAAGATTTTCATATTCATCATAAGATAATGTTTTATTTTTCAACTGACAATGATTTTTCCATATGTTGAGACAAATATCATGAATTCCATCATCCGTCAACACCTCTGGAATGTCATACTGAGAGTCGGACATAGGCCAAAACATGACTTGAACTTCACCATTCGCCAGTTGTTTTCTCATATTAAGAACATCCTCTTTATCGTATGTTGAATATTATTCTACCTAATTAGACTAGAGCTGGGGGTTCCATGTTGCTTCATAATATTCAACAATATTGGTATTGAAATCACTGATCAAACTAGATGATTAATAACCGAGTGGTGGTTCGGTGAATGACCTACACCCCGGGCTATCATTATATTGAGAAAGTATTTCACATGCTAGTGGTAAATCATCAGACATGACTGGCTTAAAATTTGCATGTGCCTCAAGATAAGAGGGCATTATTGTAAAGACCCGTAAAATTCAAGGGAAATTTTTTCTTAATTTTCTTTAGAATTTTACAAGAGCGCGGTTTCAGACGGCACCTGATTCCGAGGCCCGGAGTGCCCGGAATCAATTTCCGAAGTTTGGCTCGGGTACGTTCAGTGAACGAACGAGCGGGTTTTCCTAACTTTTGATTCGGTGCTCGGAATTGAAATCTGAGGGCACCGATGAACTCGCAGCACCGATATTCGCTTAAAGAGACCTTTTCAGAAGTTGCGTTTGTTGCGGGTTGAAAGTTAGTTTTGGATTTTTTAGTTTGAGTTAAATAAAATTTGTGAAGAACAAATTTTATTATAACTTGATAAAACCAACCAAAGGGGGTTGGAAGTGGGACCCACACCCACTTAACCTCCCTTGGGAGGATTAAGTGTGGTGGGGCCCACACGAACCCCTAATCCTTTTATATTCTCTCAACTCCCTTAACGCCTCAATAAATGACTTGAGTTACTTATTTAATTATGGGAGTTAATCCTTTTGAATTTCAAACATTTGAAATTCTAGTGTGTTATGTGTTAATAAAATAAGATGTTGTCTTATTTTATTTTGGTTAATTGTTTGTCTTCTTGAGAGGTGGAGAGCTTTTTCTTCTTCTTCTTCATCTCTGACGAAGATCACGAGGAACGCTCAACTTGACGAAGAACGCTCAAGTCCCGACGAAGAACGTTGCTCCGCTCTTCTTCATCTTCCGTGTCAACGAGTGGGAACGCCGCTTCCTCCTCGGATTCCCTTCGTCGACATAAGAAGTTTCGCCAACGACGTGTCTCTTCGGACGCACCCCCTTCGTCATCGGATTTGACGAACGGCTACCGCGACGCCCGACCTCCGCGACGTCGACTTCCGCGGAACGTTGACAATCGTCGAACCTTATACCAAGGTAGGGGTTGTTATTTTATTCTTTAATTATTCCATTTCTTGATCGTGGATCTCGCATGTCAAACATGAGGCTTTTGAATGTTTAAGTTGAGTTATTTATTTAACGTGAGGGGGCCGGACCGCATGAACACGGCCGAACCCCCCGCCATCGTTCTTGTTGTTTATTCTTGCGGGTGGAAGCAAAGTGGCGTGGTGCCATCGCACCACGCGGATAATCATTCAATTATTTTACGCGGCGCCGTCGCGCCACGCCGAGGAAGAATCTTCAAGAACGCGACGCTGTCGCGCCGCGTTGAAAGGAATCAAGGCACGGCGAAAGGGCGCGGTGTCGTCGCACCGCGCCGGACGACGAACACCGCGGCCGGTTCCGGGCCGCGGCGGGACGAGGAAACCGCGGCCGGTTCCGGGCCGCGGCGGGATGAGAAGACTGGCGGTCGGGCCGCCGGCGTCGGAAGCCGAAGAGGGGACCGGATTTTCCGGTCCCGTTGGAGAAAACCGGCCGGCCAGCTGGCCGGCCGGATGCCATTAAACCGGGGGAATTAATCCCCCGGCCAGCACAATAAACCCCCCTCTTAAGAGAGGGGCGGTTTCCTTGTGGGGGGCAAAGCCCCCCGGTTCCTGCCAATCAAGCCCCCCACGTGGAGGGGGGCGGTTTTGAAAAGAGGGGCGCGGCTTTAAGCCGCGCCGTTATTCAATCAGCGGGGGCTTAGCCCCCGCGTGCAGCCACCTCGCGGCGCCAAGCCGCCGCGGTCCCCCGTGCCGCCGCGCCGCCGCGGCCCCCCGCGCCGCCCCAGGGGGGGGGGGGGGGGTCGGGCCGGGTCGGCCCGGACCCGGACCCCCCCCCCCCCGTTTCGAACCAGTTCTGGTCTCTTGGCCATATCTTGAGCCTCGGACCTCCGATTGACGAACCGTCTGCGGCAACGCGATCCTTGGATCGAGACGGTCGTTTCGGTATATCACACCCAAGGTTTCGGATTACTTTGAGTTCGGCCGGGTTGGTTCGTTCACGAAACCAACCGGGCCTTCGGAGCGGAAACACTCATATCTTGAGCTACGGACGTCCGATTGACGTTCCGTCAGCCGTGTTGTGTTCCTCTTAGTGAGACGGATCTTTTGACATACTCCGCTCGAGGTTTGGACGCAGGTGGAGTACGGTCGGGTTGGTTTTTCCTTAAAAACCAACTGGGCCCCGGAGACGAATATGCCAATAACTCTCAGACCGGGCGTCCGATCGACGCGCCGTCTGTTGCGTTGAGTTCCTGTTGACGATACGGAACTTTTGGATACATCAACTCTGGTCTTCGTGACAGTTGATGTATCAGCCACTCGGCTCGTGGAGCGGACCCTCCGAACGAGCTTGCTGTGTGCGGGAACCCTAGAGCTGGCTGCGACTGTTACTGTGACTACTACTGCTACGACAGCTACTGTGACTGCGACGACGACAGTACAGAGATCCTGTGTGGATTCGACGACGACGACTACAGCACTCAGCGATCCTACGTGGATCAATGCTACAGGTCCTGTGTGGGCCCGATCCTGTGTGGGTCCTTGCGCTCAGCGGTTCTGTGTGAGCCAGCGCCTACAGGTCCTGTGTGGGCCCGATCCTGTGTGGGTCATTGCGGGGGTTAGTTACCTATCGATCCTTCGTGGGTCCGACGACTTAGATGGATCAGTGATCATCTTTATCGTCCTTGAAGAAGTATACCTGTGTGAGCTGAATCCTATTTCATTCCTATGTGGATTGTGTTGTGCAATCCTGTGTGGATTACGTTTTGCTTTCCTGTGTGGAATACGTTTACTATCCTGTGTGGACTGAGTTGTACTTGGGCTCGGAGGTTGGAGCGTATTTGAATTGATGACTCAGGTATATGTATGGCCATATACCTAAGCAGTGTCGGTTGTTACTTCGTGATTGTACCTTTCTTCGTGGTTTATCCTTTGTGGATTTTGAGAGACCTTCAGGGGTCTCGGGGTCCCTACTGAGTAGCTTATACTCACCCCTGCACGGGCTTTGCCCGCACTACGTTGTGTTGGTTGCAGACGACGGACAGCGTTGACCTTAGCTGAGGCTTGCAGAGCGGGACGGTACCCGGAGGTGGACCACTGGGCGGGACGTGCTCGGAGCGGATGGCGGGACCCGTGGAGCAGAGGAGCTATCTGTACCCACCCTTCAGGTGGGATTTACAGTGGACAGCTCGGAGTAGCGGCTTTTACTTTTCAGTTGTTGTTTTCCCTTTCGAGTTGTACTATACTTTCAGTTTGGGTTTGTATACTGGCCCATTTACTTTTCCGCACTTTCAGTTGTACTCTGCTTTTGTTTAGTGTTTACTTTCCGCTTATTTACTCTGTGGTGTGTGTTTACTTTACAAAGGCAATGCCTTCCCTTTTTACGGGGATTTACGCCTTGGTGCTAGTCGCCAGCCCCTGGTCTATGGAAGGCGGGCTTGGGGTAGTCACGTAACGGACCCCAAGGGCGGGTCGTGACAAATTGGTATCAGAGGAGTTCGGTTCTACCGTGAACTCTGATCTTTTCTATGTGAAGCAATAATGTTTAGCGTATTGAGTGTGGATATCAGTCCAGGGAGTCCAGTGTTGGTGCGGCAGCCGACGTATCCGTACACCAGGACCCTGACTTCTGATTTCCGACTTAATGCACGAAAACATTGATTGCGTGTGTGTTTCAAGTTTTCTTTGTGATTACTTATATCAGCTCACCAGGTATACTGTTCTGACCGTGGCGCACCTGTTTCCTTTTCAGGATGGCCCCACGACGGCAGCCAGCTAGGGTTCCGAGAGTCGAGCGAGACGACAGCCCACCGAGCAACGAGGCCTCGGTGCAGGGCCCTTTGCCAGTAGTGGCACCGGCGGTAGCTTTACCCGTCGATCCCCCGATGCTTCCAGCAGCAGCCGCTGACGATGCACGTCGCCTCAGCGCACTGCATGAGTTTCAGCGCCAGCGACCGCCCAGGTTTCGCGGGGAGACGGATCCCCAGGCAGCAGAGGACTGGCTGGAGGCAGTGGTTCGAGTGTTTAGGCTAGTGAGGACACCAGCAAACCTCATGGTGATCCTCGCTGCGACCCTAATACACGCAGCAGCAGGATGATGGTGGAGCATGATGCTCCAGGTGCACGATGAGGCATCTCTACTTTGGACGGACTTTGAGAGCCTCATTCACTCAGAGTTCGTCCCAGCCACCCTTCGTGCGGTGCGTATCCAGAAGCTTCTACAGCTGCGGCAGGGCAGCATGACGGTCGCTCAGTACTCGGTGAGATTTACCGATCTCTCGTGCTACTCGACCGACATGGTACGGGACCCATTCTTCCGGGCCCGGACCTTCGAGCAGGGTTTGAGACACGAGATCGGGGCATCACTGATCTCCCTCAGCATACCGACTCAGACAGGAGTACTGGAGCGGTCTCTTCTGATCGAGAGCTTCCTTGCTGAGTCTACACCAGCACAGCGACCCACCGCAGGGCGGCACGTGGCAGAGTCATCTGCAGCAGGCAGTCGACGGATGACTCAGGGGTCCAGACAGACCAGAGCTTCGGGCAGACGACCTCAGGACACTGGCTCAGCAGTGCGGGGCACACAGCGCGGAGCCAGTCTTACGAGAGGCAGACAGTGCTACTCGAGCGGCGGGCAGGGCCACATGGCTCGTGACTGCCTGACCCGCCGTGCCGAGGAGCAGCAGACGGTTGAGGGACCACCGAGGCAGAGGCAGAGGGTCGACCGTGGCGGTCCGCAGGGAGGAGGCGGACGAGGCAGAGGAGCTGGACGAGCAGGCGGTGTGGCCGACGCTTTGAGGCTCTACCACCACCACCACCAGGAGGTCCACCCCGACCACAGGGAGCTGATGGGCAGCGACAGGCACAGCTCCAGGCAGCAGAGGCCTACGACCACGGCGCACCCGAGATGATTCTAGGTACTATCTATGTCTAATCCACCCTTGCTGCAGTTCTTATAGACACAGGAGCGAGTCACTCTTTCATAGCCGCTGCCCTTGTTCGGAGCTCGGAGATTCCAACAGAGCTGTTGGCTCGATCCTTACGGCTAGAGACTCCTACAGGAGCAGACTCGACGATTACGCACTGGTGCCGGCAGTGTGAGCTTACTCTAGGAGGCGAGAGCTTCGGCTGGGATCTTCTTGTAGCAGCGTCGAGGCCTTATGACGTCATCTTGGGCATGGATTGGCTATCTACGGTCCATGCACAGATTGACTGTTTTAGGTGCAAGGTGCGATGTGTACGCACCGACAGGAGCAGGTTCACCTTCACCGGCGAGAAGGGAGCCTTAGCATCACAGGATGGACTTCCGTGGAGGAGAGGACAGCCCATCACTCATCAGTTGGCTAGCCTCATCCTTGGAGGAGTTGACGTGCGGAGTCCTGGTTTTCCTGCAGTGGTGGATCAGTTTGCGGACGTTTTTCCCGACGACGTTCCAGGGCTACCTCCTCGCAGAGAGGTAGACTTTTATATTGACTTGTACCCCGGGACAGCCCCGATATCCACTCCAGCATATCGGATGGCCTCCGCCGAGCATCGAGAGCTACGGGTACAGTTGGAGGACTTTCAGGGCAAGGGGTTCATCCGACCCAGTGTTTCACCCTGGGCTTCCCCGATTTTTGTTCGCCAAGAAGGCGGACGGGAGCTTGCGACTTTGTGTTGACTATCGTCGCCTGAACCGGGTGACAGTGAGGAACAAGTATCCGCTACCGAGGATTGATGACCTCTTTGATCAGCTCAAGGGAGCACGGTGGTTCTCGAAGATAGACCTCAGGTCAGGCTATCATCAACTCAGAGTCAGAGACGAGGATGTGCAGAAGACGGCCTTCAGATGTCGGTATGGCCACTATGAGTTCTTGGTTATGCATTTCGGTGTAACCAATGCTCCAGCAGTGTTCATGGCTCTCATGAATAGGATCTTTCAGCCATACCTCGATCAGTTTGTCGTGGTCTTCATCGACGACATTCTGATTTACTCTACGACAGAGGAGGAGCACGCCTATCACTTGCGAGTTGTTCTTGACACACTCCGAGAGCACCAGCTTTATGGTAAGCTCTCGAAGTGCTAGTTCTGGATACGTGAGGTCCACTTTTTGGGACACGTTATCTCTAAGGCGGGAGTTGTAGTGGATCCCACGAAGATTGAGGCTGTGTTAGCTTGGGAGACACCCAGGAGTGTGACTGAGGTTCGGAGTTTTTTGGGACTAGCTGGATACTATCGGAGATTCGTGCCAGACTTTCTAGAGTTGCGGCATCACTCACAGCTTTGACCAAGAAGGGGAAACCCTTCGTGTGGTCAGACAGATGTCGGCAGAGCTTCCAGGAGCTGAGACAGAGATTGACTAGTGCACCTATCTTGAGGTTGCCTGAAGAGGGAGTAGGGTACGTAGTCTACTGCGATGCATCAGGGACCGGACTCGGATGTGTTCTGATGCAGGAGCGGGCCGTGATCGCCTATGGATCACGTCAGTTGAGGCCGCATGAGCAGAACTATGCTACCCATGACCTGGAGTTAGCAGCCGTGGTCTTCGCTCTGAAGACATGGCGACACTATCTGATGGGAGAGCGCTTTACAGTCTTTTCCGATCATCATAGTCTCAGGTATATCTTCTCGCAGAAGGACCTGAACCTGAGACAGCGGCGATGGCTCGAGTTCCTCCAGGACTATGACTTTGAGATAGTCTATACTCCTGGTAAGGGGAACGTAGTAACCGATGCCCTCAGCAGGAGGACGGGCATTTAGCTACTTGAGGAGGCGACGGAGCAGCTAGCCTCTTTGCAGATATCCTTCGTGGATAGAGATGGAGCAGCCTTTCTTCAGTCTCTCACAGTCACTCCTCCACTACTGCAGCAGGTCAGAGAGGCACAGCGTGAGGACGCTGACTGTGAGACACGGCGTGCACAGATATCCTCGGGACAGGCACCTGATGGTTTCTCCCTTGGAGCAGAGCACGACATCCTTTTCAGAGGACGTACCATGGTACCAGTCGCCTTGCGAGAGGAAGTGCTGAGAGAGTTTCACACTTCTCCTTTGGCGGTACATCCTGGAGTGGCGAAGATGTACCAGGACCTCAGACGACAGCACTGGTGGCCGGGCATGAAGAAGGCTGTAGCAGAGTTCGTTTCTCGATGCCTCACCTGTCAGCAGGTGAAGGCAGAGCATCAGGTACCAGCGGGCTTGGTACAGCCCTTGGAGGTTCCGGAGTGGAAGTGGGACGGCATATCTATGGACATCATGACTGGACTTCCACGCACTTCCAGAGGTCACGACTCCATCTGGGTGATTGTTGACCGACTCACCAAGTCGGCACACTTCTTACCCATCAGAGAGTAGGGCTCAGTAGAGAGCTTGGTACGTCTCTACGTTCAGGAGATTGTGCGGCTCCACGGCGTGCCATCATCTATCGTCTCCGATCGAGATGCCCGCTTTACTTCCCGGCTTTGGAAGGGGTTGCAGGAGGCGTTCGGGACGCAGCTACGTCTTAGCACCGCTTTTCACCCTCAGACGGATGGTCAGACGGAGAGGATCATTCAGACACTCGATGACATGCTCCGCGCATGTGTCCTCGACTTTGTTCGTAGCTGGGAGGACCACCTACCCTTGGTGGAGTTTGCGTACAACAACAGCTACCACTCCACCATCGGGATGGCACCGTACGAGGCGTTGTATGGCCGACCTTGTAGTTCTCTTTTGTGCTGGACAAACCCTGGAGAGTCAGCACTGGTGGGACCGGAGATGGTCCAGGCCACGACAGAGAAGGTCCAGGTCATCCAGGAGCGGATGAGGACAGCTCAGAGCCGGAAGAAGTCTTATGCTGACAGGAGGCGGAGGCCACTAGAGTTCGAGGATGGCGACCACGTCTTCTTGCAGGGCTCACCTCGACGTGGTATTCAGAGATTCGGCCGAGGCGGCAAGTTATCTCCGCGCTTCATCGGACCCTTCCAGGTCCTCAGCAGGGTTGGCGAGGTGGCTTATCGTCTGGCTCTACCACCTCAGTTGCACCGGGTGCACGGCGTCTTCCACGTATCTCAGCTGAGGAGATACGTGCACGACCCGACGCACATCATTGATCATGGGGAGCTTGACGTTGACGATGGGGCGACTTTTACGGAGGTCCCGGTGGAGATAGAGGATCGACAGGAGCGGGTCTTGCGTGGGCGATCGATTCCTCTTGTGCGCATCAAATGGAAGCACGGGAATCTCCAGGAGAGAACATGGGAGAGGGAGGCTCAGATGCGTGCTCAGTACCCTCATTTGTTTCCCTAGTTTTTGATTTAACTTTACGGGGACGTAAAGCCCTGAGGTGGGAGTAATGTAAAGACCCGTAAAATTCAAGGGAAATGTTTTCTTAATTTTCTTTAGAATTTTACAAGAGCGCTGTTTCAGACGGCACCTGATTCCGAGGCCCGGAGTTCCCGGAATCAATTTCCGAAGTTTGGCTCGGGTACGTTCAGTGAACGAACGAGCGGGTTTTCCTAACTTTTGATTCGGTGCTCGGAATTGAAATCCGAGGGCACCGATGAACTCGCAGCACCGATATTCGCTTAAAGAGACCTTTTCGGAAGTTGCGTTTGTTGCGGGTTGAAAGTTAGTTTTGGAGTTTTTAGTTTGAGTTAAATAAAATTTGTGAAGAACAAATTTTATTATAACTTGATAAAACCTACCAAAGGGGGTTGGAAGTGGGACCCACACCCACTTAACCTCCCTTGGGAGGATTAAGTGTGGTGGGGCCCACACGAACCCCTAAACCTTTCATATTCTCTCAACTCCCTTAACGCCTCAATAAATGACTTGAGTCACTTATTTAATTATGGGAGTTAATCCTTTTGAATTTCAAACATTTGAAATTCTAGTGTGTTATGTGTTAATAAAATAAGATGTTGTCTTATTTTATTTTGGTTAATTGTTTGTCTTCTTGAGAGGTGGAGAGATTTTTCTTCTTCTTCTTCATCTCTGACGAAGATCACGAGGAACACTCAACTTGACGAAGAACGCTCAAGTCCCGACGAAGAACGCTGCTCCGCTCTTCTTCGTCTTCCGTGTCAACGAGTGGGAACGCCGCATCCTCCTCGGATTCCCTTCGTCGACATAAGAAGTTTCTCCAACGACGTGTCTCTTCGGACGCACCCCCTTCGTCATCGGATTTGACGAACGGCTACCGCGACGCCCGACCTCCGCGACGTCGACTTCCGCGGAACGTTGACAATCGTCGAACCTTATACCAAGGTAGGGGTTGTTATTTTATTCTTTAATTATTCCATTTCTTGATCTTGGATCTCGCATGTCAAACCTGAGGCTTTTGAATGTTTAAGTTGAGTTATTTATTTAACGTGAGGGGGCCGGACCGCATGAACACGGCTGAACCCCCCTCCATCGTTCATGTTGTTTATTCTTGCGGGTGGAAGCAAAGTGGCGTGGTGCCGTCGCACCACGCGGATAATCGTGCAATTATTTTACACGGCGCCGTCGCGCCACACCGAGGAAGAATCTTCAAGAACGCGACGCCGCCGCGCCGCATTGAAAGGAATCAAGGCACGGCGAAAGGGCGCGGTGTCGTTGCACCGCGCCGGACGACGAACACCGCAGCCGGTTCCGGGCCGCGGCGGGACGAGGAAACCGCGGCCGGTTCCGGGCCGCGGCGGGATGAGAAGACCGGCGGCCGGGCCGCCGGCGTCGGAAGCCGAAGAGGGGACCAAATTTTCCGGTCCCGTTGGAGAAAACCGGCCGGCCAGCTGGCCGGCCGGATGCCATTAAACCGGGGGAATTAATCCCCCGGCCAGCACGTTAAACCCCCCTCTTAAGAGAGGGGCGGTTTCCTTGTGGCGGGAAAAGCCCCCCGGTTCCTGCCAATCAAGCCCCCCACGTGGAGGGGGGCGGTTTTGCAAAGAGGGGCGCAGCTTTAAGCAGCGCCGTTATTCAATCAGCAGGGGCATAGCCCCCGCGTGCAGCCACCTCGTGGTGCCAAGCCGCCGCGGTCCCCCGCGCCGCCGCGCCGCCCCAGGGGGGGGGTCGTGCCGGGTCGGCCCGGACCCGGACCCCCCCGTTTCGAACCAGTTCCGGTCTCTTGGCCATATCTTGAGCCTCGGACCTCCGATTGACGAACCGTCTGCGGCAACGAGATCCTTGGATCGAGACGGTCGTTTCGGTATATTGCACTCAAGGTTTCAGATTACTTTGAGTTCGGCCGGGTTGGTTCGTTCACGAAACCAACCGGGCCTTCGGAGCGGAAACACTCATATCTTGAGCTACAGACATCTGATTGACGTTCCGTCAGCCGTGTTGTGTTCCTCTTAGTGAGACGGATCTTTTGGAATACTCCGCCCGAGGTTTGGACGCAGGTGGAGTACGGTCGGGTTGGTTTTGTCTTAAAAACCAACCGGGCCCCGGAGACGAAAATGCCAATAACTCTCAGACCGGGCGTCCGATCGACGCGCCGTCTGTTGCGTTGAGTTCCTGTTGACGATACGAAACTTTGGGATACATCAACTCTGGTATTTGTGACAGTTGATGTATCAGCCTCTCGGCTCGTGGAGCGGACCCTCCGAACGAGCTTGCTGTGTGCGGGAACCCTAGAGCTGGCTGCGACTGTTACTGTGACTACTACTTCTACGACAGCTACTGTGACTGCGACGACGACAGTACAGAGATCCTGTGTGGATTCGACGACGACGACTACAACACTCAGCAATCCTACGTGGATCAGTGCTACAGGTCCTGTGTGGGCCCGATCCTGTGTGGGTCCTTGCGCTCAACGGTTCTGTGTGAGCCAGCGCCTACAGGTCCTGTGTGGGCCCGATCCTGTGTGGGTCATTGCGGGGGTTAGTTACCTATCGATCCTTCGTGGGTCCGACGACTTAGATGGATCAGTGATCATCTTTATCGTCCTTGAAGAAGTATACCTGTGTGAGATGAATCCTATTGCTTTCCTGTGTGGATTGTGTTGTGCAATCCCGTGTGGATTACGTTTTGCTTTCCTGTGTGGAATACGTTTACTATCCTGTGTGGACTGAGTTGTACTTGGGCTCGGAGGTTGGAGCGTATTTGAATTGATGACTTAGGTATATGTATGGGCATATACCTAAGCAGTGTCGGTTGTTACTTCGTGATTGTACCTTTCTTCGTGGTTTATCCTTTGTGGATTTTGAGAGACCTTCAGGGGTCTCGGGGTCCCTACTGAGTAGCTTATACTCACCCCTGCACGGGCTTTGCCCGCACTACGTTGTGTTGGTTGCAGACGACGGACAACGTTGACCTTAGCTGAGGCTTGCAGAGCGGGACGGTACCCGGAGGTGGACCACTGGGCGGGACGTGCTCGGAGCGGACGACGGGACCCGTGGACCAGAGGAGCTATCTGTACCCACCCTTCAGGTGGGATTTCCAGTGGACAGCTCGGAGTAGCGGCTTTTACTTTTCAGTTGTTGTTTTCCCTTTCGAGTTGTACTTTACTTTCAGTTTGGGTTTGTATACTGGCCCATTTACTTTTCCGCACTTTCAGTTGTACTCTGCTTTTGTTTAGTGTTTACTTTCCGCTTGTTTACTCTGTGGTGTGTGTTTACTTTACAAAGGCAATGCCTTCCCTTTTTACGGGGATTTACGCCTTGGTGCTAGTCGCCAGCCCCTGGCCTATGGAAGGCAGGCTTGGGGTAGTCACGGCACGGACCCCAAGGGCGGGTCTTGACAATTATCATCACAACAATGTCCATTAAAGCATTTACCAGGAAATTTGAATTACTACTACAGAGAGTAATTTCACAACTTTCATCATGGGGAGGACCACCATGGTGGGTTACAGAAAAATATGAAACATTTTTCTCCTTGGTCTTCTGGCCACACAGAGGGTTCATGTGGCTCTAATCTGAAGATGAAACATCAAGATCGACAATAATTCTCATGAAGCAGGCCTTCATGAGGAAGTGTCTGATGAAGAACTTCAGAATTTAGGTTCCCACTATTGGGAAATGAGAGATTAGAATCTTGAATTCCAAAAGATAATTGCCTGAGAGCTTCAAGAACTCCAGCATGGAGCAAGGCCTTATTAAAAATTGTCTCTTGATTTCCTTACTGTGTAGGGAAGTTCTTCTTAGTAGACACCGTCTTACTCACTTTGGGAACAAATTGTTGAAAAAAGTGGTTATTATGGGCAGTTGTATGTGCCTTATCAAGAGAAATGATCAGGTTAGGCTGATTATCTCCACTCAAATCAGGTGTATGTGCCAGACTTGGTTGTTCGTATTACATGGGGGAGTATTCCCCACAACCCTATTAGACTGGAACAGAGGTGTGTGTCTATTCAAGAGTGATATGTTGATGTGTCACTCCACTGGTAAGGATAGATTTGTATTTCATTCCCTATGATGCTGCTGAAGCTATTATAATATTCTGACAGGCCTCTAGAATATGAGAAGGGATTTTCTCCTACTCTTTCAACATTGACATAATATTCTTGGTGACTTTAGATACTGGAACGGGGATATATGTACATTATGTGATAGAATTACGTGTGTGTTCCTACTCATTTCCTCCTTTTCCTATCAGTTAATTCTGACAGTACTCATGTGTGGGGGCAGAGAGTTGAGTCTGCCTACTATTTGTCATTGGGGCTTTCATATTGACTTCTCCGAGTGCTACCAAACGAGAATGTTGGTAGGATTGATCAATACTAGTAGGTGTATGTGCCTGCTAATTGCACACCACTGAACATGGTTGATGAACATCCTTAAATACTGACAGACAAGGCTCCTGGCAGGATTAATGAGTGTTAGTAGGTGTGTGTGCCTGTTTACCAGTTGTTAGCACATTGGGTTGGTGGGTTTCATCATATGTAGTCATACGATCCTGTTGACTAGCTGATGATTTATAAACAGTTGTATGTTCTTGTCTATAGTACTCCACTGTAATTGCCTGATAAGAATGGTGTGCTGCTGCCCGACGAGTCTTCTGGGAAGTGAAATTAAAACGGACGGGTGTGTGTGCCCACTTGTTGCATTCCACAAACATAGGATGGTGGACTTCTCTAAAGATGGCATAGATAAGGACCTGCTGACTTTTGACCGTATTTCTCATCTAACAGTTCATCCTGCTTACTCATGTTCGAGGAACCTAAGCCAAATGCCAATAGACGATACCATCATCTTGTTGAGGGTACACTGTCGCATGAGTCTGGCGGTGATTGTTGATGGGAGCCCTCGGGAAGGACTCAGGTCTCCATGAATTAAGGTCTTCAGTGACCTTCTCATTCACCTCCCCATAATATGAGAGGGACTAGTGATTGAATTCTCAGGATAATGACCCAAAACGGTGGGAGACCGTGGTTGGCACAACCTGCTTCTTGATCGCCGGTCATCGCTGTCCGGACAAACAGGGTGAAATATTGACATGGAGGGCTTGACGAGTGGCCTCCAGAGTCGGAATAGTACTGTTTTGACAGTATTCCTTAACCAGCATATTTGATAGCCAGCATTGTAGACGTTGAGTAGGTGATGTCTTCCTCAGAGTGGATGATGATCCAGCAGGAGTAGCTGCATAGACATTCACAAAAGAGGTATTCATAGGTGTGAACATAAGAGAATCCATTTAGGTAACACAAAAGTTCTTGGAAAAGAGTTCTTATTTCATATAACAGACGTAATTAAGATAATATCATCCAATACATCTTTTGGATGAGCACATATGTCAGTGATTGATTTTTTGGCCCTCTCATTGATTTTAAATAGGGGCATAACAAATAAGTAAAATATCACTTTAACCTGGTTAAGGTATCACGTCGGGTTCACAATTATTTGTTTCCCCTGGAATTGGGGATGACCTCAATTGTTTAAGGTTCAAACATTCCATGTGGTTTCTAATGTGTTTGTTCATAGAACCGGAAACATCCAATGATTATATATCAATTTGGACCTACATTCCAAAGGTAAGTGCTCATTAGTTGTGAACGGATGAGGAATAAGAATTTTCATTGGTCGAGAGGATGAGAGGTCGAACTCATCACACCATTTTTGGGGGAATTATTTTCTACTCTGGGACTCCCTTTATATATTTAAGTCATGTTCGTGAATCCTTATAAAATCACCATGTATGAAAATGGGCTTCCCTTTACATCTGTCAATCAAAGATTAATATGAATGAAATTTCGAGAATTGTTTATATGTAATCGAGGTTATTAATCGATAGAGAATAATCTGTGTTTGTCAGATATTATTAGTAACTGGTACCCTTCAACACATTATATAGAAATCTCTTGGTCATTGTGATAACTATTCTGGTTTTAAAGCCACTCCGGGAGGCACTAGAGGTTTATTGTCATTCAGAAGGACATGAATTATTTCAAAGTTGGTATCGTACCCATAGATGGGCTACCTACATATCGTTGTTTAGAAAAGTAATCAGAACCCACATAGTTCACGTAAATAAGAATGTGTTTTATGCATGATTGATGGCTCATATAAATATGTCATAATTACTTTTATGCTCTATGCTCACGTCAGTCATGCTCGGTGTGAGAAACAAGAGGTACTGGTAAAACAAGACGATTGTTCCATGAAAGATGAAATAATATGAAATGATGTGGGGATTATCTATGTATGACTCATAATATAGATGAATATTAGGATTTAATTTAGGGAAGAAACCTGGGCACAAGTTCCATAAAGTTATATGTGCTTTATGGAAATTTGGATACTTAACATAGGGCTTACTCCTCAGAAGGATGCCCAAATTAGAGGGGACATATGATTCGGTTTTACTCCTGAGATGGAAGCCCAAATCAATAGTATATTAAGACTAGATAAGAGGTATTATGACTAGGGCTTACTCCTAAGGAGGAGGCCTAGGTTAAATGGAATTGTGACGGGGGATTTCTCCTAAGGAGGAGGCCCCGGTTAATGGAATTGGGAACTTGATAACTAGGGGCTTATTCCTGAAAAGGATTCCCAGATAAGAAGAAATTATGACTGGGGAATAATCCTAAAAAGGAGGCCCAGTGAATAGGGAACTTGGGGCTTACTCCTAAGGAGGATTCCCAGAATTAAGGGAACATGATAACAGGGGCTTAATCCCGAGGATCCCCATGAATAGGGGACATGGGGCTTACTCCTAACAAGGATGCCTAGATTTAAGGGAACATGATAACTGGGGCTTATTCCTGAGAATGAGGCCCATGAATAGGGGACTTGGGGCTTACTCTTATGGAGGATGCCAAAATTAAAGGAACCTGGACTGGGGATTACTCCTGAAAAGGAGACCCAGTTAAAGGTCCTCTAATCATAAAGGATGAGGTTGAATAAATGAAATCTATAACCTTAGTTACATAAAGATATGTATATCACTATGTTTTAATAGATATTCCACAAAATTCCTTTCATATAAGGAGGCCAATAAGGGAACCATGCCAAAAATGGCTTTGAAGAGGATTTTCAAGGCTGAATAATGAATAGGAAAGGTGGATTTGAATAAGAGAGGTGAATAGGCAGGATGGGAACCCAAAAAGAAGTAGGTGTATAGGTCCTACATAGGTATGCATGTCCTTCTTGCACAGGTATACCTGCGTGACACAAGGGTACATGCGCGATGGTCAACCCATGGGGTAGTACTTGAGAGAGACTTGGCTCAAGCACTTAGTATTATCCATAGGGGCTTCCAAAAGAGTGGCACGCAGGTTCTGGTGATGGGACAAGGCGGTGCACATGTGTCTTAATTTACCTTAAGTGTTTAGACACTTAGGCGCACATGTATTGATGAATTACTACACTAAGGCCCCGTTTCCACTCTTTAGAGCTTCCTTTCTATGTAATAAATTACCATAGAAGTGTTTAGATGACTTCCAGAAGAGACTGGGGCGCTAGTAGATTAAATCTCACTTTTGGAACTTTTCATCCTCAAAATGGGGGGGCACAATGGGTAATTATAGTCTACTGATGACCCCGAGTGGAAACAAATAGGGAGCGTAGGTCACCTGTGGGCCCAATATGCGGGGCGCAGGTACCCTGTGTGACTGTCTTGGATATTTTGTGACCCATGCTAGTTCCTCTCTCATGGAACACCACCATGAATGTGCATCCACTCCCCTACCTCATACGTCTTCTAAACCTCCATGTATGTTGATATAGTGAAGGGAGTAACAACATACTGAATAAAAGTTAAAAGTGCCTCCTCTAAAAGTATCCCATTTGAATCCTCATTTGGGAAGTGGTTTGGAGTGAAATTAAAGATATCCTTTCACATGATGCACAAATACCTTAACGACATATTCCATTGTTGGTGGTAGAGTAACTCTTTACTCTTTTCATGCTTCATCAAGGAATAAAAGAATTTTACTTGGAACTCCCTCTCAATGTGAGTCCAAAAAACCTCAGTCTGCATCATCTCTCTGAGATAGAGTGTCCACCCATAACATGCTTCTCCCCCCATCTGACTAACTCTCATTGAAACCAAATACTCCCTCAATGAATGGATAATTGTAATGTTGATCTCCAGATCCTCATCCCAACCCTCTATCTACAAGTTATAAACACTTCCCTTGTAATTCTTGAGGGTCTTCCACTGTAAAGAACATAGTGTATTCTCCCACTTTTCGTCCTCTTCCTCTTGGTAAATCCTCCGTTGATTGACTAGATCAACCAACTAGGCCTCGAATTCCAAAACTACTCATGGGAATCATCCCTGTTCCATAATTGATATGAAACAATGAATTCCTAAAACTTTTTATTTTATAATATTCCTTTCAAATTTTGATTAAAATTTTAATTTTTTCTTAAATTCCCAAAACACCGAAAAAACATAATAGAAAAATCCATGATCATGCATGTAAAATTCCTAGATTCTCTAGCCTACAAATATTGTATACTCACATGGTCTTTCAGTAGGTCCGGAGTCATCACGTCAGATAATGGGGGGACCTAAAATCACATGTACTAGACGGTATTCTCTGACCTATTTCATGCACCAATATTGCCTACACATATTTTCCAGCAATCCTCACTATGCCGAACATAAAACACCATCCTATATCTCAACCTTTATATCTGATATCATTCATTCATGCCCATCATTCTCCATGATGAGGTAAGGGACAATAATCATCCAGACCCTTCCTTCTTCGTTTAAAAGGATTGATAATACCCCCCCCCCCCGAGTCCCGCATTCAATAGGCCGCAAAGGGGAAACTTGCACCAGAGGTATAAAATCTCATTTATTATGAAATTCGTTACCTTTTTTTAGAACAATATCATGAGATAAGATGGTAAATCCTAAAGAACTCAAAAATATTAAAAATAATATTAAAGACAAAACCATTTTATTGGACATGCATGTTCGAAAAAATGTGATCCATGGTACAATAAATCTCTATAGGAAATTGCCAAAAGAAATAATGAAAAGAAGAAATTACAACTGTCCTGATGCCCAATATAGAATGGTACAGCATGGTCTGACTCGGTACCCAATGTCCTCCTCAAATCCTAAATGATGTTTTATATACACCATGTGAGAATATAGGTAAACTCAATAGGGAAACCAAAAGTTTGATTCACATGTATAGAGACATTCTAATACCCTGTGAGAAAATATATGTGACTGAAACAACATGTAAGGAAAACTATCCACCCAGCCTCATCATGGAATAGTTCCCAAATAATTAATGTTAAGTAATAATAATAATAATAATATTAACACAACGATATATGCGTACCACACACCACATTCCCACTGGTTATTTAGAACATCTTATGCATCTGATCTCCCATAATAATCACACGGCAGTCCCATTAGTGCCACAGACAACAACCATTTGGACATCCCAACAATATATTTATCCCACTCGCAAACACTTGGTCCACTAAAACTACAAATCATTCTAGAAGACTCATGGGTCACAACAGCCACTTCCACGCCCCAAGAAACCTCGGTGGGAACAACCATTTCCACACCCATAGACAATTAGGCCTCATACCAAAGACACATGGGAAAACACCTACCCGCACAAACATGGGCCAACCAACACAAGACAACATGCCCAAAGAGTCCTAGGCCATAATGAATCTCAGGCCATCACAGTCTACCAAATTAATCTTGGGATAACTAGCACATGGAGAATAATGGATGTAATAACCATCCCTTCATAGGAATGTTGCTAAAAACACCCTTCCCCAGGAAAATGGTGTTTTCGACGCAAATTTATCATCATGGGTGGGTATGTATAAGAAACAAAAGAAAATGTTTTTATACATGTAGGTAATCATGTACTCTTTCCACCCTAAGGGTCCCAAAACTAACCACTAGCCAGTACACAACAACTTTTGTTGATATCTCTACATGCACAAGTATACAACAACAACAACCATAGAACAACCCTTTTCTGAAAATAAACAGTTCTCAATCATAGTAGTTCTCATTATCAAATTCATGTTATTCCATTAAAATATTACTTCACAACTGGGAAAATATCTACAACAACCACAAGCCAAAACAAAAACTGAATGAAAATAGCCAAGCAGTCATTTAGGTATCTACTCTTGGTTCTCTTGTAAGTAAAAACATAAAAATGGGTTCCATGAGATCTCTCAAAATACATGTACCAAACCATTCCCCAACATACATGATCCACATGAAATCATATTCAAAAACCAACAAACTATACACAAGAGGTTACATTCCCATTTACGTCACCCCACAACCATCAAACATACCAACCACGAATATCACCAGAACTGAATGAGGAGTTTTTCCAGATTTAGCCAACACCATTCAGTAAGTTACTTCATTATGTTTGGTTAAATGAGGTTATCCCATAAGGATTTTTATTTATCAGGAATCCATTTAATTATCTGAGTTTACATTATTAAACAATTTCCATGTTACAGCCATTCAATCACAAGATTATCCAAAAAATAGAGCTTCATTAGTGCACAATAAAGGACCACCAATGACCACGATTTTCAGTGGACATGATCCTATACAATTAACAACATAAAAAAAAGGTAGAACACAACCACATCATCATCTTCCCTACACCTTATTTCTTTTAAATATGTTTATTATATTCGTTAATTTAAGTTTCGTCTACATACCATGGGAACATCAATATACCCACCCCTCATGATGTACAGTAAACAGATAAGATACAAAAATCCCATCCTAGATGATCAAGGATTTTTAGTTTTCTCCTTGCACCAAGAACTAGAGATGGGTGACTTGTAGGAATGAATAAAAGGATGCGAAGAACGACTATAGAAATTGAGCATGATTAAAATCGGGAAGAAATTTCCAAGCGCACTATGGAAAATAAAGAGACCTAGGAAGAATAAGATCTCTGTGAGATAAAAGACGCGATCATAGAGTTATGGGATATTTTATCTAGAGGCGAATAAAAAGAGGATTGTTGGTTTACAACTTAGTTAGGTGGTTTCACACATTGGAATTATTTAAGATATATTAATTCTTTAAGATATGGTTGAGATATACCAGAGGACAACTTTTAGTTGATAAATCAAAATTATAAGAAGAAAAAACATAGTGGGGGAAAAATGGGAGAACACGAGAGATTTGGATAACATGAAAAAGGGTGTGACACTAATAAAAATCCACACATTTTGGTATTCAAGAGTCTCCCCACTCTTAGGAGTTTTTATATACAATTTATGGGGTATAAAAATGGACATAAACCTCCTAAAACGAGGTTTTAAAAATCAAAAGAGGCGTTATAGAAAAAACTGGGGAAAACCCTCGACAACCCTCTAGGGCACTATGTGGTTGAAGCACCGATGGGTGACATGATGGTGTAACCTTACCACTAACACTAATGTCCTCATGACTCAATGATGGATTCTAGGACACCCCACATAGTATAAAATGGAAATATAATGGGCCAAGAAGGTCCGAGCTATTACATAACATAATTTAATGTACTTCAATATGGAAAAGAGAATGTTTGAATGTGTAGGAATAAAGTAGAAAAATCTATTGTGGACTTTTTTTCTATTGTCGTCATTCATAAAATCATGGAATGTGATGGTTACCATTAAGATAAATTCTATATGTATGATCGATATTTTTTTGATAATTTTCTTGAAAAAAAATTTATCGAGGAAACTAGATTGAGGGAAGTTTATGATCCTACGAAAACAATTTTCTATGTTGAATGTAGAGTATGTGAAATTAAATATAATGAAATAAAAATTAAAATGTCAATTGTGAGAAAATATTATGTAAATAATATTGACACAGACCTCTATGTTGTTATTGAATAAATAAGGGTAATCGAAAGAAGGATAATTGGGATCACATAGTTGATTATAGAAGCAGATATTCCATACATTCCATAAATAATATATCTTCTATTAAAAAATATTTTACTGATTGTAAATAATCTATTGAAATCATTGATTACTAAATCTGGAGAAATGATTCATTCTATATCTAATAGGGCATCATTTTTAACTATTTTTAAGAAGATTCTTCAAGGTTCTAATTGTAGATGATAAATAACATGATATTGTTGGGGTGGTAAATGCTGATATTATTATCTAAAAGGATGTTTTTTTTTTGTTATTTATGGTGTTAAAAACATAGTGGATTTATGGAAGAATATAGTTTCATTTGAAAAACATGATAATGAAGGATTTTATACAATTTGTTTATATGGATCATGGATGATTGATAAGATATCCATTATAGAGATTATAAGTGTTCAGTATGGAACTTTGTATTAGCTGAGAAGAGATAATGAAGTAATGAATTCCATAATAATAAATTTCAAAAGTCTTAAGTTGTGTAATTTCCATCATGGGAACATGGGTGAGTATAATTTTCAGGAATTTGTGGCAAAATCAATACCAAATATCAGTCATATTTATTTTAGAGCATGAGATATTTTATTCTAGGAAATTTGAGAATGTTTTCATTTTTAAAAGATAGAAAGACAACAATGTATTATAATTTAGATATTTTACATATGATTTTTGGAGGGGTATACAATAATATATTCTAATAGATTGTAACTTTACAATGTTTTCATCATCGATATTTCCACATATAAAGACTCCATATACGTTTTTATGACCAAATACAAGGTCCTTACAATTTTTATTTTATTTAGATCCATTTTTGAGAAATATGTCATTAATGAAATATATTTCTTAAATAATGACGATGGTATGGAATATGGAAACAATCAAATCTATATGTTTTAATTTGAGAAAATGATTCATGTTAGAGAATGTATCACTCAAGACTATGAAAACATGTTTTAGTAAAGGAGACGATTCCTACATTGAATGAGAAAGAAAAAAATTTTATGGTTACATATAGGTTTACAAAAAAATTAGGATAATTCTATTTTTTCCACTTATCTCATTTATATAACACATTCAGTACCCATGGTGCATCATAGTCGAAAATATTCACTGCATAGAATAAATATCGATGTATCTCATCAGATGTTAATTAGAAGATGATTATAAGGATACAGATATATTGGCATTAGTGTCTTAAAATGATTAATTGTTGGCTATTGATATGAAAACATATTATTTAAGTTTTAATAGGATAAAAATATGAAATTTTATTAGAATTGAGAATGTTCTCTTAAACGAGAAGGAGTTTCAGAAAAAACCTAACTGTTTTGATGAAAAAGTTATTAACAAAGAGTGAATAGAGCATGTACAATTATATATATATATTGGTTTAATAATTTCTGAAATTACAGAATTTTCCGGTACAATGAAATATATAGAAGATCCTAGAATGTTATCTTACTTAATTAAAGTCCCTTTAACTATAGAATATCGGATAAGAACTACAAAAAATTATTTTTTGGAGGTAGTTATTCTTTAATGATAATTTTAATAGGTTGAGTTACATAGTACTTCTAGGATAATACAATTGATTTATTTGTACAAACAATTATCTACATACGTGGATTATTATTGATATAAGAGAACCCAATATCTATGTGGTATTGGATGGAATAAAACAATATTGAATGTGGGAGTTAAATATGATATATAAATGTATTTATTACATCGAAAAAGAATATTGGAGATAATATAACTATTATGATGAAAAAATGATCTATATAAAAAATGTGTGTACTGATTTAATGATTATTTTTATAGTTGTACGATTTATAATTCCTTGATATTTTAAAAAGGGTTTCATTGAAGGAAGATATAGATTTATCTATAGTCCTTTCTCTGGTGTTCAATCATACAACGATTCAGAGATTACTAAATATAGTAGAATTAGAAGGATTACATTTATAATATATAGAAGTAAAAAATATTCCATCATATTGATTTAATGGAGGAAATATAAATATGAAGAAGATGAAGGGTTTCATGAATATATAAAATAATGTACTATTTTTAAATCCAAAAATTAGTTATTATGGTTTGAATAATACACTGATGTAGTGGAAATGGACGTTCGATTCATTTATAGGTAAGAAATGTATCACCCAAAGATACAATGATAATTGACTCCATTAGAATGTTTTTGAGGATGAGAGTTACATCATCCTTCTTTTTTATTTTGACAATATATTTATGGTGGTTTTGTACAAGAAATTGATCCATGAGTTCAATTCTAATATATTTTTGAATGGTTTGACATGAAAAATCATGGTAAATAAAATAGTGTTTGGGAATACTCATTTATATGTACCTGAAGATAACTACATTTAATTAACTTAATATGGATTATATCTAGAAGATTATAGAGGGATTCAGTTTTAATGGATGAAATCACACGAAAATTCCATTGTTCATACATTTTATGTTTTCCAAAAAGATATATCATAAAACAAATGTTGAGGGAGTGTACATAGATGATGTTTGGTTTAAATTATAGGACAAAATTATTATGCATTAAATAGTTTTCATGAGGCTATACAATCATCATCTAGTTGGAGTTGTAAACTAATATATGGAAAATATAGTAAAGGATAAAAAAGAATTGGTGATGTGAAAATTCTAATAACTTAACGCTTTAGAGGATATATCATTGTTCTTTAGAAAAGATGTTCTATTATAAGGGTATTCTTAGTGGAGTTAATTCTTTCAGACTAACATAATTTATAGAGTTGTTCAGATATATACTCAAACACATGGATATTAATAAATATAATATAAGACGATTAGTGTTGTATTGAGTAGAAATTATGTAATTGTATCATTAGATATTTTTTGGATTGAATGGTCATAGTAGATCCCACTATGCCGATATCATTAAATTGATATGTTATTATTAGAAAATGTATATTATTTGATATAAATTATATCTTATGATAGGATATGTAGTATTTTTTATAATATAAGGTGGTATATTCTAATGTGGATAGGGTTATTTGACTTTGTAAGATTCAAACATGGTAATATTCGAGATTGGAGGTTATGAGGAAATACTTTCTAATAACAATTCGAAATGTTATATGTTTACATAAATATTCCTATGTGTAGTTTAATTTATTGTTATGTTGTCTTGAAATAATTTTTAACGTAAATAATGAATCATCAACATTGATAAAAATTAAAAATCAAAATGATATAAGATCACAATTAAATAGGGTACTTTAGATAAATCATTATAAATATAAAATCAACTAAATTAGTCAATCAAAGATTTGTCCCATCCAAAACATAAAAATTATATCTTCATCATTTTGGTGGATATAAAACTGTCATATTATGTTCATGGCCATTAATATTTTTCAACATGTTCATTTTAGATTCATAAAGAATGGAATTCATGAATATATGTTGATGACATTTATGAATCACACTCGATGAGATAAGGATACAGATGGATTATATTATAAAACAAAAATTTAAATTATGTTGTTTTCATTGCAACATTAATTTCTTTCTCTATATCATTATTAAGTCATTTCAAGATTCTAATATTGAACTTTAGGTTGGATCGCCTAATTCATCTACGAATGTTGCCAAAAGGATCACCCACTAAGTGTTTCTAGACAGTTAGTGAAATGAAATTTTAATTTAATATAAGAATAAAGAATTTTCTTATTACTGAGGAATAATAATTATCCACGTTATGTTTTTAGTTAATATTAATAAATAATTAATCTAGTTTAAAATATATATTAATTGAAAATTAAATAAATAATTATTTAACTAATAATAAATTTAATATTTAATTACATATTTACTCAATAGACATTTTTAATGTTTTATAATAAATATTAATTATTCATGGTTTGATAAATAATGAGAATGAATAATGAGAAAATTATATGGCCTATATCGAAATGATATATCTTTTTAATATTATTTAAATAAATAATATATTTTGTATTTAAGAAAATGTTTTTTAAATAATTTTTAAAATAATAGTCAATTTTCTTAGGCTATGGTAATAATAATTTTAAGATAATTTGGTGTTAGGTTTACATAGAATATAAAAATTATTTAAGTTAATATTTTAAATACTAATTCTCCAAACCTAATTATATAATTAATTTTATATAATTTATAGAGATACGCGACATGTTATTTCCAAAAATTCCCAAAATGTCTCTCTCTTAAGAATAAAGATAATTATCTCATGAACACTCTAAAATGAGACAGTAACACCCTCATCAACCCTATTAAAAATGAAATAAGATGTAATAATCAATCAGTACTATAGATATTCCTGGTTTTATTGATTAACAAAGACAAATGAAAATTGGTACCTTCATGTTATCATCCATAGTTCTATTTGTGTGGTTTTATGATTATTACAACACATGTGGACACCACTAGAGATATTATTCTATGGATACATAAAGATATAAACAATATGATAAGATGTTCAATCGAATTCATTACTGAAAAGTGTATAACCAATCTGAGGCAATTGTTTTTTATAGATTAATTACAAATTATATGTTAAAATATAATCTATTAGATATATTTATGCGACTATTTCCCAATTATTAGGATCTATCCACAGAAAAAAAATTAAAACCATTACATGGAATGGGACAAAATGCTTCTAATACAACCTAAAACCTTCATGTGGTATCAGATGAGTAATATGTAAGTTTATACATAATTACTAATCATTGATCAATTATGTATTTCATGTCATATAATTTCTTTTATTTTACTAGTTCTTTAATCTAAAATAAAATATATCATCATAATTAGATTTCATATAACCAAGAGAAGGAAAAAAATTATAATTCATGAATATGTCATCAATATATTCGGAGGATTATTACTGAATGAAACAAATACATGAAATGAAAAATAAATTTATATTCCCCATAGATATATTTAACAAAGACATGATGATCCATGATAATCACAAAAAAAATTTAGGAGAATATAATGTAACACCATTATATATTTTTTATTGACTTCAAGTTAGCAGATGATTTGGAATGGTTTCCAAGGCATGTAGTTAGAATACACACCATGGAACCCCCACAATGTTCTATAATTTCGGAATAATATGTGTTGTGTTGTCTATGTATGAGACATGTAATTTAGGAACCCGATATGTTTACTTCCATCAAATAAATAAGACAATAAATGAGTAAAACAATGTGTATTGGGTTGTACATGATGTAAAACAAAAAAAAACCCACATAAAAAATATCCAATGTCCATAAGTGTGTAATATATTTTAGTATGAGAATTAATTTATCAAATCAACTAAACTAAAATGCATAAAATTTTATATACAGGTCATGTGACATGGTTTTTTGAAACATATTACACATTGAGTTTTTCTTCAGTCCATCTTCAGTATTAAAATTCTTAATTAATTATTCATGTATAATCCTAAATATATATAAAATGTATAGTTATATTACACACAATGTACATAATTGGAATATATATTATTTCACATCGTATATCATCATGGTGATTCATGAGTCACAAATGATGCATTAACTACATAGATCGACTCACGGGACAACATTTCATTGATATCTTAAAATTCCATCTAGGCATATATCCTATGTAAGTATATTGTATAAAAAAAGGACCAAAACCAAAATCAGGTATAAAACATTTTATGTGATGAAAAAAACAGTGTATTAATCTAATTAAAGAAATAGGTTTATGTAGAATCATAAGGGTATTCATCTTGCTACCTCCAACATACACCATGTATATAAATAATTATGTACAAACATAATTTATTAAATAATTAAGAAATATTGTGGATGAAATTATCAGGGACGGTTTAGATGTATAACAAATGTAATTGAATTTATTATTTAATAACATAATTATTTATTTATTCAATAATATTATATTAATAAATAAAATATTGAAATGTATTATTGCTTATAATAAATTCATAGTCGTTACATGTTTTCCTGATCATGATCATGGAAATCCACTGTAATTGATGAATATAAAATTAATTTAATTATTTATATAATAAGGTTATTTGGATAAATTTATTAATTTAATTAAATATGATGATATGCACATCTTCTCTTCATCCTTATTTTGTATGATCCCCCATTTTAACAATTTATTTTATGTAACCGCAAACAACATGTTCCCTACGTCATCATATAAGTAAAAATATGTTAACAAAGGATATCCCATGTGTAAGGATATAGTTTTAGATTGATATGATCTGAAACCAATGAGGAAAAAACACATGTTAATTGTAGAATTATGCAATTCGAGCTAATCATGAATCAAGAAGTTTTTCCTCTAGTGTGAAGCATTATATTATCATATTCCCAAGAAATTAACCACTAGTTAGTGATCATGATCATTCGACATATTTATTTTATTATTCTACTGCATGGTAATATATTTATATGTTTTAATATTATTTTATAATTAAAATAATAACAATGATTAATTAAATAACAATCATGTTAAGATAAAATTAACTAAATGGATTATGTTTAAATTATTTTTTGAAGACATTTTTTATTAATTATGTAATAACTATAAAATATAAAAAATATTCTTAAAGGATAAAATAAAAAAATATTTTTTCAATAAATAGATAAAATACTTGAGGTAAATATTAAGTCAAAAATTCTATCCATTAATTAATTTAGAATAAAACAATATATCCAATTTTTAGTTTAACATTATTTACGAGTCATTCATTTATGAGGGTATTCAAATGATGGTTTTGAGTTGAATTAACCAAATTTAAATCAGTATTATTTCTATATTAAATAATTGATTTGATTTTTAGGATAATGTTGAGGAAATATGACTCTAGGATTTTAGGAATTGGGGGTTCACTCCACATATCATGGAACTATTATTTTTCTATTTTTCCATACCTTATATCTAAATAGGGTTCAATAATGTGACCCAGCCTCCTCTAGGATAGGATAAATGTAATATGTATTATTTTAGTAAGAATTTTTATGATTCATGACAATTTGAATCTAATAGTGAGGTATATTGGGATTTTTCAAAATATTGGAAGACTAAAAAAGATAAAATTCAATACATCACACATAGAAATATAAATTTATTAATTTTATAAAATGTAATTCACCATGAAAATGACCATATACTTGGAATTAATATTAGATAAATTCATTATCATGACTGATACAATATTATAGGAGTTGTAAATGTACTTTTTGTTGTACAATGTAAAGATTTAATTTTCTACATAGTGGAATCCGCAATTCTAGATTAAGAGACCTTGATAGAGGATAATGATGAGTTTTACATAGCCTCCTAAAAATGCATGGGTGTTCGTACACATCCCATATAGATGGGAATTCATACTTACATAGTTCTTGAGGGATGTCGTGCAGTTTAATGTCATGGGATAAGGACGTGGTAGATATTAGTTTGTGGGAATAGAGCTCGGACTGCAGAATTTATACTCTTTTAAGCAGGTGTAGACCTTGGCCAAATCCATTAGACCATGTGAGACACACTCAATGTGGGAATCTAGGGTGGATAAGATATTTCCAATAAGTAGAATACAGAGAAAGGGGAAATGGTGCGATACCTCGAATGACACCACACCATGGACTCATTCTCTTAACGCGCGCACACACACAGAGGAATATTACCAATAGTGTCAAAATTACACAAGGACATATTACAGTGGAACAGGTGAATCATGCACCAAATATTTATTGATTAATGTGTGGTGGTGTAATGATATAGGATTAATTTTGACCATTTTTGAAACAAAGAATCCATATTGTTTGAAATGACATGGGAACAAACAATTGAGCATCGACCGCTGATTGGATTGTCAACACATGAATTATATCAAATTTCCATCAAACAATTCTTGGGTTTGTTACCCCGAGACAGTATGAGAGTGATAAGGCCTATCTTCCATGTCGTTTGGGGGTCTACTTGGATGTGAAGGAAGATGGATGCCCAACTAAATGGGATCAAGAATCATGAAAAATGGGTGAAAACACATCTATATAGAATCTAACTCTCCATGTCCCCTACTATAGTGCTTTTGGGCACTATGGTGAGTTACCAAATATTGTTGGGGGATGAATAGATCTCAAGAGGTAGGTACACACTGTGGCTATTGAAACCCCCATGTGAATGTGGGAATAATCCCAAACCGAACCACATACCCCCTCGCGATGGAATCTGAATAGGGGAGCAGAAAAATGAGGAGGTTTTTATGGAATTGTAATAGACATGAAGATGAAATGTTTGGGAATTCCTACGTATCTCGTGAGGATGACAATCAACCAAAAAATTGTTCTGGAAAATTTCGTGTAGTTTAACGTCATGCAAAAAAAGATATTGTAGATCATTGATTATGGTCATAGAGATCGGACTGTAGATTCTCAGTTTAATGTCGTGGTAGTGGGAAAATATAAGTGGATATCTCTATGGAGGGGAATACATGGTTTGGTCGTGAAAAATTTGAAGTAAATAGTGAAGAGAAAACCCTACACCACACCATGTGTTTTGAGAGGCATCCGAGCCAAGGGGCCAGACCCATAGGGAGATCCTAAAGTCTTGGGATGCTCCTAATGATGAATGTTTTGGGCATTCCTTTGAATCAAATGAGAATTTGAATCAATCCACCCATAGATCTGAAATGGTCATGTAGTTTAACATCATGTAGTGAGGAAATGGGAGTATAGAAGAATGGAAGGGGCATGTGGGATGATCATCATAAACCTGTTATCCAATGGAGTCTACACTACATCATGTTTGATCCTCCAAATGAACTATTCCCAGGAGAGAAGTCAATAAATGAATTTGGGGATATACTCTAACAATAGGCATCTAAGAATTATTATGTATCCCATAAGGATGGACATCAATCCATTCACAGTTCTTGAATATTCTATGTTTTCTAACACCATGTGGGAAGCGAATTCCAGGAGATATTAGATTATGGTTGTAGAGCTCAGACCATTTTGTAGTTTACCATCATATAGGATGAGTGACGGGTAGATTTACATCATTCAGCCTAGACAAATCTCATATACTAAAGTTATCAGGTAAAGATGTAATAGTGTATGGTCATGTGGGCCTAAGGATTGTCACTTATTCAAAGAACTGCTTGAGGAATTTTTTGTTGGTGGGAGGAGTGATCATCTCACCATCCAAGGTAAAAATGTTGTAAGCGCCATTGGGGAAAACCTTTTGAATGATGTAAGGTACTTCTCATTCGGGATGAAACCTCAGTGTTTCCTTGTTTGGTAGCATCGGCCTTTTCAGGGCCAACACCACGTCACCTTGTATGAAAGAGAGGAGAAGAACCTTCTTATGGAAAGATCTAGATATCTTTTTTATGATGCCTCTTTAGATTGTGCATGGAACAAATCCTATTCTCATCGAGTTTTCCAGCTCTTCCTGATGTATTTCTGCTACCTTATCTGGTGTATTTTGATTATAGATAGTTGTGCACAATGAAGGAAAAAGAATCTCGATAGGTATAAATGCAGCTGTTCTATACACTAGAGAATATTGGGTCACATGAGTGGAATTACGAGTCATCGTCTGATATTCCCACAGAGCATTGGGGAGTTTATTTTCCCAACTCTTCTTTTTATGACCAACAATATTCTACAAGAATTTTAGAGATGGTTTTTTGAACCCCTAGATCTACCTATTTTATTGCGTGTGATGGAGGGTGGTATGGTTAGAATGGACATTGAACATGGCATACAACTTCTTCAATTTGTATGCCCTATTTTTGGGGACTTTATCGGTGAGAACAGTATGAGGGACTCTGAATCGATAAATGATATTGGAGCTAACAAATTCAACAATAGAACGAGCCTTGACCTACATGAGTTGTACATCATCTACCAACTTGGAAAAGAAATCTGTAGCAGTCAGGATGAATATGCATTTACGAGCTGTCGCTAGTGGATATAGTCCTCTGACATCTAGTCCCCAGAACCAATAGGTATAAGAGTACTTGGTAGTGTGGAGAGGTTCTGGCGGTCGATGCACAAAATTTTTCATGGATTTGGCATGCATGTAACCTCTTGTTAAAATAGATATTGTCACAAATACTTACATGCCAAAAAATACCCCAATCTCCAGATATTGTGAGACTGTTTCATCCTAGCCAGATTAGCCCCATAGGAACCATCATGATCCACCTACATGACCTGAGAAAAATCACCTCCTTGGATTCAATAGAGGAGAAACAAAAAAAATCACATCTGCAGAGGATATGCATAAGACCAAGACTACTCTAGAGGGTAAAATGTAATTTGCAACATAAGATTTACAAACTCTTGGCTTTATCTACTGGATGACTTCAATAATAGACATACACGATAAGGGTATCATCTAGCCAGGATTCACCTCCTACACAGTGGCAGGGGGACCTTGGGGTCCTAACATGGATTCCACATTGGTAAGATATCTTACATTCAGGTTATCATCGTCATCGAGAGTGACAAGAGTGATGACTCTATAGTACGCCACATGTGTAATCAAATCATCATGGTTATTTTGTGAATGAGATGTAGCCAAGAAGTCCAAGGCATCAGGTTGACCATTTTTTGAACAAGGTACATGAGTAACTTCGGGCTAAGATGGGAAAAAGGCCATAAATTTTTGGGTATGTACCAATAGTGGTACAAGATCCAGCTTCCTGATGATGTAGTCATCGTTGATCTATTTTATGACTATTTTGGAGTCAACATTCACATGTATTTGGCGAGTATCAATCACGAGGGACTGCTCGAGACCAGTAATGAGGGCCTAATACTCTACATCTTTGATGGCACAACCTTCATATAGTAGGAATGAATATGGGATAACATCTTCTATGAGCATGATGAAGACAACATCTAGGCCCAGTCTATTGATTTTGTGATCATCGAGTCTTCTACAGGTATAGAATTGGAAAGAAACATCAATGTACATTTTAAAACATGGAAATTCTTGGCCTAACTAGAAGATTTACTCATCACAAAAATAAAGATCCATAGATTGGTCTGTGCGAGCTGGATGGGAAGTAAGGAAGTGTGCCAATGCATGTCCATTAAGGCCCTTTAAGGGGAAACCCCTGATGTCGAATAGATAGAGGAACACTTCCCACCGAGCTAGATATCCTATCACCCTAGGTTAGTATATGAGGTACATTAGGGGATCCACTCAGGAGAGTTGATTTATCTCATAATGATTCAATTAGTGTCACAATTTTTTCACTACGGATTCTAGCACGAGCCAACTTTTCTCGATAGAAGAATATTTGTTCTCTTATCGATTAGTATGCAGGTGAGATATTATAAATTTGTCTCCATTACCTCATTGCTATTTTTGGCGAGAAGGGAACTGAGAGGTCATTCCACAGCAGTCACGAAAATGAATAAAGGCCCTATAGAAACTAGCAGCATTATGACTAGAGGTTTTAACATATACTTAATGATATCCTCAAAGGTGGTATGACACTCCACATCCCACTAATAATTGGAATCGTTCTCCATGAGCCAGAAAAACTGCTTAAACATTCAAGACAGATTCGTGATGAATCTTCCTATATAGTATAAGAGTCCTTGAAATCCTTGAATCTTCAGAATAAAAAATGGTGGATACATCATAATGATGGACTCAATCTTCTCTAGAATGATCTTGATGCCTCTGTATCCAACATCGAATACAAGAAACTTTCCAGAGGTCACCCTAAAGGTACACTTCAAGGGGTTTATTTTTAGATAGCGGGATCAGAGGAAGCTGAACACATTCTCAATATCATTGACATGGTCCTGGCGCATGCCATATTTTACCACCAGATCATCCACGTATAATTTCACCAATGTCTGGATTATCTACTAACATATGTGATGCATGATATGCTGAATGGTGGAACCTTAATTATTTATACCGATGGGAATTACCTGGTAGCAAAATGTACAATGTGAGGACTGTATGCATATAGAATCTTTATCCTCAGGGGACATTCAGAGTTTATTAATCCTGGAATACCCATCCATGAAGAAGAGATCATGCAACCAAATGATGGAATATATCAATATTTCTATCGTGGTAAGGGGAAAATCATCAATCGGAAAATGATGGTTGAGATCCCAGAAGAAGATGAAGACTCAGATATGTCCATTTTTCCTTCTGTTGGGAAAAATGTTGGATAACCATCTGGGATACTTGAACTCCTTGAAAATTTTGTCTCTGATGATCTTATCAATTGCTGCTTCATCAATGTAATTGTGAGAAGGGTGTATCTTTCTGTGAGGCTATTTGAACTAACAATATCTTGCTGGAAGACCGAGGTGGTGGACGACGACCTGAGGATCTAGTCCTGGTATCCTTTCATAACTACAAGAAAATAAATCACAATGTTGCTATAATAAGATCATGTATCACTGTTTCTTTTCAACATGAATAGCAGCACTGATTAATGTGGGGTACAGATCTGTCTCATTACCGAGGTTCTCTTGTACCAATTCATTAACCATGATGGAGACACCATCATTGAATCTGGTGGGAGAATCCTAAAAATTTTATTCTTCATTAATGAAAGTAGGATTATCCATAAGAGGAAATTATTTTAAGATAGTAGACTGTTATAGGATGGTGGTTCCATTCTGAGCTGTGGTGGATATTGCATCTGGGAGCTCTTGTACTGCTGAAACCATAGTAAGGAATGTCATCGACCTGATCCCATCTATCCTTCACCCCAAGGGGCCTCACTTCATGATATAAATGATATAGTGGCATGTTGTCTTGATCAATTTTAACCCATCCTAACGAAACAAGAAAATATGATATATTATCATTTCAATGGGGTGGACATTTCGATAATTTATGGGATTTTTGGGCTATATGGTCACCTGATATTGATTTTTATTGGAATATGAGGTGATCCACTGGAATCCCTTGGACATTGGAATGTGCTTCACCTAGTTCTAGAGAAAATAAATAATATCAAAAATCTGGATTTTTGGCCTGCAATCGGTGGATGGGGAATATGTAGGAATCATCTAGTCCTATCTACAGGTAGGTTGTAGCTGTAGCAAGTTCACCCTCACTAGCATGAATCAGCTTGTCCCTACTCATGTAATATTGTGCATCAAGATAGAGAGATTCATAAGAGGAAAATGGATATGAATCACTATAGAGTACACCTACTCGACCATTTATTGAGTACTTAAGGCATTGGTGATATGACTATGAGACTTCCATGTGTAGGTGGAGTTATGGTCTACCCATCAATGCATTGAAGGTGGTGTCTTATTAGACAAAAATGAATTGGGAGCTAGCTATTAGGCCACCAAACATGGTATTCAGGTGTATATTTCCAACTAATGTATGTTTCATCCTTTCATAACCTTGAATTTTCATGTTATAGGGACTCATATAATCCCTGGACAACCCCATATTTCGAAGTGTCAGGGTGGTGATTTGGTCGATTCCTAACAATATGTCAACAAGACCTTGATGAAAATCCATGATGTTTAAAAGGAATGTGTTTTGAAATGGGTGGATATTACCATGTATGGGAGAGCCTTCTTCTTATCCAAAGAAATAAATAATTTCCTCACATTTGACATCCTCGAATGCCTCAACATGGATGGTTACTGTGGCTGATTACTCTTTCAAAAACTAGAGGGATATTCTTAAAGCACTAGTAATGTATTTTAAATTATACATTGATATGTGAATAGCCTTGATGATAGATATCCCTGTAGTCATTATGGAAATGTTCTTAAGGACAACATACATAGGTTCCATGCTTTAACATCTGCTTACTGGGGGTTATTATACGGTAGGAGGAAAGACATAATCTTCTGGTTGAATCAATGGATGACTATTTTTGGGAATATCCCTCTGCTCACTAGTCGGATTGCATGGGGAGACTAACAAATGAAGTCTATAAGACTGAGGCAAGTACGTAATAGAACAATAATGATCTCATCGCGATCGTGGGGGCATTTCATGATCAAGAATGACAAACAGTAGTGGATTCAGATATTAAAAAATTAAAGATGAGAAGGTTGTGCATACGTAGCTCTCTGATGGTCCTATTGTCTGGTTCGAATGGCATGAACTTCATGGTAGGAATCAATGATCGGGGAATCTTTACGACTCCCATAACCACGACTCCATCGATGCGGGAGATGTCTGGGGATGTTAGGAGGATCCGTGTGGAGTTCCCCATTGTTGGAAATCATGTAGGGGTTTACCAGATCCACATTATTAACTGAAGAGTACCCTTGGCCATCACTTGCCGAAACCTCCACCAAAATATAGATTCTAGGGATAATCTCCATATATTGGGGAATGAATTCGGCAATAGTATGGGATTATGTGATCATCGATTGGAGGTTTTGTTTCCCCTTGCACTATTGATGATTTCCCTTTTGGAAACTGGAATATGGAGATACCAATGTAGAAGAAGTATCTATAGGTGAAGCGATGAATTTGGAAGGTTCAGGTCAATTAAACTATTCACGGATAATACAATGGTCATGGGTGGATACCTTATGATAAATCCAATCATCATATTTTTGGGACCTGCAGTTGGGAACCTGCTTCCACTCACCTTCTCTATCACTGTCGCTACCAGGTATCATGAATACACATACCGCTAATTCATGTGAAATGACTAATATGACTATGTTGTTATTAACATGTTCTTGGAGATAATCGTTAAACATATAGCAACGCATGGGATTGTTTCCCATAATCCTATGATAGGGGTAGTAATTGGGTCAATCAGTGAGATCCACCTCTTAATGTACTTAGTATTCCAGAAACCATAGATTCCTATGTTACAATGCACTTTAAAAATATCAGGGGACTTGAGCCTCATTAAATGAGTAGATTTAGTTCCTTATAACTGAGAAGGGGGGTCTTGGATCTTGGATCAGATGAGGGGCCGGAGGAGCCTTCTGAAGAGGTGGATCGTTTTTGTGTCCCCTAGGTGGTGGTGGCATGATACACGGGGGCACCTAACATTCTGAGGTGGGCTTTGCAGGACCTGGTGTTGGACATGTGGTGAAGGACCGTGGCGAGGCTACGGAGGTGGATCCATGGGTAATAACACTAGATACCTGGAGGTGAATATTTGTGCTACTTTGGTGGGCTCAGCCTTAGCGGCCCTTATCGAGGGAACTACAAGAGGGAATGAGTGTTCCATTTTGGCATGCTGTAAGGATTACTCTAGACACTATTATTTGTTAGAGAAATCCTCAAATCCCCCATGGTAGTTCTGTGTGATGATATAGGGGACCAGTTCAGTATTGAAATTCTTCAGAAAAATTTTCAGCAAATGAGTGAGTGGAATATATAGTGAGGAGGTGAGATCATTCCACCGAGAGACAATATCTGTGACACACTCACCATGCCTCTTATTACATATGAAGAGGTCATAAATACTCATCTTCTTGGTGGGATAGTTGAACTGGTAAAGAAAATTCCTACAATGATCTTCACAGCTGGATACTAACACAATGGGTAGTTGGTTTTACTAGACAAACACATTTCCTTCTAATTATTGTATGAAACACCAGAGTTTGGAATCCTATTTATACTCTAGAGTTCCCATATTGGGTCCACACCATGAGATAATGTGGGAGAGATCCTGATACGGATCACCCTTCCCATTAATGGGGATAAGGTTGGGTTTCCAAAACCATGATGTTCTGGCATATCATCCACCTATACTGGATATGGCATGCCACCACGTGGGATTTCAACCTACCGAGTTTGCAATTCCTTGATGTGGGATACGAGCAATTCCATTGGATCATATGGGCATGGATACATGTGTTTGAGAGGTTCCCTGATGACCATTACATTTTCAGGATCTCCTACAAGAAAAGCATGCCCAAGGGATCAGGGAGAGGATGGTGGGTGTCCTACGAAGCGGCCAGGGGATCCTGAAATAGTTCTCCATGAGTGTTTTCCCACTCTTCAGGTGGATATTGTGAGTAATTCCATTCCATATTTTTATAATCTCTAACATCTATCATGTCTACATGGACAGTATGGTTAGGGTAACCTAGATTCAACTTGATAGGGGGAAGTTGTACCTACCCCTGCTTCCCTAGTTGAGGATCACCATAGTCTGGTCATTGTTCTGCAACATGTTCAAAAAAAGGTCATCGACCATCTTCTCATGCTCAGTGATTTTTTGACTCAACACATCCTTTTTGGGATCATATTTTGTCTTCTACACTGACCTCGTTGGGTTAGAGGGTTTGACGACCCCAAGATTATCTTATCCATTATTGGAATTCGGCCGAGGGATACTGATTCGGTGGGTATGAGAAGGCCCAATAAATTTATTTGGTGTGTGATTGACCCTTCCCAAAGGATCCAATAGTTGTGGAACACCCACAAGGGGTATGTTATCTTCAAGGATTTATAGGTCATTCTATCCCACAGATTTTTTATCCATTTAGCGATGGCAATACATGGAGGAATATTCTCAATATTTCATGTCCAATCGTTATAGATCCATATAGAATTGAAATGATGTGCCACATACTGAACCCATTTTTGGACCTGAATGTGGGTGGAATCCTCATTAATAATCCTGCAGATCACATTAATGATCTAGATGCACCATTGTGGGTGGGGCCGATGGAGACCAAGTGAATCGGGGCATTGGGCCACATGGAGCGCAACTAAGATGACCATATGACATTGCTAGCCAATGTTATCAAAGTACTCATGAATCATGGGAAATAAAACTCACCAATAATGGAGACAAAAGTGTGTCACCAAGAGGGTATGTAGAAAGCATGTGAACTCCTATTTGTCATGTGATTCCAATGTTGTGAATTTTTTGGTTGCATCTGGCTAGAACAACTCTGGGAAATGATCCGCTACATGGATTTCCTACAAGCTTCTCAGCTCAGACTCAAGATCCGACACTTGGATTATCCATTCATTAACTTGGGTAAGATGAGGGGCTAATAACAGAATTGAAGAAGATTATAGAGAAGGTAGAATGGATGGTGGATATTATGGGGAGAAAGATGATAAGACCCCACATCATGGAATGAGCTCACAATAATGAAACTATTGATCCACCACATCCCAGTAAGACGGACTAGAGACCACAACGTCTTGTACAGGGGCTATGGTTACTAATGGTGGTTCAGGATGCTATTCATATTCTATAAATCACCAAATAACTCTGAGTGATCTCCGGTTGAGGATGAGAATGACACTATTTAAGATAGGGAGTATTTCTCAAGAATACCCAAGAAAGAGTTCCAATACTCATCCTCATAGATATATCTTTGGGGGGAGGCAAGAATCCTTTGGACCTCACATTATAGACGGATGAGGCTGATATGAATCATTCCTTCCATAGTCCATGACACAAATTATTATGGTGAGGGTTCTATTACATAATCACATTCTGTCTTAGAACATGATAATAATAAGGGATTATTCGCACTCTAAAAAATCTCAATATTCTTCGTATGGTGTCGATGATCCACCCTCCTTCTCGAGATGGCTCTTTAGGAAATGGTATGTTTTTGGAATGATGGGCGAATTCGACCAGTTTGGTGCTGGGGCAGAGAGGAAATCTTCCTAGGTGAGCTGGGGAGATAGGGGTACCAAGACATATGTCGAAAGTAACACTGGTAGGGACTCAATGTCCCATAGATGATGCCTGAATGTAATCACTGACGGAAGTGCTGGAGGGGTAGGTCCTCTACCAGAGTTGGTGGAAGTATTGGAAGTATATCCATGTAAGTTTCCCCTATAAGAAATGGTATGAGGAGGGCCTTCATATTGGTCAAACTAAACAAGGGGAAGACCTCCGTACTTGGTTCCAATGAAGTAAAGAAAACATATGATTCTCTGATTGTTGGGATGAGGAGGAACATCATATCATTGACCTTGTCTCAGATCGATGCTGGCATGGCGAGTACCTCCAAATTGATCTTGTGAATGTGGATGATGTCTTTTCTAAATGGTGGTGTCACGAGGAGAACCTCTCTACTGGATGTCATTGCCAAGGACCGGCCCACAACGGATGCCACCTATATGAGCGACTAGGAGAGTAATCCCAACCGTCCGTGGGGAGGCTGGGGCCTGAAATTGGTTCTGGTGTATAAGTTCCCATATTCAGTATAAATGGGGCATGTTTGGTATAGGTCAGTGGTGGCATGGTCCATGGTGTCTGCTGATGATGACGCCCCCCTAATGGGCTTCCTATTCTGCTTGCTCCCGATATTGGTGTCGAGTTAATAGGATTGGGGCTGGTGGTACAAGTGTCTTACTCACCGTCTCCTCATCATGTGGGGCCTCTTGGTGGTGCTAAAGCAGCCTAATGGGATCCCTACTTGGTGGCCCTGTGGATGGGATCATATATGGTATGGTCCAGACATCCCTCAACTCATCGGCGTAAGGGAGTGAGTCGTCAAAGAACTATGTGGAGAGTCTTCCGAAATGATTGTTGGTCATATTGGGGATGTAAAGACCCAGATTTTTTCATGTAATTTTTTTAATTATATGGGAATATTTCATGTCTGTGAAAATTAAAGGTGCATGATTCTGAGGTTTGGTGTTCCTAGAATGAATTTGTGAATTTTTTTTTGCGTACATTCAGTAAACATGGGAGTGGGTTTTTGTAACCATTGAACCAGTGCTAGGAATCGAAATATGAGGGCACCATTGAACACGAAGCCCCGATATTCTCTTAAGGAGACCTTCACCTTGACTGTAGTAGATCGTGGGTGGAAATTATTTTTGAAACATTTCCAGGGAGAAAATAAGATGAAGATGGTTTTTTTTTTTGAAATTTAATCCACCCTTTTGAAACATAAAGGTCAGGACCACATGATTGTGGTCAGGCATTTAATTCCCTACATTAAATTCCCAGTTACATAAAATATGTAACCACGTTACACCTTAATTAATAGGATTCATTAATTCAGAATTAATGAATCATCATTGAACTCTTGGATTTCTCCAAATTAAATGTTCAAAATTAATTTAGTTACTGTAAAAACATTATTTAAATTATTGCTTAAGATTATATAATTTGGCACCTCACCTCTCGCGGGAAATGGGGTTTGGAAAAGGAGGGGAGAGATTTGGAGAGTTGGAAGGAGCATTCTCTAACAAAGGAGATCCACAAACGAAGAAAAAATTCATGAATCGAAGAATGAGGAACCAACCGTGGAGCATATTGCAGGAGTGATGAACACCGACGTCAATCTTCAACGAATTTTCTTCTTCCTCATGCCACCTCTGACAAAAAATTGAGGTAGGTGTTTGTTTTTAATATGATTGAATTTATTTATCGATTATTTATATTATGGTTTCAGAATGACGATGGAAACAATAACATGGCCATCATCTCACGCATATACCTTTCCTCTTATCTTCTGATTCACTGTGCATTCTTCGTGTGTTTTTTCAACGCCATATATTTAAGGGTGTTGAAAAGAAATTATTATGATGAGCACAACATATGGGAGTAGAGCCCTTGAACCAAGGATCAAGAATATGTGATGATTTTATTTTTTGGTCTTGGAACGAACCTGCAATGTCTCACAGAAGAAGGTGGCGCCCGACACCCGACCGACCACGATGATGGAAGTGACGCGCACGTCCACATCGCCGGATGATGAGGATGTCATGGTCCGTCAGCCGTGGAGGGGCAGGGTGGCGGCCGGAACCTAGCAGCCATGTTACAAAGTGGCGATGTGCATCTATTCCCCTATAGGAGGAAGAGGCCATGACCGGTTGGCTACGGTGGAGGCAGAAGAGTGGCCAACTGTGTGTTAGCCGCGATGGAGCAGCAGCGCGCTACCGCGCCACTAAGAGGAGGACCAGCCGGCCGTAGTAGTACGGAGGGAACCAATCGAATCCCAAGGTGAATTAGAAGTTCCTAAAGGTGTTGAAAATTTCCCTTCCAAATGAAATAGGGATTCTCCCCCATTGGCACGAGCTCGCGTGGACCTCCCAGTGGGTTGTGCCAGAAGGCCGCACCCGTAGGATGCGCCACCAGGCCAAGCCCAGCGGGCCGGGTCGCATCCTTCGCAGGCCGATATAGACCACGGCTTAGTGGGCCCAGCCCACCACAGCCCAGGCTAAGTCATCCAGACACAAATCGCCCAGATTGACCTAAACCAGTTCGGGTTGGTCCGGTCAGTCCGACTGGGTCGGACCAGACCTGGGCCCATCTCGAACCGGTAATGCCTTTTCGGCCATAACATCCAAACTGGGCATTCTATTGAAGAATCATCCGCGGAACCAGAATCTTAGAATCCATATATTAATATGGAAATACTCTACTTGAGTTTTGGATACTGTTGGAGTACGACTGGGTTGGATCGATCCCTGAATCAAAAAGGGACCTTAGAGCGGAAACACTATGAACTTACAGACCGGGTGTCCGATTGACTCACTGTCTATTGCGTTGGGTAGCTTATGACATGAAAGGACTTTGGGAAACATATTCATGGATATTAGGGTCTACTGAGGTATGTTCTATAACTTGGGGAGCGGTTCTCCCATGCGCTCTATTTACGGAACTCTTAGACTAGATGAGACATGACGACTATTGACCGATTCAACTCGGAGTGACTCAATAGGCCCAGTGGGGAGTGACTCTAAATGATAGAGAAGACATACAGTACATGAAATAATGAGTATATCGATAGGCCATGAGTTGGAGTGCCTCTGTGTGATGTAGTAGACCCATGATGGGGAGTGCCTCTGTGTGACGTGGCAGAACCACAATACTCAACATGAGGGGTACCTTAGTAGTCCATGGTTAGTGGGAAGTGCCTCTATGTGATGTGGAAGGCTCACTGTACTCTATATATGGGGAGTTATCTAGAAGCTGAGATGTTTAACGTTGTGAGTAGGGATGATAGTTTTTATTATCCTTAGAGAATCTTGAGGCTGGATATCATATTTAATAGAGATCATGTCTGGGTTAACAACATAATCCTGTTTCTCAAAGTGGAATACATGGTTCGAGCTCAGTCTTATATCTTCATGGTGTACATGTTTCGTACATTATTTTTGTGGTGATACTTGTGTGGTACTCATACCCTCGTGGTATTAGATGTGTGGTATTCTTCCATCCTTTGTGAGTTTGCTATATTCTGAGAGCTTAGGTATATGAAGGGGAATATACCTATATAGAAATGACTATTGTTTCTATGTTTTGGGGTTTATAATTTTTTGGTTAGAGAGACCTTCAGGGGTCTTGGGGTCCTTACTGAGTATCATTATACTCACCCCAGAATGGGCCATGCATGCACATTGTTTTTTCTGGTGGAGAAAACAGACAACACAGACTGAGGAAGAGGGTACCTGGATTGGAGGCTGCTTAGATTAGGAATTTTGATGAGGTGATCTGCAGAGACTATCGTTTGAGAGATGTACCTACCCTACATGTAGGATCCTTGTTGGGTGTTCATAGGACTTGTACTCATTTGTTTTTGTAATTTCTAGTTTTTCCTGTACTTTCCAGTTGGGCTAGATTTCTGGGCCCCTTTACTTTCTGTAGACACCCTGTTTGCTATTTAGTTTACCTTGTTTTTGTATATGGTTGTGTTCTTGGTTTGTGTGAGTTTACAGTTTATAAATGCATCACCTTCCCATTTTGGGGAATATGCCTTTCGGTGCTTGCCGCCAAACCCTGGCCTATGGATGGCAGGTTTGGGGTAGTAACGACACGAGCCCTCTGGGTTGGGTCATGACAGGGGAGTAGAAACTCCTTGCGTGACCCTTAGGGGCTACGGTGGCGGTGATGGAGAGAAGCCTCCATGTCATGTCGGTCCATATCCCTAGTTCGGATAATCCCCTCTTCCTCATATTGTCGAACGAGGTCATTAATAATTCTATTTTTAATGAGTTTTTATTGGGAGATGTGGTGTGGGTACCAAATAGCAATGGATGAGGAGGCCATCAAAAAAGATATGGAGCCACGTGTGATTTCAGAATAGGTGTTTCCTTGTCCCCCATGTCGGTAGGTGGGGTTTAGTGGTTTCCATTCATGGAAGAAGGGGTCCTGAAAATTATGGACATTCAACCTATAGTGCTAAAAGGAAGAAACTGACATCTAGGGCCCCATTTCTATTTCATCTACCCTGATTTATAAGAAGGAACTACCCTGACATCATCACAGACTAGGATTTCCAACGTTGAACTTCTTCAATATCTAGTGAGTATCACACCCAACCCACTATTTTCATGGCAGGACCTAACACCTGATAACTAGATCCAGTGACACTATTATCCACTCATGTATCAAATTCTACTAATCTCCACATTGAGGAGAATAAATTCACGGTGGGTTAACCATTTCTATTTTTAGAACATTCACCGTGGTGGGCATCCGTATATCGAGGATGCACTGATTGTTTCTCCACATTCCCATTTCCTAATGGTGGGTGGGATCCGTCACTTATTCTGGGAAATTTTCTCCTTGACGAAAACATAATGATGGGATTTCAATTTCTCCATATGTTGATTACTCCATAGAACATGTCACCTAGTTCAGGTCTCCATTATAGATTAAGAAGTTCTTCATGAAACTCTTCTTCATACCATATCTTCGCGGAAAACGATTAACTATGTTTCATATGTCCTGAATTTTATAGGGAATATGTCTGGTAAAACACCATCGATTAGGGGAGTAGTCACATTGTATATATCCGGAGTGTCTGGACGTTGAAACCTTGATGCAACTGGATTTCTTCCCCTTATGATATGGCTTCTTGAGGTTGTGGAAACCCGATGAATCCCACGTTGAGTGTAGGGAATTATATATCATAGGCATATCTCTAAGGTTTTACTCATCTTCCCATCTCTAACATAGGGTATTCCGTGAGTTTAATTTCTTGTAGAGACAAATCGGATTGATCAGAACACTAATAGGACTAGATCAGATGGGTGTATCCCCACAAGGGTCCACCTAGGGGGTTTACTAGATGAGTGGATCAGAATGTCCAATGAAGACAGATCTGCAGTTTCTTGGGTTCCTATAAAGATGAATCTAGGGTTTATTGGTGGCTGGGATTGATCCTTTGAGAGGTTTATTGCATACAATATATTGTAGATAGGGATAAAAACCAGATTATTTCAAAGGAATAATCATTGAATCAGGGTGTAAACAAAGTAAATCAACCCAAAGACAATATGAGGATTACATTCGAATAGAGGCCCATCATAAGAGAAATAATCTTGGTTGGATGATTATGGATTGTACATGGCTTATTCATTGTTAGATACCCTTGTGCTGTAAGGAGCGATGATGGGATGTATGAGTTGATCACACTATGATGTGGTGGCCTATGTAAGAATTTAAATTGATGATGGATGGTTGGACTACATGGATTAGAGAAATGGGGAGAAACCGACATGAAGGAAACAACGATGTTGGTTCTGAACCTAATTGAGGTTCCATACGTATCCCTATGGTATGTGATTAAATTCCAGGTAGTTCGGTGGGGCTATGGGATACCTGAGGAGGAGGACCATGAGGATAGATGCATAGATAGGACCTAGAGGGAGCTGATCCACTGGGGCAGGGCATGAACATCTCAAAACAAAAAGGCTCATGGGATATACTTGGATGAGACAAGAGTGATGGGCTTGGACCTCCTGGTGGCTTCCTATATATCCATGTAGTAGGGAATATATGTCAGTGTATTTCAAGAAGGGGAATGGAATTGGGGTGTATGTATATGACATTATCCTAAAAGAATGACGAGGGTTACACATGGTCAGCAGACTAAGGGTTGGTCTGATGCAACTATGGTACAGAACAAGGATGGGTGACCTAGAAAAAGGGGACACTGCAATTCTGTAATGATTGGGGTTGCACCTCACGGAGGCTTCCTACACACCCTGCCTAGGATATATGGATCAAAACCCATATAGTTTGAATGGGTTAACCAATGTTTGGTGGTTATCCTTACTGAGGCTTCCTATATACTCTTCCTAGGATATATTGATAAAAACCTACAGTGATTGAATGGGATTACCAATTATTGGGGTTGATCATCCCGAAGGCTTCCAACATAAGATACCTATGAGATAGGGATCAAACACCACCTAGTTCGAATTAGTTTACTGATGTTTAGGGTTTAACCATAGGGTGGCTTCCTACATACCCTAAAAATAAGATAAGGATCAAAACCCATGTAATTTTTATAGGTTTACAAATATTTGGGGTTTAACCTTGGCTGGGCTTCCTACTTACCCTGCATAAGAGACAAGGATCACAACCCACATATTTCAAATGCACACAGTTTAGCGTCATGCGAGACGAAAGGGTAATATGGTTTAACATCATACAAGATGAGGGTTAATCGACGTAAAGTGTTCGAGACTAATGGAAGATGGGATTGAACCTGATGGAGGATTCCAATGTAACTATCTTGGATAGGGGTAATAATCAAACCCTATATAGTTTAGAATGGGATATGGGGATTACATGCTTATGTTGATGGTATAGGATGGCATGTTTAATTACTACTCTGAGCCCATGTTATTCATGATCGGTTTGAGAAATAAAAGGCATCAAATATCTGATGATCGCATTCTGAAAGGTGCGTAAATGAGGAATAGAGAGGGGCTTAGGTGTGGTTAGTAGCACAAATAGGAAATAGGGTATTACACTTTTTTAGCAGCCCAATGAGATAAAAATTGGGACTTACACAAGAAGGAAGGCTCGGTGGTGATAAATCCCAAAGGGAGAGGGATGTGAAAATGAAGGTCCATGATCCCATCTCTTATCCAATATTTGAGCACAGAAAAAGAGAGTATGAGCAGGGATGGTACCTCATATCATGAAGGATAGGGGATTACACCATGATGGTATCCCTTCCCCCCTGGACATATTTCATTCCATAAAAGAGGATCTCATTCTATGTAAGAATTATATCACTCATGCGGACACAGTGGGTGTGTACAATGTCTGATATGGGTAACCCTACTTATATTTGATTGAGAGGGGCCATAGTATAACGTCATGTGCTGAGGAATATGGTTCATGGTAGTTTAACGTCATGTATCTTAGACGAGGTGTGTTCATTCCATATTAGATGGACTTACATAACTTATACCCTCCCACCAATGGGGTAGGGATGGAATGAACAGTGCAATGGTGATGTGGTGTTATAGAGTTATCCATTAAGGTGATCACATTAGAATGGTTACAAGAAGATTAAGTTGATACTCGCATGCATATGAGAAGAATCATGTGGCCAAGAAACAAAATATAATGCACCACCCAAGGGACCTTGAAATCAATTTACATGAACCTAGAGGGTCTTACGAGAAATGGTTGTGTAATTAATATGATCTTGGAAATATTCACATCACGAAGAGGATGTATATTGTGATGGAAGGATGCTTCATGAATATGATATCCCTCATGAAGGGAAATTATTTCCAATGGGGAGGGTCTTTGTGAACATAAATGGATTCTCTAAGAGGAGGTCCTTCGTGAACGTAAAAGGATTCACAATGAGAAGGTCCTCAAAAAATGGAAACAGCTTTGCCAAGTGGAACCCTTTATAGAGAAGAGAATAACCTTATTGTATCCCTATTTCATTGGAGATGTTTTCCTAAAGGCTATATGCTTCACGAATCCTCGAGCACCTCGAAGGGGACCCTTATTCTAGAAAAGGCATATTCCATCGTGAAGGGAATCTCTACCATAGACAGCGGATGGAAATAATGAAAAGTGGTATGGATCGAAGTTTCCATGTACCTTTGGCGTTCCATTTGAAGGTTTCATGAACATATAAGGGAAAAACAATCTTGTATGTTGAATGGGAAGAGTCAAAATGGGTTGGAAGAGAATTTGAGCCTTCTATTTATAAGAAACCGTGGTCAGTGGGGTCATCGTACCTACTGCAGAGATGGGTGACACTATGGAGAAGTTCCCCTCTCTCACCCATGTTATCCACATGGAGGGTTCTTGACACAATACTGAGATCCATCGATGTGGCCACTGCGGAGTAGGCTGGGGAGGGAAGGACGCCATGGAGGGACTTCATGACAGTGTCAGACTTGTGTAGGGTCAGGACACCGTGAACTATCTCAAGGAGGTATCCACATGAAAATGCACCTGCACTAGAGTTTTTCCAAAAGATTACATTTTCATATGTCTTAAAGGAACATAGACCCTTTCGGAAGGCTGGTTCCCTAGATCACATCGTTGAGTCTGCGGAATGAGTGGGACACATATTTTGGCTCCAACACTATCAAATTAGTTTTTGTATGTAAAATGGTTTAGGTCATAGGAAATACTAATACCCATTGTATGAGAATATGGATATTCATGTAAATTTATAATGATACATTATTAATATGAAGTTATTATTTAATGATAAGGATATCCATCACAAAATTTAGTGATATTCGAATGATAATTATTAAGAATATGTTTTAGTAAATTAATCATTAAACATCCCAATGTATCCCATACCACTATAAAAATTTAATTAATATTTCCCATGTCAGAATTTTTTTAATAACAAGAGGAAAAAGGATTCATGATATAATTTATAAAAGGTGATGTATATACACAAAAAATATATATAAGGGGTGTATATGATATATTCTTTACAAAAATAAAAGTAAGACAATAACACCTTACCTTAACAATCCTTTTTTGGGTGGTATTTATTATTCTGTATAGTGATTTAAAAACTTTTACTAGATTTTACTAGGACCATACTCATCTATATAATTTCATTTATTAATTTCTTATAATATCATATTTCATGTTTGTTAATAATCTCTAATTATTTGATTATTTTGGCTATTAAATGCATAATGTTTCCAATTATGTTTTGACTTTTTTTGTTACTATTATTAAATAAATCATCGTATAATCATATCCAGAATGTAAAACATAATTTCTTATCATTTATACATAGTATATATGTATTTGTGGTTTTTTATAATATTTGAAATTTTGAAATTAAGTTCACCATTTATAGAGATAGTAGGTCGGACATATGCATAAATGCTACAATAATTTATTTTTTATATTATAATTACGAAATATAAATGATATATATATATATTAATTCCATTTGAATATATATGTTATATATGTTTCATATGATTATTAAAAAAATCTTTTATATGTTCTATGTATGGCATGAATGAGTCATATTGTTTTTTGGGGGTGGTAGTCCACACTTCTCAAGTAAAATAATCATATTTGCAAAGAATGGAAAGAATACAGGCACGTTCTAAATAAAAATAAAATAATAAAAAATAAATTATAAATAACATATATATCATATATAATTATCATTTACATCATAATGGCCACCATGTTAGTTGGTAGGGGAAAATTAAACTATCATCTTTTCGTAAGGCAATAGTTCACTGTACATAGAAACAATATATTTGGTACCCATTAGATGGTGTTTTGCATAAGTTTAAGAAGAAATATTAACATATAAATATAATCGTATATTGAGGATATTTTTTTATTTAAATGAGAATATAATTAAAATATTTCATTGGTTGTATAATATAAAATAAACTAAGAAACTAGGGAGAATATGATACCTCTTAATTGGGTAACTTATTTTGGTTTATACCAAAAGGATTCCTTGGAAAAAATTATTCCCAATGTGATTATTCTAGGTAGAGGGGAGGGATTTTGGGGGGCAATTTTGGCATGACATGCCCATTACTAACATGTTTTAGAGGTGATAATTAGTGAGAAAGTTTTTGACCTTTTATAGGGAAGGAAAATGACTCTCATGGAAGTTTTGAAATCATGTTAGGTATAAACATGTTCTTACATAATTAAAATTTATACCAAACCTTCAAAACTCATTAATAAATGGTTTAGGGCTCAAAAATAGCCATAATATGGGTGTTGGTTATGTGTATAGGAAATTTGGGCGCTTAAATTTAGGGTTTAGTCCCTTCTATCTTATCTCCTCTTTAATCAATATAATAAATTTTAATTACATTCAATAATAATTTAGTTTAAAAATAATGAGTATAATTTTATAATAAATGTATAATCTTGATTACAGTGCAGTAGGTCTATTTTTTTAAAATATAATTCATTGATGCTGGAAAATTAATATTAATTATAATATTGAAGATGAATGAATTAGCAGGGTTTCGTAGAAACGTTTTCAACAGATTGTTATGTTTTAAAATTTAATTTCGTAGTGAAAATGATTTTAATAATAAAAAATGATTTAATATATTTAAATTTTTTATAATATGAATATGTAACTATATAAAATATACTTCATCATTAACAAATTTTTTAAAGTAAAATAATTTTTTAACTGAAATGTTTTATTTTTAGAGGAAATCATCTTGGACTTTATTACATTATGCCTCACAAGGATTCTGTGTACTCCATCCATATTTTATGGATACCATTATTTCTTAACTAATATATAATAATATGATGATTACAATTAAAAATGATGTTTCTCAGAAAAAATGCACAAATTAAACTTATGATAATATTGATTTTCTAAATTCCAAATGAAGTTTGTTTTATGAAATTCATATCATAAATGTGTCAAAATATATATTTAAAATATGTTCACCACTAAAAGGTGGTAAAAATGACTTAATATAAATATAAGATTTTATGTGTAATATTGAGTTTGTTATTATCATGTGCCTATGAAATATATTAGATGAATATCAAAAAGAATTATTTAAATAGATAAAAAATAAACATCATTAATATCAGTATGTAATGTTAATTAATTATGTATATAATGATAAAACTACATTGGAATCATAAAAATACAAATATTAATTTTCATATCGAATTGGTTTTTATTTTTGTCTTTCTTTAATTTGTAGCCAGAGATCTAATTTTTTATTTATATAAACAATAATTTTACATAAAATAGTTAAATCTATTTAAAATATATATTTTATATCTTATTATATTAAATATTAATTTTTTGCTAATATATTATTACTTGAAAAAAATCGTTCTTTCATGTAACAAAAGCTATCGAAGAAGGAATCAATTTCATTTATAGGAAGATATTGAGGGTGTTCTCTATTTATTGAAACATAAGATAACTTGGTGTATAAAGCATTAAAAAATATATAATATATCATGTCTATTTAAAATATTAAATATATATTATGGTATCCATGTCTAATATATCATTACACGCTAGGTGTCATGTGTCATTCATGCTATCAAATACAATATTCATAATCAATACTCTCATTGTTTTACACAGTACCCACACTAATTAAATTACATACTAACAATTTAAACTATCTCATAGTCATCTAGGGATTTTAAATGATCTATTATTGAAAGGATAACAACATAAAAATTGTTAATATTTCATCTTATTAATAAGAGATAATGGAAAGTATAATGACCATGTAACTAGATTCCCTAATAGTAGGAAATCCTTAGGAAATAGAAACATGGATATAGAATATATTGTAAAATAATCATGTTATGATGGAGAGTGGTAGAGGGAATGTATAGATGAATGTTTTTACCACAAAACTGTAAAACAATGGTGTGAATAAAGGTTATTAATATAATAAAAAATGATCATAATAGGACAACATTTTTGTTTCGAAACCCCTTTTTATATGATTATATAATTATTTCACACTAAAAGGATATATCTAAATATATGTCTATATAAATTTAATGTTTTATTTTATTTCTCATTAATTTATTTCTACTTCTTCTCTTAGAACATTATATGTCATATGATGATGTAATAAATTATCCACTAAAACATCATCCATTGATCATCATAAACCATCTTATAAATGGTCACAAATTCTAGTTGATTATGAACTAGTCACTTCTGAGGGAATGTCAATGAATTTACAAAATTTATTATCATTATCCTTTAATCAACATAGATAATCTACAAATTTTCACATTACAAACATGTGAATAACATCATTTTGTATCCTATTAAAATATTAAAAGAATACCAATTTCCATAAATCATTATAGGAAACATTTATTCACCCTTATTCCATATGTAAGAAACATGTTGTTGGATATATCCCTTAAATCAAAATGTAATTGAAACTCTACCAATGATAGAATAAGGAAATTTTCAAGATGTCAATAATAAGTTCCAATGTAGTCATCACATTCCACATTTAATAATTTATTCAACACTATCTCAGAATAATGAACATATTAAGGGGTTTATTTCCCTTAATAATGTGTTTTCTGAAAATGTTTTCTTTATACTAAATATCATTTCATTGTAACAATCAACATATGATACCAAATCCTTAATTAAAAAGAAAATAATCACAATCATCATATATTTCTTATAACCATCACACTGCTTGTAAAATATACAAATGATATATTTATTTCATAGACATATTTATGATTCCTCTTCATATGTGGTAGTATCATATTTTGATGATTATCTAATAGTATCACTGGGTGTATATTTCATTGACTCTTGGTAAATTGATTCACATAGTGTCCCAAATCCTTTTAGTTGAAGCGTTATACATTGGTAACCTTTTTAAAAACCTTGAAATCATGAAAATGGTGTCCTTTTGTGTGTACATATAAAAAAATATAATTCCCATCATGAATATACCATAGTGATTCTTTAAAAAGTTATCATATGTGGGAAAACCATTATTTCCATTCCACCCTTTAACTAACTTTTTCACTTCCATCATCATCATTATTTCCTACCATTCAAAGCCATTTGCAAAGGTGAATTCATTATTTATCCTGATAAAAAATGATATTATTTCCTCATAATATCTAAATACTTGGGAGATTATTTCGCTTTTATGTGTTTATTTAATCTTCAAAAAAAATATGATCCTCATCACTCATTGGATCAGTAGAATTGGAGGAGTTCCCATTCCTTCTACTAGGAACAGTTTATAAACAAATAAATATAATGGATTAGCTTCTAATATTATAATCATTTTATAGCTATATATATGTAATAGAACATCAGATAAATTTATGCACAGTATATACTAGAATCATAAACATTTTTTACAACAGGGAAACCATTTGATTAAAATCCTTAATAATGTTATGTATCAATAAGTGAACAAAACTAAAAATATCCTCTATATTTTTCAATATAGGTGTGTTGTATTTACCATTTTCATGTACTGGGTCACCCTGAGTCTGGCCTGGACCAACTTGTCAGATTTATTACTTCAAATTATATCTATGCCAGAACCACATACACTTGTATGATCTATAATGTGATGTATTTGAATGAATATCAACAAAATATATATAGTACCAAAAAATTAGGGATGTTATTCAATAATCAACCTCAAAAGATATCTTAGGAATGTGCTCTATAATCAATTTATTCTTAACCTAGTTTCCAATGTTTTTTATAAACATCATTTGATACCAACAGTAACGCCTCAACCATATAATCCTAGATACAGTGCATTAAGTAATAATATTTTCCTTATTGTAAGGAATAAAAATCCAAAGTAACATTATATTTAGCATTATTCCAATGACAGATTCTATAGATTATACCCATAATTAATTGGTAAATAGGGAATAAAATCACGACACATAATTAAATGAAATAAACTACATCCTTGAAATATTATTCAAAAATTAATTCTTCATTACCTATAGAAATGAAACATAATAAGGGTGAGATTTATTGATTATTAAGGATATGTAATGTGTAATAAATAATGAACCAATGAGAATAAATTAACAGGTCATGGTGAATTAAAAAATACCACATGTCATTAAATCAGTGAACTAAAATGAAATTTATCCATTGATTTGTCGATAAAAAATATAATAGATGAAAAATAATATAAACTAAATGAGGTAAATACATAATTTTTGGAGTCATGTATGAGGAACAAGGAAAACTATTTCCATCAATACCTTTCACAAGATAGTTTACAACTACGAATAGAACCGAATTTAATTTGGCCACCTAATTTGTCTCATAAGAACCTATCAATGTATTAAGGGGATATATAATATCTGGGAATAACCCATAAATACCATTAAATATAATTCCTAAAATAATGAAATTAAATAAATAATATTCCTTATCAAATATCTGTATTGAATAAAGAATATATTTTTATCAATAATTTCAAAAATAATCAAATAACTGTAAATATAGATAACATATGTAAAATGGTAAATGGATTAGGAAATACTATTATACATTTATGAGAATATGGAAATTCAATAAAATTTATATTGAAAAATTATTAAAATAAAATTATTATTTAAATAAAAGGTTAACAATCACAAAATTAAGTTTGATTTCAAAGATACATATTAAGAACATGTTTTAAGAAATTAGTCCTTAAACATAACAAAGTGTCACATACCACATGAAACATTTAATTAATAATCCTCGTGATAAAAGGATTTCCTTACCATTACAAAAATGCCTCATGGTATAATGTATAAAATGGGATGTAGATACCCAAATCAAAAGAGTTAAGTGCTGTATATGGTGTATGCCTTACAAAAAAGTAATGTAAGAAATGAATCACATACCTTAACATTCCTTTAGTTGTTTGGTCTTTATTCATATGTATAGTGATTTAAAATATGATACTAAAATATAACAGAACAATAATCATCTTCATAGTGTCATTCATTAATTACTTATAAAATATTATTATATGTTTTTAACAATATTTTATTATTTTAAATTTTGGGTTTTAATTGCACAGTTTTCTCAATAATTTTATTGAATTGTTATATGTTTTTATTATTAAATATATCATGGATTATGTATCACCAAAATGTGAATCATGATTTTTATATCATTTATATCTATTATAAACTTATTTATTGTAGTATATAATATTTGTATTGTAAGAAATAAAGTGCATTGTTCATGGAGGCAGCAGGTCTTACTTACATATGAATGGAACATTAATTTCTTTTTCATGTTAAAATAATCAATGACAAATGGAAAATATGTATCTTATAATTATTGTATCATATATATGTCATATATATTATATAATTTTACTATAAAAATCCCATATGTGTTCCTTGTATGGCATAAACATTTCCGATCACTTTGATGGGGCATTAGTCCTCATCTACTTAAATGAAAATATCATATTTACAGATGATGAAGAACATAACGGTGTAATAAAAATAAAAATTAAATTTTTTTTAATAAGTTATAAATAAAATATATATCATATATAAATATATTATCTATAATAATTTCAGCCAATAGAGGTTGTCAGGGAAAAGATTACAATCATCATTTCATGAGACAGTCGTTTACCGTACATAGAAAGGCTATGTACGTTACCAATTTGATGGATTTGTGTGTACACATAGTTCTGAAATATTAAGATAAAAACAACCTAGTTTATTTATAATACTATATTTCTTATATAATCATATAATTAGAATATTTTTTGGGTTTTCTAATCTATATTAAAATAAAAAACTAGATAGAATACAATACCTCTCAATCAGGAAGCTTCTTATGGTTTATACGAAAAGGCATTCTAGGAATGCTTTATTCCCAAAAATATTCTTCTAGGTCTAGTATAGTGATTTCAGGAGACTATTTTGGTAAGTCATTCCTGATATTAAAAGGTATACATGGTGTGAAAAATTAGTATATGTTTTGGCCTTTATATGGAAGGAAAATGACTCACTTAGATTTTTTAAAACATGTTAGGTATAAACATGTTATTACCTAATAAAAAGTCATTCCAAACCATCCCAGCACTATAATAAAAGACTTATAGCCATAAAATGGCTAGAAAAGGGGTGTTGGAAACTTTTCTAGGTCATTTGGGACCTTAACTTTTGGGTTTATTCGCTTTTTTATCCTCATTACACCATAATCACTATAATTCATTTTAATTACATTCAGAATGATTTTTTGTCAAAAGATAGTATATATTATTATAATTTAAATATTATATTTATTAATTTGATATATTTCCATTTTTTAAATACAATTCACGGAAACAAGAAAATTATGATTAATTCCAATCTCCCAAATGTACAAATTAGGTGATTTTAGTTTAAAATGCTCAAAAGATTTTCATGTTTTTATATTTTAATTCAAATTAAAATTATTTTTAATTAACTAAATTATATTTGGGACCTATAATTACTCTAATATAACATTCTAACTATTTAAAATATAATTTATTTTTTAAAATTAATTTAAATGAAAAGGCATTTTTAAGTAAAACACAACACCTTCACTATTGATCAAAAATGATGTTTCTCAAAAAAGACCCAAAAAAATTCACTAAGCTAATTTTGATATTATAAATTCAAAAAATAATTTTTTTTAAAATTATATTCAATAATATTTTTAATATTCACATTTATAATATATTCGTTATTGAGAGGTGATAAAAGTGCATTAATAAATATATACTATTTTATGGGTAATATTGGGTTTGTTCTTATTGTGTGCAAATAAAATCTAGTGGATGAATATATACAATATTTTATTGAATATATAAAATATATGTTTCAATTAAGTCATTAATTAATCTTAATTAATTATATGTATTAATATAAAATGTCTTTGGATGCATGAAAATAATATTATTATTTTTTATAACAAATTGGTTCTTATTTTTCTTTTTCATTAATTTTTATAAAATGATTTAATTTTTTATTTTAATAAACCATAAGTATTCATAATATAGATTATACTATTCAATATATATATTTTATATCTTCATATATTAAATCCTAATATTTTAATAAAATATTATTGTTTGGTAAAATCTGGTCTTGCATTTAAATAACGCTCTCTAGGAAGGTATCTCTTGAATTTAAAACAATATATTGAGGAATGTCTCTCTTTCATGTAACATACGATAAATCATTATTCTGAGAGTTAATAAATTAATAATATATCAAATATATTTAAAATAATAAATATAGTTTAAGGTATTTTGGTATTATATTTCCTTACACGCTTGGTGTCTCATGTCATATAGTCTATCAAATAAAATATTCATACTATATAATTTCTAGGTGTTACACCAATCATATAAACAACACTCAAGTAACAATTGTTTTTTGATAATGGTGAGCTTGAGTAATATTTTGATCTAATTATCATATTTTTCGATCATTGTGGATTTGACATCGCTGTACTGATTTTTTGAATTGTTGATTTGTATATCCTTATTCATGTTTTACTGTTATTTTTTTGACATTTTGAACCCTCATTACTCACTGAATACGTTTGAATAGGCTATAGGAGGAAGCTGGTGGTGGAATACATGAAGGGGCTCCTTTATCGAAACAATAATTATTTTGATAGTGGTGTTTGTTTTCCATACAATAGGAAAAGTAAGATCAGGTGTTCCCTGTTGGGCTCTAGTAGTGGAGCCTCGATGGGAAAAATTGAGTGATTTTACATAAGAGTTTCTTCAATATTAAAAACATTATTCCTAAGGATCTAATTACCCTCAAAAGGTATAGGACAATTTGAAAAATATAAACTTTATTTTTGAGTTCTTGAAAATCCATGATTCTATTTTTGGGAAATGTTCAACTCTCTATATTTCGGGACAAACATGAAGATGGTGGGAATTGATGGTGATTATGAATACACATGTGGTCTTGGAGTGGAATTGATTTTGATTTTTTCCACTGAGAAATTTTATCCATTTTTTACTATATTGGAAAATTAAATAGGGTTTGTTATCCTCTAGTAATGTGACATGACCTTAACATAATATGCAAACCTTTTGGATAATATTGTTCAATTTACTTTATAGGATGAGATATATGAGAAAATAAAGCCTCACATATTTGACATGGGTCATTTTTTCAGACATATAATCTCAATTATTTAGGTTGATGATCATATCATTAGATGGTGTATTGGATATATAATTAATGACCGACCTTAACCTGACTGGATAGTCAGTGTTAATGTGAGTTCATATTTATTCTAGACTAAGTTGGATAATTTACATTAGGGAAAATAAATAGAGTTTTTACTACCATAGAATATCTCGATATAAGTTACCATACCAACCTCATAAAGTGCCTATAAAGGCTCTATGACAATATTTTAATGTGTAAATGTTTGAAATTTGAAGAGGGTTTATATTGTGGAATGAATTATTGATGGTTCCTTTGGTAATTTTGAGAACTAGTAAAGTTATTTTCTGTATTTTAATCTTCACATAGTATAATATATCATTATCTACAAAATGTATTATGGTGTAATCATATGCTTCAAGAAACAAATAGGGTTATGACCATGATAACCTTGAATGATTCTTATTCATGTAGTAGATGAGTATCAATAGTGAGTTGTTATGGGTCTAGAGACTATGAGACATACCTTTTCTAGAGATTCAAAGTTAGTTATGGATTTATTTTTTGTTATTGAATCATTAAAATTTATACTAACTCATATTAGGAATATGATAAACCATCATACTGAGTTGTTGTCTTTTGTAATGGATATTACTTCACCCCTCAAGGCAAAGATAGAGTAATGTATCTACTGATACTATTATGTTATATCATTATTAGAGATTCATCCCATGTATTTTTTAATGTTCTATACATGATGGCTCTAAACATAATGTTTTGGTTGGATTTGATGATTCTTCACAGGGCCGCAAATCGATGTTATCTTCATGGGGTCTCTTTTATTGTGCCCGATGGGGTGTGACACACTTTTCAGTGAGAATGGGACCAAAGGTCGCATATATCTAGATATTGCAATTATTATTTGGGTGTGGTGAAATATATTTTTTCATTTTATTTGGAGATATAACCTTCAAGCATTGATCTCCCACCAATTTTCCTTGAGGTTCTGGAGTACATTCCTATTGATTTTTTGAGAATACCATTAGTGATGGAAGTGGAAGTCAATAATTAATTGGTACTGGGTAGAAAATACATATATATTAATTTCTATCATACAGAACCTACTAATAAGAAATATTTAAATAGTCAAAAAGGTATTTTTTTGATAAAGGATTTACATTCTAATTTGTTTAAACATGGAATATGCCTGTGCTTTTTCAAATCAAGGATTATGTGACTCTTATCCTTTGGGTTGATTACCAAAAAATCATTATAATGATGGTATGAAATAAATATATATTTCTATGGATTGAAGATATATTTAACTAGTTAAATAATGGGATATGATTCACAAATAATTATCTTTATACTGATTATAATTAGATTAGAATCAAATAATATGAAATCTCGAAGAATTAATTAGGAGTAGGTAAGTCCATCGTTAGTATCATGTTATTCCCTTTACTCTCACCAATGATATTTTTTAGGGATTTTATGACAATGTTATTACATTAGAATTTCAAATCTTTCATAGGAGTATTTATGGTTGATATCTTTGATTACACCACGACCTAGGAGGGTCATCAATGCCTTTTGATACAAGTGATTTGGATTCTCTAAAGTCACCGACTTAATGTAAATCTGTAAAAATTTAATTTCACGAATTGGGAAGTGATGTTATTATGACATGTGATCTTGAAACATGGAATTATACTACCCAATCATTAAATATTACTCAACCATGGTTTCTATGATAACTAGTATAACTAAAAAGTTATTTTAGTTTTTCTCTGATTAAAAATTTCATTATTATATTTTTATTTCAATAATATTTTGATTTCTATTCCAATATTGACTCTTATATAGTTGGGATGTGGTTTTATATTGTGATGCAGTATGTTATAGTTTTTGTTTCACCCTCATGTAGGGTGATCATGTTGTGGCCTATAGTTACTGATAGCTTATCTCAAATGAGAAGAACTGTCAGACCCATGATCTCAAACATGCTTCATTGGAGAATTATCTTAATAGTTGGCGGCAATATCTTTTTATGGAAAGGATTACAATATTTAATTACCCTAAAATTTAGTTTTATATCTTTTCACAAAAAATGGGAATCTGTAGAAGTGACATGCGGTGTCCTGCCTATATATTTTTGAATTCTACAATTACTATTCCCATAGAATGGGGATTTTGATTTTTTATTCTTTGAGAAGGAATTTCATGACCTAATATTTGAAGTAATAATTTGAAGAGTATACTAAAATGGATCCCTTTTCTCTTTTTCAATTTGATGTCTAGTAGGATGGGACCAAGGTTGTGTTAAAAAGTATCCACCTGACCTTATATATTCTTGAGATGAGTCATTAGGAGGAACCTTTTGATGATAAATTTAGTGGAATTAGGGAATATATTCATAGAAAGATACCATTGGTGAGTGGTCATTCTCTTTTGGATTAATCCTATATTTCCAAAAAAAATTAATTTATAAAATTTCCAAGAAGTATTTCCATGATTGTGGACAACCATCATTCCCAATGGTAAGTGCACCGTATAAGTAAAATGAAGATCTATGCTATGTTGCGACAATTATGGGGGCTATGTAATAGATTCTTGATCACTAGACTTTTACGCATAGTTTGATCCACCAACTGGTCAATGATGTGCATGAGATACCTCCAGGATTTCATCAATTGATTATTTTGATGACTTGAATGTGGGATGATATCTTTATGGTATTCTTTGTATGGGTGTTGTATACCCCTCAATGAATGATTTGATTACAGGTGGTGATCGATATGATAACAAAACCGAATAACTTTATACCCATTCAAAACATAAAAAATATGATGACTTGGAATGTATCTATGTGTATGATATTATCTATATTCATGGACATCCACATTATATTGTTTTTTATAGGGATATCCATTTTACATATCAGTTTTGGACAGGTATCCAGGATTGTTTAGGATATTAGGTGAGTTAGAGAAAAATATATCATCTATAGATTGATGACCAAAATAATGGAGTATATTTATTCTAGAAGACGTTCATTATGATTTTTTTCTCTACTATGGAGGATATTTAGAAACCATTTGTGACTATTTGGGTCCAAATATATCAATTATAACTATTTTTTTATAATAAATGATACCTTTAAAGCCTTGTATGGGAAACCACATTGTTATCAGTTGTTTTGATCAAATATTAGTGGAAGATCCTTGGTAGGGATGATTTTTGTCCAAGACACTCTGATAATGAATGAATTGGTTCTTTATAGAATGGAGATGGAAAAGATCTTTTGAAAATACTATGCTGATCATCATAAATGATTCTTGGGGTTTTTAGTTGGTGACCATGTGTTCTATATATTTTCAACCCGGTTGGGTCACCATCATCTTAGGAAATTGGGAAATATTTATTATGAGGTTTTTGGGTCCTTTTTATAAATTTCAAATGGTGAAAAAATGAAATTTCTTTTGGATCATACATTTTAGTTAACAAACATCAATAACATGATTCATGTGTCATAGATTTGGATGTATCAGTCTAACCCTTCTCAAATCCTAGTCTAGAATGTCCTTGATGTTGAATCTTTTTTATCCATGACTGAGATATCAATTATGATTTTTGATTATAAAAAATGGTTCATCATGGGAATTCTAATAGTTTTTCTTTATTCTATGGATGCATGGTTCTTATTCATATGAGACGCGATCGCATGAGGAAATGATGAGAGATCTATGGCCTCATCTCAATGTTATTTTGTCTTCTATTAGAGTATTTTTTGAGATATAATGTGTTTATATTAGTGATATTGTAAAATCTCATGACCTCATTCTTGTACTAATCCCCCCTTGTCTTTTCCATATTCGTTTGGGTGTATTTTATTGGACATATCAATCATTTTATAGCTTTGTATAGTGAATTAAAGGGTTTCCATATATATATCATGGTGTTGCATTCATTTCATGATGTCTATGGGCCTCTTTCATGTTCCATCAGGATATAATGTATCCAGTTTCAGAGATACTATCATGTAAGTAATGTATTTAGTAGAGTAACAATCTAAGGGCTATATTTTATTGGATAAATTTTTTTTCCACACATACAACATTGTATAATTTCTACGAAATATCCATATCCAATATAAATAGGATCTAAATCATTGTTTCTAGAGGCCAGTATGCTGAGGGTGGCTATACAAGTGTGGTCTATATTGTTTTTGATCTGGTCGAACAGTATTCAGCATGATATCACAATTTATATATGGGGTTGTGGAATGATGTTATATTTTTTAGCCTTCAAATGTATTAAATCTAATAATCTCCCAAAAAAATCATTTGAACCTTTTCTCTTGGTGGATCCCATGATGAATTTTGGCTCCTACAAACTCAATTCTTCTCTGGTTAAAGAACCTATGGATGTGTTTTATTTCCCTCTAGTAAGTGATCTCTCATCATTTTGGTATCATCTAAAATACCTTCTCTCCTTATTTTAGAGTGTTATAAATTTATGATAAGAATATATTTGTTCCATGTTTCGATGTATGGTTATTTAATGGATTCCATCCATGATCTCCATAATCTTCTCTCATCGTTGGAGTTCTTGTTTTAGTATTTGATTTAGTTTGTTCATGTGAATTAGGTATGTGGATCCATAATTCCTTACCATACCATTGAAACTGTGATTTCATGATTGTTAAATAAACCTAGTTTTTTAGTTTTAGACATTGAATATTTTTTAGGAAATAATACTTTTGATAAAAAAATATTTATAAATTAACTTTTCTGGACTTTGAAAAAATTCCTTTTAATGAAAGATAATTTCAAAAGGAATGTATTTGATTAAAATATATAAATTTTTTAAATAAAAAGGGAGTGAGTAATTTTAAATAAGGGAAAATTAATAGCGGATGATGAAATCATTTATTTTCCCTTATTTTATTGATATATTTATTAATGAACATTTTATCCTAGGTAGTTAGTAGTGATTAGGACAAGAACAGTTTGACTCAGACTCCCTAAAATTACACTGACTATAACATCACTAACTAAACCAAGTTCGGTATGATTTCCCATAATGTGTCCCCTGATGGGGTTTATACATAGATGGTCCCACATTAGAGTATTTATGTGAGTGTGTAAACATATGTTGATCCACGATGATGACAGAGAAGTGAGAGGATCCTATTACTAGAAAATAATCTACCTCAATGATTATTGTCATGGTGAAATGTTATATTTAACATGATTATACATTCCATTAATTATTGAACTATATTATTAATGTAAACTATTTTATATAAATTATATATATATAAATTTTAACGTGTTCCATTTTTTCATTATATTGATGTATTTTTTTGAGTTGAAACCATGTTTTGTTAAAAATATGTAAATAAATTACCATGAATTTAAATATTTAAATTTATAGTATAAATGGGTTATTCATCTGAATTTTCTTATGGAAGCTTTGGTGGAATCATACGGGGATATTATCTGGAAATTTACCATTCAATCAAGTGTTTGAAAAAATTATTATTCTAGGTTCAATTAAATGTAAATATCCTGTCAGACAATGTGGTAGTACTTGATTCATGGGACCTAGAATGATAGAGATGGCTGAAAGAGATGTGACCCACTTATTACATATGTTTTCTATGTGTTTCATCTTGAATGATTTTGTGTATTTTATTATGTATACTTTTTGTTTTTCTTAACCTCTATAATTTTTTATCATTCTAATTAAGGAGTTTTTTTTCCTACTGACTCTGTATTAAAGATCTTCTGCAATTTTGTATTCTTTATAGAATCACTATACATAGTTGATCTGGAATGATGATAGGTTATAATTTTCAACCCATAGGGATCACAAAATCAATTTGGTCATTTTCAAATCCATCTTGGGTATTAGTGTACAAAAGGTATCTCGGCTGGTTCATGACATGTTACCAAGATAAAAACCTAGTTACTTTAATAAAAATTAAATTGAAGTAATAGTGTTTAATATATAGTAAGGTAATATAATTTATATAAATATTATCTATCAATCATGTGGATGAAGCAATACATGATCTAGCTAAAGAATATATTCCATTAAATAATTTGTATTTTAATGAGTTTTCCCATCTCGTATTATATGAGCATGGTATATCATAAATAATGTAATGTGATTTCATTAAATTTCCATCTCAAATCATATTTCATGATTCATGAATGCCTTAAAGGATTTTTAATCCATTTTGATAACCAATTGAGATATATGATTAGTTGTTATCTTATGGGGTGTGTTAATTACTATGGAAAAATATTATATGTAGGGACCATGTTTTTGGAGTTGTTATTGGATGTAAGAAGAGGTTATTTTCATGAGTTTTGTATTTTTTGTCAAAAAAGATAAATCTATTAACTATTTAATATATCGAAATTATGAGGAATTTTTTCATTTCTTTATTTCAATTATATCACATGTTGTTTGGTGAACATGTGATGAAAGACTTATAAAATAAATTGGGAGAAAATGTTATGTAAATCACATTTAGTATAGATTGGAATGAAAGATGTTGTTGTAAGATAATAAAGACTCAATACATTCCACAAAAAATATAAACAATCAAAAAATGATAGATCAAACAATAATGCAATTACATGACCCATGATAAGGTGAAGGAAATTCGGAAAAGGAAGCATTCCACAAAGCGCAGTATGTGGACATCATTGAAAAAATTGGTCCACTGGTGGACCACTATTCGTGGGAGGCTTATAGTGCATGAGAGGTCAATAGTATACGGTGAAGGGTGTCATTCGTGGAATAAAGCTAGTGATTTTGGCCTTAATGATTATATAATGTAATTATATTAACCATAAAGGATAAAATATATCATGGATGAAAATGGATTGTGGTACAATTATTGTTCGTGTGATAATGTCATATCACCGTTAAGGTTTTACCGCATCGACGATAAGGGAGAATTAAATTAGAGATATTTTCATATATATTTTCTTATATAAAGAGTTTTAATCCAAATATTAAGTAAGAGAGTGATTTTCATAAGTACACATATTTATTCTGTGGAAGAATTTGTCAATATTTGGATGAGTTCTCGAGGGAGAATTCTATAATGTGAAGCAGTTTATGAAAGAATGATTTTGTGAAGGATGGTGTTGTCCGAGGAAGATGAAAAATTTTGAGGAATATGAAGATGTAATCTTTGGAAGATGGAATTACCCAAAAATATTGGTATTATGTGGAGGTAGTATACAGGAGAACTACACAGAAGCAAGACCTGTAATTGGTAAGTGAAAGCGGATCGTAGAGGCGGTAAGTGGAGAATCCATTGTCTGCGGAGTAGAGACTTTTAGCAAGATAAGAGGTGGTTCCTAAAGCTGTCACTCTACATGGTGAAACTAATTTAAATGAGGATACATGTAGTTTTATATGTAAGAGGGACTATTCATGATGGAAACAAATATGTTCATGTGCGCATATGGGTAAGAAATGGATTAATTGTTTTGAAGGAATCAAGTTTTGAATGCTTAACAAGAGTAAATGAAATATTTATTTACATCATCTTTTTAGAATCAAAAACACTATTTGATTATTTTCATAGTGATACATGAGTGTATGTGAATATAGTGCTCATTGAATTCCACACCAAAATATTGTTTTATAATAGATTGTGTGGTTTCTGTTTCCTTCCAAACCATACAAAAGACATAGCTTCTCTTGTTGAGTAGTGAAACTTGTAAATTATTATGTTAATGTGGTTATGTGATTGAATTGGGTTTAGTAGGTAAAGATATATTAAATAGGAGGTGAACATTTATTCACAAGTCAGGAAACATAACTTAAAAATATATCACTGATTCAATACCTCCCCCTCTTAGTGATACATGGACCCTGACAAGATGATTTTAATTGGTATAATAGGAATGTTCCTTTCGATTAAACATTGTAGAATTATTCTATATCGTTTGTCTCTTAGATATGATGTTCGTAAAGATACAACAGATAGATTTCCAAATATTTATGACAATGCTCTTCTTACACATATCGATATGAAAATTCTTGAGTATGATGGAGGAGCTAAAAATTAATTAATCTCATTACATAATCAAAGTGGTTTTTTCATAGTAAAAGGTTTTTCTTTAGGCAAAGGCATCTCAGGTAAGCTGAAAAAAAATCTATGAATGTAAAAAAAATTTAAAGAAGGGAAAACTAGAAATATTGAGGATGATGTATGAATATTTGAAAATGTGAGTGGTTGAATCTACCAAGGACTCCTTACCAGGGTAAATGACATTTTTAGTACTATTAGATGTCTTGGAGAAGGGTTAGATGATTCTATCATTGTTGATAATATATTAAGAATTATTACCAACAAGTTTGATACTAAGGTATCTTTTGTGGAAGAAAAACAGCCTAAAACATTATCTATGCATGATCGGAATAGCTCTGAAAACATTTATGAGATGATATTGGAGAGGATTTTGAAAAGAGATGCAAAATAAGAAGTAGAATTTTTTTTCAAAATTTCTAGGAATGTAAATTCTATGAAGGTAGTTTAATAAGAAGATTTTTCTATATCTGACTCCGAAAAGGAGGTTTGAAAAAATATAAATAATATATTAATCCTATTTTATGAAAATGTGATAAGAGGAATTGGTAAATATAGAGGGGAACATCTATTGATGTATTATGAATAGGAAGCTATTGGGAACATTGTGACTAATTTCACTCAATGAAATAAATTAGAAGTTATTAATTAGGATGAATGATGGGAACAATGTTTATGGGAGAACCATGATAATAAATAAAAATATTTTTCAATAGGGAAGGATAAAATTTTCTATAAATACACAAGATGAATATTTTTTTTTCTAGTGATGAAGATAGAGAAGGTAATTATGTTGAATCTGAAAAAATATTTTTTGTGATATCTATAGAGAATAATTTTATTATAATAATGAATTAATAATATTTCACAAGTAGTAGTTCTAAAGAAGAAGAAACTGAAATTCAATCTCATCTGAAAGAAGTGTTGAAATAATTTACAATAATGATTAGAATACATGACATTGAAAACAAGAAATTGATAAATGAAATACCCTCATTAAATAATCAAACATATTTTTCTAATGAGAATGAATAATATGGTAAAACAGAGTTATGATATGATGAATTCTATAGAGAATGAGAAGGGTTGTAATGAACATCTAGAAGTAAATATGATGGAAAAGGAACAATATTTGTAACATGTCCAACAAAAACATTCTAAAACTGAATAAGGGAGTATGAGATTAAAAAACTCTAACACGTAAGTTTTCGAATGTTCAAGTAAGAATGTAGCAATGAAGGATTAAAAAAAGTTACCTTCAACAGTTGAGACGAAATATGGAATTGGTTTTGAGATAAATAATGTGGGGATAGATAAGTATGTGTCCTCATTTAAAAAAAAGAATAATTATAAGTATCCCAAAATCATGAGTCTGAATTTTTTTTATTAATTCTTGTTTTGATATTCATAGAATGAAATCTGATGTCATGAATAATGTTTCATCAGAAAATATAATGGTTGATGGTTAAAAAATATATGTTAAAACGTTTACTGAGATATATACATATTTCACTGGTAATTCCATAAAATCCATGGGAAAATAATCATTCTTTATATACTACTATTTGTTTTGAATTCTAACACATGAAAAATATGTGTTGGTTCAACCAACAACATTACAACTATTCCATCAGAAATGGAAATCATGGTTTTAGGGGGATTAAATACTCTAAATAGAAGAATTTTGATAAAGAATTTCTGAATAAATATGAGAATATTAGAGTGACCATTGGAATTATATTCTAACAACTAGAAACAATTCATGAAATATGTAAACAACCTTGAAATCATGCTAAGGGTTGTTTTTTTATTACCATTACAAGAAATGTATGATAACAATTTTCTGAAGCCGGATGTGGAGAAAAAATGAAGAAAGCGATCTTATTGTTGAAACATCTTTGAAAGGATTAAAAATAGATTGAAAGTTGATTATTTATAATGGGTGTCATTATCATATAATAGGAGACATAATTCTATTTATGAATGTGAAATAATTCATAGAAGGTGTGATTTCATTTTTCTATGATGAATCTCTGAGTATCAAATGTGGTGGGTTGACCATCATTGGTGAAGAAAAGATGATATCCCAGAAAATAGTATATGTTTATTGGATGAAACACAATATACTAACGGTTTCACAACATTGTGATGATGGTAACAATATAATCTTCAAGAAATATGGTTTTTTGGGAAAAGTGATGAAGATGAAAAAATTGTTACAATAGTTCTACATAAAAATAATTTTTTTTGATTTGGTGAAATAATAATATATTTTTATATCTGTATTGTAGAAAAAATTAAATTGTGGCATAAATGGATGGGAAAAATGATTCAGAGAGACATTTGAAAAATATCAAAGTGGGACAGTGTCTGATATATTCTTGATATGTAAAGAAGAAGATATTGGTGTTTCACTATTTTTCAGAAAATAAAAAACTACAAACTAAGTGCACAAGACATTTGTTAATGTTTTTAAAATCCACTTTAAACATATTAATTCTTTTATTTTTGGGTTAATGAGAAAACAAATTAACCAATATAGAAATGTACTTCATCACATTCATTGATGATTTTACTTACACTATTGTGTTATGTATATGAGGAATAATCATGATGCTCTAAAAATATATAAATGTTTTCGAAAAAAATATGAGAAGGAATGTGAGGTTTCATTGAATAAGTTGAGAACTAATAAAGGTGGTGAATATTAAATTAAGGATTTGAATATTATATTTACATGTATTGAATTATCTATGAGTTAAAATCAGCATACACACCTCAACAAAATGGGTTTACTGAATGAATGAACAGACATTTGGTGGAAATGGGTTGAACGATGTTACTTGAGAAGGGTATCTCTTATTACTATAGGTAGATAACCATGAGTACTATTTTGTGTATACAAAAAGGATATTTTTACAGAATACACTCATATATGACTCCATATGAAATGTTTTATTAAAAAAACTCAATTTTTCAAACACTTAAGAGTTTTTGGGAGTCCATACGACCTAAATAAGAATAGTGAAAACCTTGTAAAGGTATATCAAATCGGTGAAGATATATTTTTTCATGTCTATGCACTGGAAAGAAGGGGATGTTAATGATTCAAAAAATAGAATGTATGAATTATTTATTCTAATGATGTGATTTTTTTTGAAAATATTGAGAAAAAAGAATACTAATGTTGATACGGAATATAAGAAAGATAATGAATGTTTTGTCAAAAATTATAATAATTCTGATGATAGTGGTAATACTACTCTAAAAGAATAATCAGAAACAACCATTTCAAGTGAATATGATAAAATTCAAAAGGATCATACTTGGTTTAGGAAGAAATTGGTGGATTAAAACTATATTAGTGATTAACATTAGAAGGTTCAAACTAGTAGAATTTTAAAGGTTGTAACACACACTTCATTATATTCAAAACTAGACACGAATTATGTAAATGATGATTTTGACAATCCATAATTATTTCAGGATATTAATTAAAATATTTATAATATATAAAAGAATTATACTTGTGAACTCAAACCTGATCTAGATAACAACAATGTTATTTGTAAAAATGGTTTTCCCAGAACAAGATGACTGAAGAAGGTGAAGTTATAAGATACAAAGCATGATTGTTTTGAAAATGGTATTCAAAAAAAATAATGTACTGATGTTGGTGAAACATTATCTTTAGTGTAAAGGTTAAAAAATATTTCTTGAAATTTCAGCACAATGAGGTCACAATATAATTAAAATGGATCTTAAATAATCATTCTTGAATAATGATCTTAATGTGGATTCTTACATTGAAAAATATTGTGGCTTCGTAGTTAGTAATGATGAATTTCATGTGTGAAGACTGAATAAGAATTTTTATGGGCTAAAACAATCTCTATGGTCATGGTAATAAATATTCGATTCATGCTTAAGGAAGATGAGTTTCAGGAATGGAAAAGGTGATAGAAATCTTTACATAGAGGAATGTCAGGATTTTTCTCTCAGTGTAATTATTTATATTTATGGAATTATCTTTTTATTAAGTTATTAAAGATCTTGTAATAGATTTTATGATTAGGTGAAGATGTTTTTTGAGATGTCCACATTGGGAGAATTAAAATAATTTCATGGTTTATATATTTTAATAAATATGGTGCACATTTTTATTTCTCAATAAAATAATTCTAAATAACAACTTGTGATGTTTTTCATGGAAACATTGAAACCAATTTTCGTACCAAATTCTATGGAAACTATGTTTTCAGATTATTGTGATTTAAGGAAGTTAATCAGAATGTGTTTCATAAAATTATTGGATGTTTTTTATATTTGACTACCTCAATATCCAGAATTGTTTATATTGTTACTTTATGTGAAAGATTTTAGCGATCTCTAGAAGAATTACATTTTATTTCATGAAATAAAATCTCATAAACATCAAAGGAACATTTTTTTAACTCAGATAAGATCGCTCTGAAAACATTGAGTTATTTGGGTATTAAGATGATCACTATGCAGAAAATGTTGATTATTGAAGATCTACATATGGTGGAGTTCTCATTCTGATGAAAAATGACTTATTTGGAATACCAAGAAAAAGAATTCAGTAACACTTACTATGTCTGAATTTGAGTATTTTCCTACCACTCAATCCACTACCCAACTAATTTGAATTCAAACATTGTTGGATGAAATGTTTATTGAATTAAAGTTACCATTTTTTGATATATGATAATAAAAGCCAAATAAATAATAAAAGGACTCAGGTACAACATTCTCATTGAAAACATATTGACATAATGTACCACTTCATCAATGAAATTGTATATAATAATGAATTTATGCTAGAATATGGTCATAAATCAGGAAAATTGTCTGATAAATTTACAAAACATTTACCAAAGGATGCATTTTCCAAATTGATGTTGAACATGGGCATCGAACCCCCTTCTCATCAAGGTTGAGGTATGTGTTTCTGCCCCTCTATAATATTAACATTGAATGTTATTTAAAATAGGAATACATATTTCATAAATATATCTATATGGAAGAATACATAAAGTGGGAGTAGTGGGTATGATATGAATCCAAAAAAAATGTGTGAACTATACTCTGAATCCATCAGGAAAGTGTGCGAACTATTCCTACATATTGTTGGAGTAGTTGTGGGAATTATTTTTTTTATAGGAAACATGAATAAATGGAAAAATATGAGGAATAATGTTGTGGATGAATTCTTGGAAAAAATATTATGTTATTTTTTCTTAAGGATAAAGAAAACAGTTGAAGAGGTCTTATAGTAACTACTTTTGGAGAATAATCTTTTTGTTGTCAATAAATATTGTTTACTATAATGAGCTAATTTATGTAGGCTTTGAATTTTTGATATGTAATCCATAACTTCAAATTACAAAGTGTAGCGATTTAGGAATCTTTGATTACAATAAAATCCAAAGGGGTGACTGTTGGGAACAAGTTGGATGAAGATGTTTTTTAAGAAAGAAGAGGCCATTTTTTAAGAGTTGTGTTTTTATTTTCAAATAAGTTAGATCAATTCACATTGTAATATATTTAAAGATGATGATGATTTTATATATATTTTTTAAATATCATATGTTGTTTGGAGAAGTTTTAATGTAATAATTAGGAAAGAAGAGTAGAGAAAAGGTGACACCAATCTTGTTCAGGTTTGTTGGATAGAAATATGTTGTTGGATGATAGGGAATTTTCAATACAATACTCATAAAATCTGAGGAATCTTTAAATGACTAATCTAAGGATAAAAATCATTATAGATGAATTTTGGGAAGAATTTATATTACCAGGAATCTGTATAGTTAGAGTTTTCCGAAGCATGTTATTTAGGTGAGACCATTTCCATGTTTTTGTCAAATTTTTGGGCCTCAAAATCAAGAGATTGTTTTTGGTTTTTAAAAAAGGAATCATTTCCACAATGAATAGATCATGTACATTTAAGGATAGATCTTAGGATTAATATGATTTATGTCGATTGGATGAGGAAATTCAGCAAAGGAAGGATTTCGTGATGCGGGGTATATAGACTGCGTACGAAAAATGGTTCACTGCTGGATCACTATTCATGGAAGGATTGTAATGTGTAGGGGGTCAACAGTTTATAGTGAATGGTTTCTTTAGTGGAATACATGTTATGATTTAGGCCTCCAATAAGAAATAAATGAAATATGTGGACCGTGAAACACGAGACGATTGCAGTTCGTGGGTGAAGCTCAATTAATAGGGAATGTTATACCAAATTGCTAATTTGGGATTTTTGGAACAATGAGATTCTTAGAAATATTTTATTATATAAGGAAAACTAATCACACCATTAATTAATAGATTAAATTTCATAAGTAAACTACTTATCTCCGAGGAAGAAGTTGGCTATTTATGGAAGAGTTCACGAGGCTGAATTATGTGAAGGTAAGATGTTTGTAGTGGAATGATTCAATTAAATAAAAAGTTATATGTGGAAGAAGAATGTGATCATGGAATACGAAGAAGTGGTCCATGTAAAAATGAATTCTTCTAATTAAGAGGCAATACAAGGAGGTGTTACGAGGATGAAGTATGTAGAAATAATACCTTGATTTGGCATTCGGAAGTGGCTCATGGTCGAAGTATTAAGAGAATCAATGGTACGTGGATAAGATAAAGTCAGCATGAGAAGATTTTGTTCGCAATGTACTCATGATACATGGTGAAAATAATTTCAAAAATTAAGCATGATAGTTTTGATGGAAAGAAGGATGTTACTACAAGCTTCTTTTTAGAAAAGAGAAGAATTGTTTTGGACGAAAAAATTTGTGATAGCTGAATAAGAAGAACCAAAATATCTATTTGCATAATACAGTTCTAGATAAAGAACACACACTATTGGATTTTTTTCATAGTGTTTCATGGTTGAAAATTAACATCCTACTAATTGTATTCCACATTAATTATTGTTTCTTTTGGATTGGGTTCTTTTTGATTTTTTCAAAACAAAACGAAGGATATGGCAACTCTTGTTCAGTAGTGAACCTTGGAAATTTTTATGATCAAATTGTCATGTGGTTGATATTTGTTCAATAGGGGAAGAAATATTTAATAGTAGGTAAATGATGTTTCATAAGTAAGGAAACATAAAATAAAAAGTTATAACTAATTCACCACCTCCCTCAGTCAATGATAATTGGATCCGTTCTAGGTAACATCATTATATTGAAATATATCCTTTGATAACTATTGTGTTAGAATGTTATGTGTTTACATTTATGTTGTATTCCTTTGTAAGTATAATTTAAAATATTTCTCATAATATAAAACTATTGTGAGGTTGACAAATTCATGATAGAATTTCATGATACATATGAGGCATTTACTCATGAATTATATCAAATGAGTACCTACCAGAAAACTCAAGGAGTATCCTTTAGATATCTATATAAATAGGTAGAACTACATTTGTTGTCATTGATGAATCCTATTTGAACCTAATTGATAATCTCCATAACCCGTGATCTATTGATCCTTGGTCATTCACAATGTGAGGTAATAAAATTCCATAGATGAAAGTATGTTCCAACTCATTCAAGGATTTTTTAACCCATCCATATGACAATTTGGGGGATTATAATTTGATGCATATATTGTGATCTTTATGAAAAATTATGTGGCATGTTTTTTCTTCGTAAAACGGTGTATGTTAAACAAAAATGTGTATTTATATTTATTTTATTCTCGATTAATTTTATATAGAATTATTATCATGGATTTTTATATATAATTCCTTCACAATATCAAATATTTTTTGTTAAATCCCAAAAACCAATCATATAAAAAATCTGTCTTTCTTTTTTTTATCCCCAAATCAAGTAACGGGTGCTTCTGAAAATTTCACTCAAAATAATTCAAAAAATGATTCATCTTATTCCCACTAGAAACCACACATCTCATTTTATTTTCTCACCAAAATAAATAAAGTTCCTTTTAAAATAATTTTATCATATTTTTATGATCTTATTACACATGTTGTCTCAAATCCTCAAATAAAACTACTATTTTTATGGGACTATTCATCTTTTTAATGTTATTATTACATATTCAATAATAATTTTCTTAACCTTCATCATACCCCTACTGATATTTAACTCAATCATTAAACTTCCATAAATCATTTTTTTTAATATCGAAAAAATTGTGATTTATCAACAATAAAAATGTACAGATAGTCTATGTGATGTTAAAACTATAACTTTATAGTGATATAAAATAATGTTGGTAAAGGGTTCCATTATCAGTTCTTTTGTCAATTCCTTTTTAAACAATGAATGTTTTTTCATTTATCAGTGTTTATTATCACAGATACAGGTTTTTTACCTCAATTGTTTTAACACTGATACAATTTTTTTCAATAATTTTCGCACCCCTTTCTCAATGTTATCCATTCCCATGGCAGCCCCTCTAACACTATCATGCCCCCACCATCACTTTATGGTGGTGAAAATTCCCATTTCCCAACGCTAGTAATCTAGTGACCCACCGATGCATTCCTTGACTCAAACATGTTACATGCCTTTTATAATGAAAACCCCATCACCACATACCTACCATGTATTATCCTACATTTGGTTATATATATATATAAATTTTTTTTTCATATATGTATAAAATTATTTTTAACTTTTTTTAAAATATATGTTTCTATTTGTATGTGGGATAAATATATATATGCTTAAATTTATTTAAATGTATTGTATATTAATATAAATATTGAATATTTTAATATACATATAAATATATCCCTATTTATTAATATGCACACATATGTATATATGAAAATTATATATTGATTTTTATAAGTATATATATATATTCATATATTCTAAGAATATAAAAAATGGATATATGTTATTTGAAATAAAATGGATAATAATTATTCTATATTATTTATATAATTATTTATAAATACAGTTTAAAAAAATTATTATATCATAGAGATAGATATAAATTTTATACATTACATATATATTTATATAAGTATATATTTACATATATATTTATACATATAGAATTATAATTTAATATTTTAATATAATATTTTTATAACACATTTAAAAATATTTACTATAAATACATTTATATGCATTATTTATTGACAATTATAGATTTATAAAAATATGTTTACATAAAATGTTTGTACACAATACATACACACTTATTGACACACACATACACATTTATATTGTTCAGATACGTGCACAAACATTTGCATATTTTTATTTCTTTAGATATATTATAATATACATATAAATATATATTAGTTTATTGACACACATATGTTTATATATAAATATTTCATAAGTATATATATATTTATATATTATTTTATTTTCATAAGGTCTATAGAATAGATAATTTATTATTTTATATAAAATAAATAAGAAATATTTATTTTAAAATGCTTTATATATTTAAAATAAAGTTTTTTAAATATGCATAAATTTGAAATAAAATAATGTTTTATATTTTGTAAGTAAAATAAAATATGCATACTATTAATTATAAATAAAAAAATATGAAAATTAACAAAATTTCAAAACAATAATATATATATATGAATGTAATCTATGGGAATAAATTTTTTTACAATGAAAATGGACATAAAATAATCTCTGAAAATATGTTAACATTATAAAGAATATGAAAAAATAAAGGTACCCAACTCAAGACTCAATTTTAGAGGCCTTATAACCCATTTTTCAATGAAAAAATATTTTCCTTGTGACCCATTTTCAATATAATGTAGTTTCCATTGAGTAATTGAACTTGATATATTGTAGAGCTCAAACGGACCCCCCCCCCAAATCAAATGTTTTATGTTTTTTGTTATAGTCATGTTTCCAACATATCCTTGACTGTTTATTTATTTATTTATTTTTTGTGTCTTACAATGATTATTAAATTACTATTACTAAATAATAATTATAAAATTTCAAAAAAATATATATTTTTAATTATATTTAAATACATTTTCACTAAATATATGAAATATAATGTGGTAGTGTGCATTTGGACAGAAAATGTATTATAATTATGTCAATATAAATATATATATATATATTAGTATATTATTTTGAATTATGTAATTTTTTTTATGCAATATAATTTTTATCAGCACTAAAAAAATCACAGGTAAATGGTGGCTTTATGATCACTTAAAAAATGTTGATAAATGGTGCCTTTATCAAAGATTTTTAGCACTAGTAAAAGCCCCTTTTATCAAAACTAGTGAAAATCAAAATTAAAAGGGGATATATCAGAAATAAAATAGTGATGAAAAAGGAGGTGGTGCATTTATTAATGATAAAAAATGTTTTTATAGAGTTTTCCCATTATCATATCCTTTTACTATCGTTGATAAAACTAACAATTATTAGTGGTTTTTTAGAAATAATAACGGCCCCCATTAACAATGATTTTATCTGTAACTAATAAAGGTTATAACTAGATTTTATTATGATCTATAGTAGTATTAATAGAATATAATTTAATTTTTTTTCTTATATTTTAAATTAGTATAATATTCAAATAAAATAAACCTTTCGGTTCTGGTAATGTTTTTATTATCATGTTGTAATGTATAAAAATGTTAAATGGTGTAAAATCCTAGTTATGATTGGGACATCATGTGATTTTTTATTATATATTCTAATTTTGAGATGTTCCATATGAATTCCTCCACCCTATATGTGATTGAGCCGGTTATTATCCTCATATCCTTCTTATTATGACACATCAACCTTCTAGATGGTCTTTCTAGGAAATTCAGACTCAGATTCGCAAAACCATTGTGATATTGGAGCTATATATACAAAATATTTTATAATCATAGTGGATTTTATTAAAATAATTTCTAAAAAAATCCATGTCCTCTTTGATATGAACTGAAGGAACCAATTATATAGTGGTCGTATGATATTGTAACATTTAATAATTTTGAACTAAATCTATCACGGAAGTATATATTCACCATTTAAGTACAAAATTTACAATATGGATCATAAGAAATTCATTTTAAGTGTGAAGTATGAAATTTAAATCATAAAGATAAGACATTTGTGGTACGAAATGATTCTAGAATTAAATTATCATCTATAAATAATCATAGATCAGATGAAGTAAAGTATAAAAACACTGAATCATCCAGTAAGCATTTCAACTTCTTGTTAACTGGTCGCAGACTCCTCTATGTTAGCATGTGTGATTTAATTGCCTTATAAAGATGGTTTGATCACATAAGCATTATGAATTGGTTCTGAAAGGTAGGATCAATACAATCATTCTATTATCTCTTATTTATCTCTCATAATATTGAATGAATTTTTAATTGGATGATAATTATAACATATGGATTTACATATTATTAATATATTTAAAATGAGAATACATATCTATATTTAATTTTATAAATATTTCATTTATTTTTCCAATGAAACGTAAATCATATTTTAAACATATCACAGAAAATATGAGTTACATAACCTCCCATAATTATTATAAATAGTTTATATATAAATTTTAACTCCCTGACATGTTTTCTGATGAAAAAAATAATTAACTATGATCATTCCTCCTAAATGTATTTAACGAACCTCGAATTGTTAATATTCATTTTGAAAAATGATTTTATAATGTTTAATTACTTTTGTTTAATTAATTTTAGAATTATATTAAATTATCATTATTCTAATCCATATTAAAATAAAATTTAATTAATTTATTTTCATACTTTTAATCAATCATACTCGGGTGTTATCTAACCCATGAACTAGGTCCCACTTCAAACTAAACTCCAATTTATCTAAATTGATGAAAATTGTTGATATGATTTATGTGTTACAGTTTAGGATATTATAAAAATATTATTATATATAAATCATATAAATAGTTTCAAATATACTCTCAATAGATATGGTTATGTTATTATAAACTAAAACCATTTATAAACACTTACTTTTTAAAATAATATCATTCCCTTTTGAAATATTATATTAAATGATGCCTATATTATGTTATCATTATATCATGTTCTAGTTACCTTTATTGGACTATATTAGATATAATTTTATCCATATACCATTTTAATTGATTTATCCATGGCACTAAATATACCAGTAATTTGATTAGAGGTTTATTATTCCCATATTTAAAAGTGAAAAATATGTTCATGCTTATTCAATAAATTTTATACTACTGATGATGCATTAAATGGTGGATTCCTTCCATAAATAAAATATATCAAAGTTTTAATCAGGCAATATAGTATGTGATTGAATAATATACTTAAATAGTAATTTAATTTTGGAAATAAATACACAATATAATAGATTGTAGTATCCATTTAAACCTAAATCATGTGGTATTCGTAAATAGAGGGATAAACATCATGATATACTATTCATCTGATCACCATTAGTGAACTTCGTATGGTGATGTCAAAATACATACGATCCCTTAAAACATCATAGTCATGCATCGTATGTTTCACATTAATATGATGTATCTAGACCAAAATAAAAAAGATGCATTGTTATTATAGTGTCCTGAGGCTCTCATTATAAGTGGGAATTGTGATAATTTATTGACACAATATTTAATATAAGGAAATTATTATATTAATCGTACATGTTGAGGTTAGGTTAGTATCATAGTAAGTATAAATCTTAAATAAATCAATCTACATATATGATATGGTAGTCAAACATTTCAAATAAATTTTTCTCTATGGAACCCACTATTATATATACATTTAAATACATACATATTTCTTAAATATGTCTTATAATTACATAATTATTGAAGAATTATCATAAAAAAATAATTTCTCTATTGATGATGATTGATCACAAAATAATGGGGTTTGAAAGAAATCTGACATAAACACATCCCATAGTCATAATAATACATTTATTATATCAATAAATACTTGGAACTTCCACTAATCAAGGTAAGGTATTCTATTATATTTAAATAATTAATATAACCACACCCCATTACATGATCCTTATAAAATATACACTAATTTAGAGGGTGAACTAGCCTCATAGAGACAATACATTTTTTAGAATATTTGTTTCATTTAATCAAACCCATATTAATTAAAAAATTCATCTTTATTTGACTTCTACAGTTTTTAAAATTACCCAGATATTAGTAATATATTTTGGGAGTCTATTTATTGAAAATATTCTCCATCCAGTAGATATCTTGGTAAATGTGTCCATCCATTTCAGTCTAAATATATATATCAATCATCTAAAAAACTAATTATGAAATTATCACTAGGAAATGAAACTATTAAAATATATTAAATTTTATTTTATTGTAATTATCTTATAATTAATATATTTTATCTAGTTCCTCAAATACTAATTTAATACCATCTAGAATTTTATAAAACTCAAAAATTAACAAAATATCCCCCCTCCCTACAGAAATAATCATTGCGAATACGGATAATGAACTCCAACATTACCTACATCTCTATTCTTCTATCTAAAATGGAACATCCCATTTTATTGGCTCTATCATGGTTAGTTTAGAGAAATAGATATAGGATACATCACTGGATAATTTTTTCATTCCAAATGCACCAATTCCCAGATATATATATTCAATTAGGAAATTATATATCTCTTGGATTTTTTTTTTAAATTTGTTTTTTGTTTAAATTAAAATGTAACCATTATCAATTTAATTTCATTGGTTAGTTATGAAACACTGAAATGATCTCTTGAAGGATGTAGTTAGCAAAATGCACATGTGGACATTAGTTTTGTTTAATTCTTTTAGTCATTATATTCCCATTTTTCATATTATAGTTTAAATTATAAATCATTCTATTATTTTTTCATGGTTTGAGTATTTTTTTAATTGTTAGGGAGTAAAAATCCCATTTGTATTAATGAAATAAATTCTTTTTTCAACAATGATTAGTGATAACAGTATTACAAGAATGAAAGGTCCATTGTATTAATAGAAAACTACAATTTTTGATGGCCCAATGGATAAAATATTAATATAGTAAAATGTAACTTTAAGGTATTCGGTGAGTATTCTATATCTTATAATGTCATGTGTAATATAGTAAACCCAATTTTATATTAATAATCTCACCTTAGTTATAGTTATAAACATTCATCGCCCCTTTTCCATGAATTATTGCATCATGAATTATGATCGATAATGGTAGGGAACTCATCCTTCCATGATGTGGGAGGAGGGTTAGAAGATAATCATTAATATAAATATATATCCCTATATCCACCCATCATGTTATGTCGGTATAACCCTCACATGAATCAAATTCATGATATGTTTCATCTCATATTGATCCCTAGTTTAAATGGTGATGTTTATGTCCACCCCTCTATCCAACATTGGTTCTTTATGGATGTAATGTGATATGATAATAATCGTTATCTTTATCCCTCTTGTTGTGGTTAGGAACCCGAAAGTGAAAACCTGCAACACCTATATGTTGCAACAAGACATTTTGCTAGTCATTTATAGTCTTCCTTATACCAATTACTAATGATAAAAAGGCCCCATTGTATAACAATAGATATGTGTCTTGATGTTCACTAATGCATTGAAGGACCTTTGGCGCTTAGGCACAAATTAGACATTTGGATGCTTAAATATTGGGAATAGTTATATAGCTATACAACTGTTATGATGAGTACAAAAATTCACCCCACCAAGATTTGAGCTTGGTATTCATTGAGGATTATGAGTTGTGTTTACCACTCGTTTCCATAGAGTGTTATATTAGTTTTTTGGTATTTGTATCACATAATTCATGAGATCCCCATGTGAGGTCTCATTTATATATTCTTATACTACATAGCTAGTATTAATGAGACAATGTTCAATATTGTCATCCAATTATGTTTACCTTTTCTCTAGAATCCAATTTTTTTCTCAAGTATTTTGGTTCTAGGTTTTTTAGAATCTATCTACACAACACCTAATCACAACATTTCCCTCAATGTCTTATCATCAGATGCGACATCATAGTAACTCATGCTTATGGAGATCTGTCCATTTACATTTGATTTTTCTAATTAGATATAACCTTTTATTATTATTTAATATATAGGAAGTGGTGTATAAAAAATAATTTACTTTCAAACATAATCTACCCTATTTGTCTCATAAGAGAATTTTATACCCCAATTATAATAAATAGGACATTTTTTTAAAATTTTTTTTGGCATAAAGTATAATTATTTAGATATATGGAATAATATCACCATAAGGTTGTCCTTATAATCTTGTGATCATTCTATGTTGGTTGTCACCGACCAGGGATGCACAACCCAGTTTTTCATAACCTCCCTATATTAATGTGAAGACTGAGTATAACATAGAGTTGATTTTCTCCTCTTTAACGTTTGACCTAATTATCCAATATCTATTAACCCACCCTCAATGAATCTATATATGATCCCTATTCCTAAGATGAATTGAGTTCCCAATACACAAAGACTAAGGACCCTCATGCTCCAATGTCTCTATTCTTAACTAAATGCATATCCATTCCTTCTAATTGTATGTGTTCATAGAATTATTAGAGTTATTTGAAAATGTTCATGATCAACTCATACACATCAGACCACCAAAACACACCCACCATTGGGTAACCAAAGTATCAATCCCGACATTACATTTATAGAAGGTAGAAATATATTTTAATAAATTTTATAAATTTTAAAAATTGGATAAAATTCGTAAACAAAGAAAAATATGAGAAATAAGAAGAAAGGGGTTGAAGCATAGTATATCCATTAAGTTGTTCCATCTAATTCAAGGGACATGTACAATAATATTAACATTAGGGAATTTTCCTCTCTAATAAATCTTACCATGCGATAAATCCCAAAAAAAATTATATTACATAATATCAAGAAATACTTCATATAAAATAAGAAAAAAATTCCCGACAATAATAAAAAATATTTAACAAAATAAATAGTTTATAAAGAAACACATGCCTATTTTATGTTCAGTTATATGCCTTCAAAAAAACCCTGTAAATACCATATGATCTGGTTTTCCATTAAACTATCTATGTTATTATTGTCCTTGTATATGGTGGATATGTTGTATTCACTCCTTCAATAGAGTTGACACGGATTTAGACATCAAAATGACTAATCGACAAAAGGAAAGAACATGTAAGAACACCATTATTGAGTTATTGGTCATGAATCCCGTTTGAAGCAACATCATACATGCTAGTAGTTAGTGACACTATCAATATCCCATTAACTGATGTATTTTCTTTCACACACTCAATAAATGATATTGGTAATATTATAATGACTCCTCGGAACATTTAATTTTTTTATTCAATGACTAATTCTGTTTTTTATTTTCATTGATCTCTTTGGTGACCCAAAAATGACATATAGAAATTTTACATAATTTTATAGTAATATTCAATTCAACAAATGGAAAAACATGTCCATGAACTATAAATGTGTATTTTATATACACTAGATATATATTAAAATTATTTCATGAGAGAATTTGTAAATCATCCTCCAATTTGAACTCTTTTAGTACCATTGATATAAAAATGTTATTTTAAACCATAATTCATAATCTAGAAAACTATAAACATAAGAATGTGAGGGATTAGATTCAATGTAATGTTAAACATAAGATATTCCAACCAATAATAATAAGTGAGCATAAGATAATAATATGTGTATTGGAACATTATTATTAATTTCTATATTAACATATAATCATTAAATTATAATTAATCATGAGTATCTGAAAACGAATCATTCATAATAATATTCATAATCCATTACTGTGCAGAATTATCAATAATAAATCATCATCCTTAAGATAACATCATAATCAGAAGGCATACATCTGAATAATTAACATAAACATACAAAATAATTTCACTATTCAATGGTCACTTATAAGACTATCATAAATGAATAATTACAATAGTGGATTGGGTACAGTCCCCATTATAATAATCCTTTAATCAAGGATCACTAACAACACTATCATAGTGAATAAAGTTCATTATGGAACAAGGATCACTCCCATTTATAGTCAATAAAATATCATGAGATACCCATCATTACCCAATATATACGAGGGATATATAATTCTAAGTCCACCTATTACATAATGAATACCATACATAAGTTTGTAAAAAAATTAAAAAAGAATTAATCAGTATAATAAAAAAATTAAATGTTTCATCATAGACTAATTGGACCATGGAAAAAAGAGGTATATTACAATTATTCCCAAAACATCATCATCATAATCCCAATGGTCAAAAAACATGGATGGTATCATTAGTAAATATCCCCAATGTATTTCAAATAACATAGAATAATATTGAAAAAATTATTCTGTGTAACATAAATGATTCCAAATTACAAGATTTATCATTAGGGTTTCACTACATTTAATTTCAAGAATAATTTTGGATTATAGTTTTTGTGAATTAGTAAAAAATCTAACATATAGAACCTTTTAATAAAAATTTAAATAATCCAATAATTGTATATTTTTTCAATTAAATATGATCCTTATATTTGAGCTCATTTTTTGTTGAAAACACGATCAAATATTATATGAATAATCCCCATAATATAAATATAGTCATTGTTATAGTTCCTAAACATACAGAGTCCCTATGAAAAAAATTCAAAATATAATAATAGAACAAAAAATATCCTAAATGGATATGAAAATAAATAAAACTAGTTTTTCATTATGAATATCCTAAAATCCCTTATAAAAGTTTAATATTTATATAATAAACATTTTAACTAAAAATTAATCATTTACATACTCATGAAATTAACTTAACATCCAAAATAATTGTATAAATTATATCATAATAAATCATAACGGAAAAAAACATTAGGGTTTCTTTTAAAAAATGAATACTCATGAAAAGTAAATCTTAGAAAACATAGTTTTAACATTTAATATGGGAAAGGACATTCTTTTAAAAAATCTCATTAATATACCATATAAAACGAAAATATATCTATGAAAATGAATTTTAATGTATCTAAAATTAATAAAGGTACCCTGGGACATTATCCTTAAAATCACCAAAATTATAATAACAATCACCGTTAATTCCACATAAACTTCACCAGTAACTTAATTCCGCTTTACTTTTCCAAAATACCTGATGCATTTGAATGTTATATTGGACTCAAACACAATCAAAGATATATTTGGGTCACCTATAAACATATAAATTGTACACAAAATATATATTGATAAAAAACTTAAAAAAATTCATTTACATTATAGAATCCCATAAAGTGTTACATTTAACACATATATAAAATCCCATTTAGAATTCATAAAAAAATAAGGATAAAATTTATTTTTATTTTCAAAACTCGTAAAAAAAATCCAAAAAAGAGTGGGAAATAGGTTATTATTTAAAAATACATATAAAATTGATTATTAATATTATAAACTAATAATGGAATGATGACGGGAAATATTTATCATGTTATATATGTAAAATGAAATATTTTTCAATTTGGTATAATGTTTTATAGGTTACTCATATGGTAAATGTTAAACAAGTTACTTTTTTAAAACATTTTATACAATGTCAAAAGTAATTTAATATTTCATTTATAAATCATTGAAGGATGGAAATTAAAATTCATAAATTTTTTAAAAATAATGAAATTTAATAAAATTATTTTAATGGTTTACTTTAAAACAAGGTTTTATAGAAAACCCCCTTACCTTAAGTCCTATATAGAATAATATATTACCTAAATCCTAATTAATTAAATTATATTATTTTTATAATTTCTTAGGAACCTTTTTCATGTTCATGATATTATAATTATTCTTTTCTTACAAAGATTTAGTTTGTTACAAAATGATTTATGTTCATATCAAACGTTTTGGGGATGTTCAATTTATCCATTTAAAATGACATTAGTATGTTTAATATTATTGGGAGGACCGTAGATAAATCATATATATAATATTAATCATTAACTAATTATCATTATTATAAATTTAATTTAATTTTATAACCATTCATGTATGGTTGAGATGAATAATAAATCACATTGCATTATAGTGGTGGAAGTCCACATTATACAAGACTAATGCTATCATTTTTAATGGATAGATGTAATAGAAGGTAAGTAATATCATATATTTTTAGAATAATAATTTGGTAATAAATATAATATATATTAATTATATCTATCATTTTAAGCATCCATATTATTAATATATGAACAATAAAACACATCACACCATGGAGGTGGTTGTCCACATGTACACACATGTGATGTTTTCATTTTCCATAGGATAAAAAAGAGATGAAAAATAGTTATTCACAATTATAATTATATTTTATTATATGGACATTATTTATTTTATTATTTCATAATTGTTAAATAATATTTACAATATGTGCATTACATAATAAGCACGAAAAAACTAAGTTATGCGTTATATATCGCATTTGACAAACGTCCACTAGATTGCACCTAATTCCTTATAGTATGGTCTTTTGGTCAAAAAAACTCTCATGTACAAGTTGAGGATGTTTGGAATGGTATTTTTTTCGATCTAGGATAAGATAAATGGATCAAAAAGTTTGATGAAAAGAGGATATATGGCACTATTTATAAGACAGAATTGTGGAAATATTTTGAATACCTGAATTATTATTATCTAATATGTTTATAATTCATGTATAATGGATCCAAAGTGAAATAAATTCACATATAAAGAGTAAAATATTAAAATAATTTATACTAAAAAATTATACTTTTTTAGTTTCATGTAAACCCATATTGTTTTGTTTACCCTTCCCCCATTAACCATTTAATGCTTAAGAGTTTTTTATAAGTTAAATATCTAAATTTAATGAATGTAATGTAAAAAATTATAAGTTGTACATTAATGGGAATTATTTATAATATAAATTATTTACAATTAATTTTTCGTTAAATAGTATTTTTGTATTATTTTAATTATATAAAAATATTTTTTAAATATTAAATACAATTTGCTGTTATTTTTAGGACTATTCACAAAATGTTACTTTAGAGGAACAAGTAAACAATGTAATTAAAATATATACTCTTTCTAACTAAATTATAATATATAATTATCAAATAAATTCTTATAATTCCAAAAAATCATTGAAAAAATATTAATTTTTAGGTTTCTGAATTTATTTTATTATCTTTTCTACTGGTTTAATAAGTGTTACATTGGTTTCAATGAAGAATTCATTGAATTTATAAAAAAAAAGTTAATAAATTAAATAAAATTTAATCATTGTAAATTTTATAATCTATATTATCTTTTATATCAATTTTATCTTGATCGATATTTTCAAAACATAATAATTGAGAGAGAGTGACCTTTTTTAATTTACCGTGTCTTAAATTAATATTAAAGTTGTAATAAATGTAATGTAAAACAAAAATGAAATATTTTAAAATATAGGATGATAAATTAGAATAAAATAAAATAAAATAAAAATTAATCTAATATTTTTAGACCTTATTACAATGCTTGAACCTTAATTAACTCCCTTTACCCTTTAATACATCGATAACGTTTTTCCATGGTTACTATTTATTGAAACAGAAAATGGAATTACCACCAATATTGAATTATAACCACCTAATTAAAAATATTTAATCAATTTTAAAATATTTAATTTCTACATTTTCTAGATAATACATTCATTACTATTCAATAAATCACAAGGAAAATGATTTATATATTAATATATATTTTTAGCATAAATATGATATCATAAAAAATCATGTCTAATATTTATTCCAATAGCATTATTTGAAATATTTTAAATGAATTGAATCTTATTGTTCATTATGAAATTCTAAAACAAATATAATATATATATTACATTGATTAAGTGATAAGAAATGTTAATTTTTTTAAATTATGTGTATTTTAATATTTAGTAAAAAAATCTACTAAAAATATTCCAATTGAATTATCTAAAATATATTTTATATGTTTTTTTAAAAAAATTAATATAAAATTTATTAAATAAAATTTCGAATAGTCTTATCTATTAATCATGGTATCCATGAAATAATGGAAAATAAAAACAATTTTTTTGGAAAATATATTATTGAATTATTAAATAAACTTATACATGTTCTTATTATAGTAAACACTTGAATGTTAATTTATTTTATTAAATATGTGAACTATAAATGTTATTAATATAATTCATATATAGTGATTAGCTTATCATTATTAGGTATAAAAAATTATTTTACATAAAATATATTTCTACAAAATATATCCATAAATCTTATATACCCCATTTAAAAAAATGATTTTTTATTTCAAAATAATTAACAAATACATTTGGATTAATGAATCATCCTCTACAAATATTTTGTAATGTGGATACTCTTTTTCATTTCCACTAAACCAATGATTCGGGAATAGTAATTATATTTGAAGAATAATAATTTAATATCATATATATTTTAAATTTAATATTAATTTAATTATTTTACTCTAATATAAATAAATCCTATATTCTCAAGGAAAAAAATTATACACCATTAAATAACCTTTTCAATTGTAATTATTTCATATATTAAAAAACGGTTTTAAAAAAATTACAATCAATACATTGGATTTGATGAGAAATAAATATTAGTGGAAGGAAATAATGTATAATCCATGGTCATTCCATTTCCTCTGTAAAATAACTATAATTTTTTAATTAAGACTATGAAATATATTATATTCTAAATAATTAATACACCATTAATTTTACATAATTTGACTCATTCTAAATTAATAATTTTGTACATCATAACATTGTTATTGAGTGATAATTTCCATATAAATTAGGATGGTTTTAGCTTACTCTTACTTGAGTTGAGATATTATTTTACCATAAAGATAGTTAATAAGAAAAAATAAACTTACTTTATTTAATTACAAACTAGAAGAATAATTTCATCCTTTGGTTTTTTTTCCAGCATCATTCCATTGCTTCTTCATATCATATTTCAAATGATAAATATACATGATGATATTTTATCAATGAAGTACAAATTTCAAATTAAAATGAATCATATGATCAAAAATATTGATTAAAAGATATTTATATTTTTTATATAAATTTCCCAAATAAATAAATGTTTAGAAAAAGTTAAGATAATACTATCACCCTAACACAAATCATTCTATAAATGATTAAATTTCTTTTAAATATGCTAATATAAAATTGAAATTCTGGTATTGAAATTATTTGATTATATATTCAACCAAAAATAAACATAAAAGTTTTACAAAAAAATATTTATCCATCATAATGTCACATTCAATAATTTTATATTCCTTAAAAAATCAATAAAATATGGTAGTGATTCATATAAAAAATCCCAAATCTCTATAGAGCCTCAATGAAATACTATATTCCTCCATAGATTAATTAAATATGTATTTATCTAAATATAATTACCTTAATCAAAAAATGTTACCAATATAGTTAACTTCATGAAAAATAGCATTATTCACATAGTTATTAATTCAATTTTCAATCCCTTGGGTATCAATTTGATAAAACATATTTTGAAAAAATGCAATAATCCATTATCCTAATTCACCATAATTACCTATAAATTAAATAATATATTAAATTTTATCAATACTATTCATCATATGTAAATAAAATATTTAAAAATTATTCTTCAAATAATTTTTTTTATTAAAATTCATACTAAACTCGAGTGTTATATGCCAATAAATGCCACCCAAAATATCCGTTGTTGTCTTAAATCCATATCACATAAAACCTGAAATGTGATATCAATAACCATAAAATTAATATAAATCATTGAATTAATAATCAATATTGGTACTAAAAATATATAAATATCTGTATTTGAATCATCATAACCTCTAAATTTAACTAATTCTTGATTTTGATACAATGAATAAAACCCTGAAACTAAAACATCACATTATTAATTGTTTAAAAAGAGATGAAAATAGTTTTTCAAAAATATAATAACAGTTTATTACGTGGAATGTAATTGTTTTATTATTTAATAATTGTTATATAAGATTTACAGTATGTGTATGAAGAGATAAGCCTGGAAAACTAAGTTAAGAGTTATATATCTCATTGGAAAAACATCCTTTGGATTGAACCTTATTCATTATATGCCGGTCTTTTGGTCATAAAATAATCTATTGGACAACTGGAGGACATTTGGAAGGATATTTTTTTATCCGGGATAAGATAAATGGATCCAAAAGTGTGGTGAAAGGATGATATATGGAAACATTTATAAGCGGGGATAGTGGTAATCTTTTATATACCTAAATTTTTATTATAAAATATGTGTATTATTCATGTATAATTGTTCCAAAGAGAAATACTTTCAAATATAAAGACTATAATATTTACATAAAATATATTAAATAAATATCACGTTTTAGTTCCATTTTAAAAATCATGGTTTGGTTTTACCCTCCCCCAATAACCATTATAACTTCAATAGTTTTTTTAAAATATAATCTCTAAATGTCATGAATGTAATTTAAAAAATTTTAAGTGGTATATAAATGGTAGATTAATTATAATATATATTATTCACCGTGAATCTTTTTTAAATAATATTTTAATAATTTAAAACTATTTAAAAATATTTTTATAATATTAAATACAATATGAAGTTATTTTCAGAACTACTCACAAACTATTTCATTAATGAAACAATAAAAAATGGAAATAAAATATATAATCATTGAAAATAAATTATAAAATTTAATTATTCAATACATTCATATAATTAAAAAATTCATTGAAATTATATAACTTTTTATGTTTTTAAAATTATTCTGTCATTTTTTCAACTTGTTGAATAAGTGTTACATTATTGTCACAGAATAATTCAATGTATTTGTACTAAAAATAAAAAATAAAAAATAAAAAAAAATTAAATAAAATAAAATAATTTTAAATTGTATCATCCGTATTATCTTATATATAATTTTTTTATCAATATTTTCACAACATAATAATTGAGAGAGATTGAAATTTTGTAATTTACCTTCACTAAAAATATTATTAACGTTGTAATCAATATGATGTTAAATTAAAATGAAATATTTTCAAATTAAAGATGATAAGGTTCTATATAATACAAAAAAAATAATAAGTAATCATATATTTTGAGGCCTTATCACAATGTTTGAACCTTATTTAACTCACTATACCCTATATTGTGTTGATATATTTTTTCCATGGTTACTATTTATTGCAACAAAAAAGGAAATTAACCTCAATATTGAATTAGAACCTCCTAATTCAAAATTTAAAATCCATTTTAAAATATTAAATTTTTATATATTCTATAAATTAATTTTATTACTAGTCCATAAAACACAACAAAAACATTTTAAATTATAATAAACATTTTAATCATAAATATTATTTTATAACAAAATCATGTCTAATATTTTGTTCCAATAAGATTATATGAAATGTTTTTAAGGAATTGAATATTATTTTTCATTAATAAATTCCGAATAAATTATAATTTGTAAATTAAATTGATTAAGTGATAAGAAATTCCAATTTTTTTAAAATATGTGTTTTTTATTATTCACAAAAAAATCTACATTTTAAAAAAATTAAAAAATAATTTTCTTAAAAAAAATTTATAATTTTTATTAAAATTTATATCCAATTTATTAAAAAATATTTCCAAAAGTGTTAGAAATTATTAATAATATTGAGGAAAACATGGAAATTAAAAAAAAAATTAGAATATATAGCATTGAATTATAAAATAAAACTATACTCATTCTTATTATAGTAATCAATTGAATGTTAATTTATTTTATTAATTATGTAAACTATAAATATTAATAAAATAATTCATATATATTTATTATCTTATCATAATTTGGGAAAAAAAATTTTTTTGGACATAAAATATGTTTCTAAAAAATATCTCCTTAAATATTATATAATCCATTTTAGACAAAATTATTTCTTATTTCAAAGGAATTAATAAATAAATTTGGACTAATTTTTCATCCCCTACAAATATTTCGTAATGAGGCTACTATTGTTCATTACCAACAAACCATCAACATAACAATAACAATCATATTTGAAAAATAATAATTTAATGTCATATAGATATTAAATTTAAAATTTATTTAATTTTTGTAATCTCAATAAAATAAACCCATTATCTTAAGGTCATTAAATTATACACCATTAAGAATTTTTTTCAATTTATTTTTTTATTCATATATTATAAAAAATGTTTTAAAAAATTTAGAATAAATTCCATGGAGTTGATGAGAATTATATAAAAGTGGAATGAAATATTTTTTAATCCCTGTTCATTCAATTTCCACATTAAAATAAATATAATCCCTATATTAAGTCTATGGAACATATTATTTTATAAATAATTCATACTCTATTAATTTACTATAATGCGACTCATTATAAAGTAGTAATTTCATACACCATACCATTTTTACTGAGTGATATTTTCCATATAATTAAGGATGGATTTAGCTTACTCTTACTTGATTTGAGAAACTATTTTACCATAAATATTATGAATAATAGAAAATACTCATACTTTATTTATTACAAACAATAAGAATAATTTCATCCTTATGTTTTTTTCCATCATATTTCCATGGGTTCTTGATTTCATGTTGAAAACGACCAATAAACATGATGATATTTCCATTAATGAATTACTAAATTCAAATTAAAATGAATTATATGATCTATATAATGGATTAAATGTTATTTTTCATGTTTATATCAATTATCCAAAACAAAAAATGTTTTGAAAATGTTATTAGAATACTGAAAGTCTAACATAAAACATTCTACAAATAATTAAATGTCTTTAAAATATGTTAGAAATAAATTGAAACCCTTGGATTAAAATGATTTTATTATATATTCTTCTAAAAATAAACATAAAATTTATCCAAAAAAATATTTATCAGACAAACTTCACGTAAATTGTTTTGATTACATATAGAAATCACTAAAATATGCTAGTCATTCTTATAAAAAAAGTCAAATCTCTCTAAAGCCAAAATGAAATCTTATATTCATATATAAATTAATTCAATATATATTTCTCTAATTACATTTACATTAATCTTAAAATGATACCAATATAGTTAACATAATGAAAAATAACTTTAATCACATAGTAATCAATTCATTTTTGGATCCCTAAAATATCTATTTGATAATTTTTTTGGAAAAATTCAATAACCTGTTATCCTAATTAACCATAATTACATGCACATAAATGAATATATTAAATGTTATAAATACTATTCAACATATGTTCATAGAATATTTAAAAATTATTCTTCAAATAAAAACTTCATTAAATTGAAAACTAAACTTAAGGGTTGTATTACTATAAATTCCACTAAAAATATACTTCATTGTCTTAAATTCCAATCACATAAAACTTAAAATGTGGAATTTTTAACCATAAAATTAAAAAATATTCATTTAATAACTGATAATGGTATCAAAAAATCTAAAAATATCAGTATTTGAATCATATTAACCTCTAAATTTAACTAAATTTGGATTTTTATAAAAATTATTATACCCTATAAATATAACATCACATAATTAAATTGATAAAAAAGAGATTTAAAATAGTTTTTCATAAATAGAATTACATATTATTATATATAATGTAATTATTTTATTATTTTATAATTCTTATATAAGATTTACAGTATGTGGATGATGAAATAAGGATTATAAAACTAAGTTAATAGTTAAATATCTCCATTGAAAAACATCCTTTGGATTGCACCTTATGGATTATAGGCTGGGATTTTGGTTATAAAATAATCTCTTAAACAAGTATTAGATGTTTGGAAGGGTATTTTTTTAGATCTAGGATAAGACAAATGGACAAAAAATTGTTATGAAAAGAGGATATATGGCACCATTAATAAACGAGGATAGTGGCAATCTTTTATATACATGAATTATTATTATCTCATATTTTTATAATTCATGTATAATGGATCCAAATAGAAATAAATTCACATATAATGAGTATAATATTTAAATAAATTATAAAAAGAAAATTATACATTCTTAGTTTCATTTTAACCCTCATTGTTTAGTTTTACCCTCCCCCCATTAACTAATTTAACCTTAACTGGTTTTTTAAATTAAATCTCCAATAGTCATGAAAGTAATCTTAAAAAATTACAAGTTTCACATAAATGGGAAATTATTATAATATATAATATTTACCATGAATTATTGTTTAAATAGTTTTTTTTTTCAAATTTTTAATGAATTAAATATACTTTTTAAATATTAATTAAAATATGATGTTATTGTATAGGCTATTCACAAAATGTAACATTAAAAAATAGGAAAATAATGGAAATAAAATATATAATCATTCAAAATAAGTTATAAAATATCATTATCCAATATAATTTTCTAATTCCTAATTTCACTGAAAACTTATTACTTTTTATGTTTTAAAAATTATTTTCTTTTCATTTCTACTAGTTGAATATGTTATACATTGGTGTCAATGAATAATTCAATGTATTTATACAAGACATTAAAATTAAAAATAATTTATTAAATTAAATATAAATTCATCATTTTAAATTTTATCAATAATATTATCTTATATATAAATTTTATCTTTATCCATATGTTCCAAACACAATAATTGAGAGAGAGTTATATTTTTTAATTTACCTTGAATTAATATAATATTATGGTTTTAATCAATGTAATGTAAAAATAAAATGAAATATTTTCAAATATATGATGACAAGCTTCTATATAACACAATAAAATAACAATTAATCTTTCATTTTGAGGCCTTATCACATTTTTTCAACCTTAATTAGCTGACTTTACCCTTTACCATGTCGATATCATTTTTCCATGGTTACTATTTATTGAAACCATTAATGAAATTAAACTAATTATTTAATTGTAACATCCTAATTGAAAATATGAAATTCATTTTTAAATATTCAATTTCCTTATATTTTATAAATTACATTCATTATGTGTCCATTAAATACAAAAAAACTTTTTATAGAATAATAAAAATTTTAATCATAAATATGAATTTATTACATAATCATGTCTAATATTTATTTCATTATCAGTATTTGCAATATATTTATTGAATTGAATATTAATATTCATTAATAAATTCAAAAACAAATATAATATGTAATTTAAATTGATTAAGAGATGAAATTTAAATTTTTGTTAAATATTTATTTTTTAATATTCACTTGAAAATCAACCTTCTAAAAAAATATAAATGAATTATCTTAAAATTATTCAACAATTTGTTTTCAAAAATTAATATCCATTTTATTAAATAATTTTTTTAAAATTTTCATAAATTATTTAGGATATCAATGAAAAAATAGAAATTAAAATAAATTTTTTGGAAAATATATAATTGAATTATGAAAGAAATTTATAAATGTCTTATTTTAGTAGTCACGTGAATGTTGATTTATTTTTTAGACATTTGAACTACAAACTTCATTAAAATAATTCATATATATATATTATCTTATCATAATTTGGAAAAACATTTTATTGGACATAAAATATATTTCTAAAAAATATCTCCATAAATATTATATTGTACATTTAAAAAAATTTATTTCTTATTTCAAAGGAATTAATAAATAGGTTTGGATTAATAAATCACCCTCTACAAATATTTCGTAATGAGGGTACTCTTTTTCACTACCACCGAACCAATGAATTGAAAATAAAAATAGTATTTGAATAATAATAATTTAATATCATATAAATTTTTAATTTAATATTTATTTAATTGAAGTAATATTAATAAAAAAAATACTATATTATTAGGGAATTAATTCTACACCATTAAGAAAATTTTTCAATTGAAAAATTTCAATATATTATATAAAATGTGTCAAAAAATTTATAATCAATTCCATGCAGTTGAATCGAAATATATATAAGTGGAAGGAAATATTGTATAATACCTTCTCATTCCATTTCATCTTTAAAATATTTATAATGCCTATATAAAGACTATGATACTTATTATTTTCTAAATAGTTCAAACACCATTAATTTACTATAATACTACTAATTCTAAAGTAATAATTTTATACATCATATAATTGTTACTGAGTTAAATTTTCCATATAATTCGGGATGGATTTATCTTATTCTTACTTGAGTTAATAAATTTGTTTACCATAATGATATTGAATAAGATAAAATACACATAAATTATTTAATTATAATCCATACAAATTATTTCATCCTTCTGTTTTGTTTCCGGCATCCTTTCATAGCTAATTCATCTCATATTGAAAATGATAAATAAACATGATGATATTTTTTTCAATGAATTACTAAATTCAAATTAAAATGAGTCATAGGATCCATAGAATGGATTAAAATTTATTAATCATGTTTATATCAATTAACCAAAACAATAAATGTTTAGAAAATGTTATGATAAAACAAAAACTCTAATATAAATCATTTCGCAAATGATTAAATGTATTTAAAATATTCCAGAATAAAATTGAAACACTTGGACTAAAATTATTTTATTATATATTCTTCCAAAAATAAACATAAAATTTACTCAAAAGAATATTTATCGACCATAATTCCGCATAATAAAATTATATTATCTAAAAAATCACTAAAATATGATAGTCATTCATATAAAAGACACAAATCCCTCTAAAGCCTAAATGAAATTATATATTCATCCATAAATTGATTCAATATGTATTTATCTAAATACATTTACCTTAATCACAAAATGTTACCAATATAGTTATCGTCATGAAAATTAAATCTAATAACTTAGTAATCAATTTAGTTTTTGATCCCCCATATATCTATTTGATAAAATATATAATAAATAAAATCAATAGCCCTTTATTCTAATTAACCATAATTACCTATACATAAATGAATATATTAAATGTTATAAATACTATTCAACATATCTTTATAGAATATTTAAAAATTATTCTTCAAATAACATTTTCATTAAAATGCATACTCAACTCAGGGGTTGTATTCCCAAATATGCCACTCAAAACATCCTTCATTGTCTTTAATTCCTATAACATAAAACCGGAAATGTGGTATCTGTAACCATTCAATTATTATAAAACATTGAATTAATAACCAATAATTATATCTAAAAATCTAAAAATATACATATTTGAATTATCTTACCCTCTAAATTTATCTAATTATTGATTTTTATACAAAGTATAATACCCAATAACTAAAACATCCCATTTTTAATTGATTTATAATAAGGGTTTATCTTTCATGAGAACTAGAAAGAAATATTATATAATAAACCCTTAAAATATTTTAAATTTTTAATCAATGTCAATTTCATCGACAAAAATATGAATATTAAATTTAATCTAATTTTTTCTTTTAAACATGATATCTTCTATTAAGATAAATCCATATTGAGAAAAAAATATCCATTTCTATTTTTCTTACTCATCCTTATGACCTATAAAAGAAATATAAAACCTTGTAATGGTTTTAAAATCTCACTAAATATTATAAAAAACAAATAAATCCATTTTACTATTTTGAAAATAAATAAATCCCATATAAAATTATCATTTTTACATAATAAACATATGATCTCAAAATAATCATTTGCATACTGAAGAATCCACTTCATTTCACTAATATGTTTATAGAACATCTTCTTAGAATTTATAAAGGTAAAATAATTATCATGGGCTTTTCTGGTAAGACATCAGTAATCATGAAACAAAATTATTTAAAAAAATACATTCCACCCATAAATGATTGAAAAATATTCTTTTAGACATAAAATCATTATCTTACCATATAAAATCAATTTACATAAATGAAAATTCATTTTCCAGAATAAAAAATTTATATTTGAACTGTGGGAAATTATACCTATAATATCACATACAATGTAATTTACATCACTATTAATTCCAACATATACCTTATGATAAACCTAATTTCCAATAACTCTCTCACTTTACTAAAACAATTGGAGAGCTATATATACATCACTAAACATCCATAATGCATCAGGCCCACCCATCATCATATAAAATTTCCATGAATCATATCTTGATAAAAAAATATTTTATTTCCATTATGAAATCTCATAAAATATATTATTTAAGATAAAAGTAGAAGAAATTTTGGGATTCATTAAAAAACATATTCCCTTGAATAATCATAAATTACAATGTTATAAAAAGTTTAAGATATTTTATTCTATAAGAAAATAATAAAAAAATGAATTATAATTATGAATAATAACATTCATGATTGTGGGAAATTATAATCATTTTATACAAATTAAAAAATATATTCGTTTACACAATGGTAAAAGATTAAAAGTCACGGTCACGGTAAACATTTAAATAATTTCTTTTTGAATTATTATTAATAAACGAAAAAATAATTGAAAATTTCTATTAAAAAAATTGAAATTATAAAAATGAACAGTTATGAAACCATTAAAATAAACCAATGTGAAAAATAAATATATAAGGAAGGATTACATTAACATAATATTTCAATGAAAAATCACTCACCTTAAGACTTTTATATCATCAAAAATTCACTATATCATGAAATAAAAAATTATATAATTTTTATAATATCCTAATTAAATATTTCATGAAAATTCTATTATAATTATTCGTTTTATTAATATTCTTTATTTATTTAATAAATCAGTTATGTTCTTTCTAGATATTTTGAGGATGTTTTGTTCATCATTCCAAATTGACTTTGGTAGGTTGACTATAGTCATAGGGGTCATGGACTTACCCACCAAGGAATTCCTTGTTGGAGGTAAGTTGAGTGAGACACCTCGTGGACTTATTTAATTGGATATGTGATGGTGACAGGTGCTGAGTATGAAACAATCAATATGGTAGGCCTTATTATAATAACTTTTATACACGTATATATGATATTTCATGTAATAGAGTACATAAATAATGGAATTTTTGAACATAAATAGTGTAACCAATAATTAAAAAATATCTAGGAATGTAATAGAGTAAAATAATGTAGTTTCCAAGTATATAAGATGAAAAATAGACGCCCCACCATAAAATGAATTCCTAACCTATCACATTCTGTATTAGGAAAAGGTCTGAAGAGAAACCATATCACAATATCAAAGGTTTACTAGTAAACAAGACTATCCCCAAGATTTTTTATGTCCCATAAAAAATATTCCAAAAATATCACCATATAATTTATTATTGTATTATAAAAACTCAACTTTTCATGGAATAAAAAATTCAAGGGTGATTATATACATACATTATATTGACCATAGAAATTGAAAATGGATAAACAGTTGCAACAATTTTCATATTAACACCAAAAGAAGGATAGTATGTGAAACCCAATAGATATTATCATGAAGAAAACTATACTACATATAAATGGAAACTATATCTCAAATTCATAGATAAGAATGATGTGTCTCCCATCATCTCTACGGGTTCAATCAATGAAAAAAACAATCTTATGTAACCAAACAATATACCAATTTTAGGGATCATTCCTCATCACTATGTGGCTTAGATTTGGGGGATCTATCTCCTAGACATGAATCCCATTTTACCTGACAAGAATTTTCTAGGGCTTCTACACATAATCTTTGTGTTCTACAAATGAGGGGTCACAATCTCTGTCAGAGGACCCACTCCCCGACAAATGATTAATATGGGGGGTGTCACTTCGTAGATTTAGTACCTTAACCTAGTGTAGAAATAGGGTATCCAAACCAACTTATAAATATTACATAGTACCCATTCCTTTCCACAAAATGTGGATTCCAACCCCAATAACACATGGATGAACACATATGATCGCTAGCATCAGCTAAACATTCCTGAGATAATTATATTGATATCATCACCTTTTATGTATCTCTAATTAAAGAAAAAATGTCACTATCACATTATACATATAAATACACTCAATATAGGCTAACCATGGGACCTAATATGATTCTTCAAAAAGAAGATAAATGGGTAATAAGTCTTTAAGGGGAGTACACAACATGTCTTTATATAGTATAAAATGTATCTCTCAAGGCCAAAACCATTACCATTTATCCTAATGGTACTCAGTGTGTAAGAAGAGTACACTACATAGATTTATTATCACGTGATGTGTGAACATAGATCGACATCTAAGAGTTCTCACTATTTTATAGGGATTGGTTGGACATGTGTGTATACACAATGTTTACATGGAATACATGATGTGTCTTGGTAACCCAATGTGTGACAATGTAAATGGACATGTCCTTGTACCATTGATATGTCTGAGTTCTCTTATGGTCTTGCCTTATACTACTATAGTTCCATGGCATGTTATCATGGTGTGTAGTCATTTTTTAGTTTTCTATACAGTTAATTTCCCCTACACAACATGTACTTAATGTATATGGTGTGTACTCCCCATTTCCTTCAATGGGATGGGCCTATAACATTTTATCCATAACTTTATGTACTGTGATTAGGATATTCAAATGAAAAATCATTGTGTGCATCCCTAAACCCCCATTTTCCAATATTACGTAATGATGACCCCAAGAAGTCCTTAGAAGTTATTAGAGGTGTTAAAATAAAAAATCTACACATATATGGTGATTAAAACAAAAAAATAAAAATATTCTATCCTCAAGAAGAAAATGTTGAAGATTTAATTTTAGATCCCTATCCAGAATCTACTACACCTTGATCCGGTCTTAATTTCCATCATAGAAGAAGTATGGAAAAACCAATTATAAATTCTGGGATGACCATTGGATGTGGGATAACCCAACTCCCTTTTAAAATAAATATGAATCCAAATGTGACATAGAGGAGTAACTTACAACAAATAACTTATTAATTAACAATAAATAATTTTTTAATTCAAGAAATCCTTTAATAGTTAGATTCCATTAAACCCCTAACAGCAAAAAAATTATGTCACACATAGTGTAATCCAAGCACCACATTTAAAAATTGTGGTCTAAAAGTTTCTATTTGAGGTTATACATAATTGTATAACTATTTATTAAAAAATTTATGTCATTTAATATCTACTAATATTTTTAATATATTAATTCCAATGTAATGCAACACCCAAGGACAATTGTGACTCTCTTGAAAAATCAATCTATCTATATATATGTGGATATATCCAAAGAAATGAATCAGTGAAACTAGTATTATTACATTCTACACTCCTTCATGGATTTTCATCTCAAAAATAAAAGGTTATACTGGTTTTTGTAGATGACGATTGGATGTAAAATTCAATTGAGAGGTGAATTGAGTTCTTAAAATTTTAATTGATATTAGACCACTGACTTCAAGGAAAGTGATTTGAAATGCTTAATTAATAATATATTTAACATAAATATGAATTATTGCTGAAAGGAAATTGAACACATTGATTTATAATGGTTTTAGGTACATAAATACCCTTTTACACTATATTAATACTCAAGTCTACATGTTTTGTGATTTCTCAAAAATATCCCTTTTACTAGGACCTCCATGCTATGTAAAAGAATTTGTCACATAATACAATGGTCTGAGAGCTTTCAACTAGGGTCGACCTTTATGAGGCCTTTCCATAGTATTAAACGGACTATTACACTATGTGTAAAATAGATATAGTGAAATACCACATTGATGGAATCATTTTTATAACATCGTTTCAAGAAGAAACTAAAATTAAATTTATATATATATATATATTATTCTTAAACAAATGATATATTTAAGGATTTATATTTCAGTGAATGTTAGATTCTAGAGATATAATTATATTATATTTTCTACAAGAAATAGTCTTAGGATTCCTATATAAAATAAGATGGTGATTTTGAAATTCTAAGAAAGCACGCACATCATTTTTTCCTCTCTATTTAAGAATAAGAATACATTGGTATTTATATAACTGATTTTAATTTTAAATAAGAGAATGAAATATAATCACAATAACTAACATGATAATATGTTGATAAATAGAGAATGATTGTTGATAAAATAATATTTTAATGATATAAAAGCATTCATAACATATTTGGAATATGAATCTATATATTTAATTTGAAATTCCATATTTATCATTGGATATTTTATTTTATGGAAACACGACATAGTATTTTCTGAGAATAAAAAAATTTCTCTCATTTACTATCAAATAGAGAACATGTAATCAAAGTAAATATAATATTTAAACCGAACAAAAATTATATGTTATGTTTTACAATCCCATACGAGGATTTTATACAGAGACTTAGTGAGATAAAATATAAATTTTGTAATCAGTAAAAAAGTGAAACTAAGATTCATGTTATCATGAAGAGGATTATATGTAATATAAAATTAAAAATACATCTAATTATAATTTTTAAGATAATATTTCATGAATGGATTTGTTATACATAATTATAATTTTTCTCCATAAGGGAAACTGTTCTTAATAATATGTCAGACAATCCTTCAGTGTAAGTTAGAAAACATGTCATTGTAAAATTATATTTGACTCTCATAAGATAATATTTTGCACCGTAAGATTTAATTTTACTGTGAATACTTCACAGTAATATAATATAGAAGATAATACTTTCTATACAAGAGATAAAGTAACATTATTATTGACTGAATTATTCACCCCTGAGATGATAAATGTTTAAAAAATTAATCATAGCATAATTTTTTATATGTTCTAAGACACATTAGGAAAACATGTTAGAATAATAGTAGGGATGTTTTGAATCATCAAAAAACAAATTGAAATTTTAGGGAACAATATAAGTCTTTTCAACAATCTACCACTTTTTATGATCCCAAAACCTAAGAAATTGAGAGAATTTTTATAAAAAATGGAGATTCGGGTGATTTAGTATTTAATTAATTTAAATTTTTGTACTCTTTTTATCCATTTTATAATTTCAAAAATAAGGAGAGTATTCAAATAAAATATATATATCACAAATTTAGATGATACTGATAAATGGGTTTAATTTAAAATAATGATTTTATAATAATGTATAATGATAAATGATAAATTGAAAATATGGAAAAAAATATGGAATTCATTAAAAATGTTTTTTATAAAAGATTAATTCAGTAGCTACATGAAAGGAGTCAAATGCTTATTAAAAAGAGATATGTATTTTTTTGAAAGGTAAGATGAATATATCAACCATATAATGAGAAATATTATTTTTATATAGGATTCATAAAAGATAATATTTTATAGTAGGTGATGAGGAAAATGGAAGAGTAGTATTATTAGTTTTCCTAATATATCACTTAATGTTAGTTAGGATTATACAAATATTGCATTATCATCTGGAGAAACTCTAAACAAATAAAATTGGATGTTTAGGGAATATTGTTTTCCCCTCCAAAATTTAAACTTATATTAATGGGTAAATGATATTTTAGAAACTATTTCATTTATAGGTAAGATAATTCTATAGAAAACATGATAATTTACTATTGAAATAGTTGCATGGAATCAAATATTTCCTTCAAATTATGATAGATAAATAAGTGATGATAAATAAAATTTTGCCTTGGAATATTCATTCCATGAATCTATAATGCTGAATCCTCAGAAGATTAAATATCATTTACCAAACAATATTTGTAGTAGTTCAATTGAGATGTGAAGTGATTCTATAGTCATTAATCGAAACTCCGATAGAAATTCTGAATATCTCCCTTCAAAATAAAACAAGATATCATATTTTTAAAAACTTTTAATTAGTTTATTTCATACCAATAACTTAAGAAACATATATTACCATTATATAAACATTACATTTTGAAGGGTCAAAAAATACATCATATTCTACTTCTTAATATTTAGAGGAATATGGGTCCAATCTCTTGACCAATACATCATGAAGATGATGAGAATTATTTTATATAAACCCAATGTTTATTGATAATGAACTGATATTTATTTATAAAATGCTGATGATGAATCATACATACTACATCAGTTGGACTAGAATTCAATAAATTTATCTAATATATTGATATAATAGAGAACTAATTTCATTTTATGATTAGTCAACAGTCTCAAAAACATGTTTAGGGAAAACGATACATTATATATATTTATAATATGATTCAATGAATTTCATTAAACATTTAAGTTGAAATAATTACACATATTAGGGAATCAAGAGTATTATTCATTGTATCCATAGTTTGGGATAATTTTATCAACACTGACTATTCATCAAAAACGTTTAGAGTTGATGAAGAGGAATCTATTAAAAACATATCATTCATAGATTGTAAAAATTAATTTACTTCCTGAAAATAATCTTTCATCAACAATTGACCAAATTTCATTCTTAATTAATTATAAAACTCAATCACATGAAATTGTTTTACATATATTTCTGAAGACAATCTTGAGTAACTCTTTTTAGATAACTCATCATTATCATTAATAGTAAAACGATATTTTTAAAATTTATTCCCTATAATACTAGGATAGGGTCTAATTATTTGAAATTATATGATTCGTGCACCATTAAATAATATATTTAATTCAATATAATCTTATTCTTCATTATATCAAAATTCATCCTGTTGGAATATTTTTATCCTCAAAATAATTAAATAAACTTATTCTTCATATCAATAAACTAGAATGATAGGTGTAGTAATTGGGGATATTGAAATTTATTTTCCTTGGTGAACAATTACTAAAGTTATAATTACAGAGTTTAACTAGTCTCTGGTCTATTGGATTTAAGGATGAGTGATCTAAAGAGTAACCTATAGATTAAATTATGAATAACATTCCAATTATAATGTGCATATCCACAAGTGTATCTTCATATAATACATCCCTTGTAAAACCCGGTATTTACAATGGAATTACCACATCACTTGATAGTACCAATTGGAATGTATCCCCTAAAATCTAGGAAATATATTTTTTATGCCTTCTTCGTCATAAAATATAAAAAATATGGAGAGAAACTCCAAAACAATCAAATTTTCAATAAAATGGTTGTACTCAATGTTTCGAAACCATAACAAAGAGTTTTTGTTTCTTCGTTAATAAAAAATACAATATCATGAAAAACCAAAGTTAGATATCATTCTATAAAGATATAAACAACCTGACCTATTCTTAACATGATAAATATATCTCATGATATATTTTATTCCATTTATGATCTTTTCAATCATGAGTATGTATATCAAAGTAATATCATAGATCAAAAAAAATTCAAACTCATTGTTACATTGATAGATGGATGACAAAATTAACATCAATAGAATATCTCCTTAATTTTCCAATTTCTGGGAGTGGTTTTTCTCTCATGAACTATAGATCCAAATAGAGACGTCCTAATCTGAGGTGGAATAGCTGAATGAATTTTATGTAATCTATGGATAAATGTTTTATCAACTTAATTATTAAATTTGATCACCTCTTCGATTTTATGTGATATTATATAATGGTTTTTTTAATTGATAGTTTTAGTGACATGATCTTCTGCATCAGTAAAATGAAAAACTTTCACTTCATAACACTCACAGACAACCTCAAAAAAATTGGATTCATTTCAACAAGTAGGTACTCCCATTATTTTAATTTTATGATCCTCTTAATTATAATATCTATTTATTATATCTAGAAAAATTCAGTTGATTTTCACCTTTAGAATTTCATCATTTTTTATTTCCACTAAGCTTTACTCATGGATGATATATTGGTTCACCTGGTCTTTTCCATTATTAGTAAAATGTAGAGGAACTTATGGTTATGATAGAAATTATACATAGTAAAGAAGGATGGGGGTACATGGGTTTTCAAAAAACAATCATGCATAGAGTTGATACATTCTCTATCCTTTTTTATTTTTTGTTAATAGAGGGGTAACCCGGTGATATAAAGAATTATTATTAAATAATATTGATGATATTTCATAATTATATGATTGGTTATTTAATGTGGTATTGAAATATATCTCGTAAAATGTATTGATTAAATGTATACAGGTAATTATATAACCCTACTATTACATAAGTATAGTAGAACATTTGATTAAATTGAACTAATCCAAATTCCGATATAATAAAGTCAATTTTCTCATCATATAATTGTTTAGTAAAAATATATGGTAATTGATTTTGTGTGAAAAAATTATAAAGAGATATAATAATTCTATTCATGACCCCTAATTAAATTATTTCAAAAATGAATACATGTTATTCTTTAATAGTGTATCATATTATTTGAAATATCGATAGATATTTTTATCAATTTTTTTTATAAAACAATTAATATTTCATCCAAAATCCATTAGAGTGTGTTTCAACCCTAGAAAATGTTCACAAACCAATAGAACAATAAACGTATTCATCATCAGCAGTTGATAAAGTTACAATGTTTTGATTCTTACTCAACCAAGATAATAGTGATTTCCCTATAAAATGGAAGTTTCTTGAGATGAATTTTTATCTAATCTACAACTAGAAAAAATAATAATCCATATTTGATAATTAATTAAAATAAAATGTTTTTCTAAAAAAAGAAAAAGAGACATTGTCTGTTTCAGGTACCTTAAATTCATTTTTGTAGAACTAAAATGAAATTCTTTTGGACTGTATTGAAATATTTCAAAACGGCATATTAAAAATATAAGGTCATCCCTAATTGTAGAGAGACACAAAAACCTTAAATAATCCTTATATACAATTTTCTTCCAACATGTATTCTAGTTTCATCCTAATCATATTTACTTTTGGAGATCATAGGAGTTGAGTAGGTCTTATTATATTTAACTACAAACTAATTATGAAAATTATTTATATTCTTTCATTTATTTAATTAATTTTAAATAATTATTTTGATTAACATGATATCGAAAAAAATATTTTATCTCACCCATCATACTAATTTCAAATTTTTTTTGAATTAATTTTGAAAACCCATTACAGAATGTTAGGTTTGTTGTTATGAAAATAAAATCATTTAAAAATATTTGTACTAATGAATATATAAGGATTAGTTTTTCTTAAATATCTTAGGATATTCCTTTCTTATTATTAATATATTTTATAAAAAATAACTCAACATTTGATATGATTCTGTTGCTTCATGTCTAAGTCTATATAGATATTTGGTATGGTTGAACATGTTATTTTGAAAACGAGGGTCAACAATACCACGAAGTTGTTCCACATAAACATAATCTACTAAATACCCATTTAGAAATGTATATTTAATGCCCATATGATGTAATTTAACATTCATATATGATGCATATTTTATAATGATTCTAGTATATTCTAACCCAATTATAAGAGAAATGGTTTTTTCATAACTTATTCATTCTTCATGATTGAACCCTCTTAAAAAAAATCTAAATTTATTTATTTTTATGATGAAATATTCATCTATGTTGTTTCTAAAACCCCATTATATTACCATTATATGAAGGTTTGAGGGTATTTCATCTAATTCCCTCACATTATTTCTTTCGAATTAATGGAACATTTCATTCAAATATATGACCCTTCATTCAACAGATAATGATTATTATACGAATATTGGTTTGTGTGTGGATATTGAGGTAGTGAATTTCCTTGTATTTCCAATGTTCCATCTAGTTTATACACCTTCATATGGGCTTCATATAATTGTTTCTAGAGGAAGATCATTTTCATTTATAGTTATTATTAGAATCACAATTTTTGGTCCACTAGCATGTACACCTACTAGATTTTGTACGTTGATAATATTTCAAATCCTAATTTTTTTTCATTAAATTGTAAATATTAAATCATTTTATGGATTTAATGAATTTGATCATTTATTTGAATCATTTTGTGATCAAACATATTAGTTTCATAAAATTTACCATGATTAGATTTTTTACTAAGCCCTATGTTTTTATTTAAAACTATATAGGATTTAGATAATAGTATAGAAACCTAATATTACACATTTATCAGCCATTAGATCAAAATTAGAAAGGTTATATTTTGTGTCCCTAATATAAACATTTCATCTAATAACATTGAGTATCTTACCTTGAATTTTCTATTATTCCATATCGCATAGGTTGTTTTATTTAAGATTGGGTATATTATATCATTATTAATTACCTACCATGCTGCGTTAATATCCTTAGACTATAAATGGGTGGGCAAGTTATATTCACATAACATAGTGTCATCAATTTATTATAGAGTAATATTATCTATTTGAATAACACCATTCGGTTGATATTTGATGGCATAAAGAATATGTGTTTAATAAAATTCATAAATAATTAATAATTAATTTCATCGTTTTCAAATTCACGTCATGATTACGTCTCAAAGACAAAATTTTTACTTGTTTATATTCTTCCATAATTTTACATAAAACAACAAAAGCATAACATGCTTCACTTTTTAGACTTAAAATGTAATCCCATGTTAATCATGAATCATAATCAACTAAAACATGAAAAAATAATTTTCTAGTAAGAAAATTATATCTAGTAGGTCTAGATAGATCCATTTGGGTATGTTCAAGAATATTAGAATTAATAACTTCATGAATTTGTTTAAAATATAACCTATTCCACTTTGCAATTTCTATACACCACATAGCTTCATTATATCCAATTTAAAGTTATGAATTTTAGAAAAATAATTTCTTCTAAAAAAATTATAAAAGATTAAACATTATAACATCCAGTCCTTCTATTCAAAATGCAGGATTCCTTAATTTTAGCATTTGACCAATTTAAAATTTTTCAACAAAATCAATGAAGACATAGTGTATAAACATTTAATGTTTTAGGTAATTTAAAATTAATAAAATTATCATTATAACGATGCATGTATTTTTAGAAAAATCCATATAATACTTATCGTCATAATGTTTAGAGATTCTTATTAGGATGTGCTTTAAGGCTATAATGTAAAGTAATTTCTTGATGAGAATAGACTAAGGATTTCCAAATAATATAATGAAAACTATCATTACCTTATCATTGTCACCAAGAGTTACATATGCACAACATATTTTATATTAGGATTGAATTTTAGTGTAATATCAACCCCTAATCCTTTAAAAACAACTATCCATAAAAAAATTTAACTTTTTTTTACAATGCCAATTACCTATGATGAAATATCAACCAACATAACTATTTAGTACCCAAATTGTTTTGGGTAAAAAAATGTTATATTTAAGAGATCTATTCATCTTGATTTGTTTTCTTCTTCTCAAAAAACATTGTAACATTTTTTAGAAATATTTTTGAACAAATTCGTTTTTATTGCATAAAATTGAGTTTTTTTATGTCACAAATATTTGAAAAAATTCATATTTCACTATAATGAAAAAATTTGACTTTCGGAATGATTTTATTTTTACATGAAATAAAATAATGTTTTTTATATTGTTTTGGCCTTTAACCATTGATTCCAATTCCAAATTATTCATTTCTATGTTGATTATGACAAAAAATGTTTCTTAAATAATATTCCCCTTTAATAAGGATAGTTTCAAAATCATTAATGTTTGGAACATCCATTTGTAGGTTATAAACTATTTAGGCTTGTTTAGTATTCGAGGATATAAATTTTTTTACTGATTTTCAGTCAAATATATGGATTTTCATTTTTTCCTCTTTAATATCAATTTTATTTTAATAATTTATATGGGATTTATTTTTCATTTTCTAGATTTCAAACAGGGATTCAATCATTATGTTTTAATAATTTAATTATTTATATGAGGAGTTATAAATATATTATTCATGCTCATTCTAAAATGTGGAATCAGAATTTACCTTATTTGAATGCTATATATAACCTATATTGGAATTCTGAATAATAACTTTAGTTTTTGATTCTAATGATGTGAGTTCAGTAGAATATTAACAATCACGATAATTTCTATTTATATCTTTCTTACATTCCTTATAACCATCCCTCTTGATGTATTTATTTTTTATATTATTATCATCTTTTATTTTTGGAAAGAAACACTTGATACGTAATTTTTTTAAACTCATAACATACGAACCCTTTAGAGTTTTCAATATCATTCATGTTCTTATTGAATGGAATAATGAAACCACACCTATTATTATAGAACTCATTGGACATTAAAAAAATTGGTAATTCTCATCATTTTATTTCATTTTTATTGAAGAAAATTATGTTAATATTCTTTTGATATTTATATGATTTTACTATTTCATTCATATTTAGAACTAGAAATATTCAAGGAATCATATTCATTCAAGATCTTCTAATGCCCTTCAATTAATGTCGTTATATCTTCTTCATACATCATGAAAGTAGCAAAGAGATCTTTTATCATAAAATTTTCCAATTATATATATATTTTTATAGTAGATTACATTAATCTCACACATGAGTGGTAATCCTCATTTAACATTAAACACATGATATGGCTAATTGATAGGTGTTCCTTGACCAGAAATGTTTCTTAAAATCATAGTTATCCATCCATTTAATTGATTAATAATATATCTTTTATCCATATTTAATGTATAAAACTTATTCTTATTTGTGTAATATCTTTGATCTTTCAAATATTTAACACATTCATATAACATTGATATATTGGTCCACATTTCATGTTGTATTTAATATTATAATATCATGTCAAACTCATATGGTCATAACCCAGTAATGGTTGCGATTATATATTTGGAGTTCATATCATAAATCACTTACATTGTAGAATCAAAATTTCCATGTTGTATATTAAAATTTTCATAGGGAATATCAACTTTGTGAAACACATCCCATATATGATTATTTAGATAAATTATCATATAATATTTTTTGAAATAGTATTTTTCAATATTAAATTATATAGATATAAACATTGAGATACATTATCATTTATCATCCATGGAATACATTAGAATTGATCCACGACATTCGTGCATCAAAATATTTGAATTGAGGATTCATAGTATCTAAGAGAAACTATTTTCCTAGATGATGACTGGTAGTATAACTGAAAAGGGGTGGGGGGGAAATTATTTCCTAAAAATCTCATCAATTTTAGACCACCATCTACATGGTATGTGAGTTCAAATATTTCCTTAGGAATATATTCTATAAAAATATGAATGTATGTGGAAATGAAAATGAACAAAAATATTTATAGTGGTTTAGGTAAAAAAAGTAACCTAGTACACTCCACCAACACTCAACTCTATGTGTTTGGTGATTTTTTATAAAAACAACTCTTTTACCGGGTCTTCCCAATAATTTTATATAGTTATCAAAAAATTAATAGGTGATATATATTTCTACCAAGATATTCTTCTATAAAAACTATCAACTACACTAAACAAAGTGTTACATGGAGTGAAAACATAATATTGTGAAACAACACTTTGAAAAAAAAAACTTTTTAGTACAACTTCTCAAGAAACAATAGATATTAGATAATGATTTATCTCTAGGATATGATAGTCTTAAAAATTTAGTTTTGGATGATCTTAAAATTATAGATATATACTTTTAGTCACTATTCTTCATGAAATAGTTTGATTTTTTATTTATAATAAATTACATGATTTTGATCTTCTGAGAAAGCACACATGTGTGTTTGTTATTGTAGTGTTCTAATTTTTTTTATACACTAGAAAATATATGTGTTTATATCTATTGTTTCTATTTTAAATAATATAATGAATTGAAATCAAAATGGTCAAATGGTTATCCATTAAGAAAGAGAGAATGAGAGTGGATAAGATAAGATTTTAATGATATTAGTGCGTACATTACAATTATTGAATATGCTTATACATGAAAATTTTTAAGGAACATCTTTTTATTTGGATCATTGTTTATAAGGAGATATGACATAGAATTTTTCAAAAACATAAATAATTCTCTGATAGACTAAATGACAGAAAAAAATTGTCCCAATAAATATGAAATGTAATCATAATGATTATTATGTGTCTGGTAGTATTTTCTTCTTAAGTTGATTTTCTAAATAGGATTCACAAGATAAAATATATCTCTAGTACTCATTATATATGGGAAACCAAATCTCATGTTATGCTGAAGACTATTATTTATAATATAAACGGAATACAACTTGTTCTAATACTTTTTAAGATAATCCTTTATAAATATATTTATGATAGTTTATTCTATTTTTTATTCATATGGTAAACTGTTCTCTATACTTTATTTGATAATCTATTAGTGTAATATAAAAACCATGTCATAGAAAAATAATATCTGATGATTTTGATATAATATTTTCATCCATCAGATTAACATTAACCAAAAGTACTGTAAATTCTATGAATGAAAAATATAGTACCTTTTCATAAGATAATCTATATTTATTATACAAAAACTACATTACACCTCAACCAATTATAGATCAGAGAGTCAATTTTTTGATATGTCCTAAGACACTTATTTTAAACTCTTTAGAATTATAGAATTTATTTCTTGAATAATCAATACGCATTAACTTATATATATTTCAAGAACATTATTTTTTCCAATAGAACATATTTTTAGGTGCACTAAGCCTACATCTGGCTCACATGATCCTAGTAAAAATTCTTCATGCTCTAGTTCTTCCAATGCCCTCGAACCAAAGGGGATGTTACTTTCACATATGGTCCCCTTCTATAAGTCCTTAATCTCTAATATTTAATCCATAATGGTTGATCCATTTCCATTTTCTAGCTCATTATATTCAATAAAATATGAATAATGACACACTTATCTCCTCATATAAGGCAAATAGAAGATGCAACGTAAATGATCAAACTATAGGGGTATGGTCAAGCAATATGCAACCTCGCTAACCCTCTTGAGGATTTGGAATAGTCTGATGAACCTGAGGGATATATTATTCGAATGTAAAATATCCAAAATCCTTATCATATGGGGACTATTAGGAAAACATGGTCTCTTTGATAAAACTAAAATGGTATAATCTGTCAATATATAAGAGATTTATATTATAAATGGGTTGTCCTCATACAATCATTTATAACCAAAACATTCTCTTTCATTTCAATCACTAGCTTTGGACTAATAAGAGATGTTAAAAATATTTCAATACATCATAAGGGTTTCCTTCAGTGTCTCGTGTACATTTCAAATAATTTTTAATAGTAAAATTAGAGTGATAGTTTTTATAATTGAATTATACTAATATAAAGGGATTCTATATAATCTGGAAAAATTCCCACACTTAGGCACTAATCATATTATCCAACACCTTGATTGTCTAATCGGTCTACCCATCGTTCTTGGTGTGAAACATCACACATATACATAATTGTTTCCCATGGGAAACATGTATCCCCAGCCAAAATAGTGATGTAAACCAAGCATCATGGTCATATATGGTCATAATGATTTCCCCCATGAGTATGGACGATCAATTGAACATTCAACTACCCAAAAATATCATCCCAATTCTTCTCCCATATAAATATAAAGTGTAATGAATGGGTAAATGAATTTATAAAAAACTAGATAATATCATTTCCTCTCATTATCAATAGATTACCAGTCATAAAATCCATTTACAAGACATCCCACTTATATTATAATATTTGAGGGCATTGGTCCAAACCAGCTAGAACCTGATGTTATTTATTTACATGATGAATTTTTAGACATGGAGAAAAAAAATCAGTACATCATCCATTTATGTTCAATTTATATAATTTCAAAATTGGGTTGTGCATCTAATGGGGGTGTGTGAAAGTCCCTTATTACCTCCTCACACAATGTGAACATAACCTCCATCAGTCCAGGTAAAAGGCTGATGTGATACCCTACTTCATATAATCCATATAAATAATATACATTGGATGATTTTTGACAAAAAAATTCCTAGGTGATTCCTTCAAACTAAGACTTTCTAATATTCTTATGAATATATGGTTTCACCACTATTAACTAATGAAATATTTCACCCATCTTCTACATTAGGGTCAACTATAATAACTACATATTCTCAAAGGTCATATCCACCAGGAAATAATGAAAATTTCTGCTATGGGAATCTTCCACCACATTTCCATTCAAAGGAGTATAGATTATCATATAGTCATAAGCTTACATTGACACCAATATACTCATATGTCACTTGTTAGGATCTCTCTGAGTGAAGTTGTATAAGCAAATATGGTGGTCTGTTTAAACAAAAAAAATGCTTGCTCAAAAGATATTACCACAACATATTCAGAGGTAAGATTATTGCTACAATGTCTTGTTTTGGATTCACGTAGTTCCACTCATGGGGTTTAAACTTCCTTGACCCATAAGAAATCACTATCGTAATCTACATCAACACGCACCTGAGACAAGCTCACCTGTCATTGAAAATCACCAAAAAATAAACACTATCCTCTAGTAATACAAATAAATGATAGAAAATCAAATTTAAACAGATGACTATAAGAATATATAACAATAATCAGTATAAATAAATGGAATCCATTTTCACATAATGGAAATCCATGGGGATTCTATCCGTCAGAAATATTCAATGAACCTCAAATGTTACCCTGGAAAACCAAATAAATAATGAACCTCTAATATTATTTTGTGTCATACCAATTTAATAACCCCATCAACTTTCAATCACTCAAAAACAAAAACATGATCATTGATAACATTCAACAGGAATTGAACCCTATATAGCCCAAATATACACTTCAAGAGCATATTATAATATTGATATTTCTAGAGAATGTCCAGGACCACCCTCAAATTAAATAAATTCTTCTCTTATTTGGTAGAGTGAATAACAATATAATCAATAAATAACACCACGAATCTATAAAATTATATCTATGTGATCAATTTCATAATAAAAATGAATAAATAATTGGAATTGGCAACAAAAAAGGCAACGCTAAGAGATTTCTTCTCCAAAATTTATGTAACAGTACCAAAATAGAAGTAATACCCTATTGGAAATTCCATACTATGAGTATTTATACATGTTGAAGATGATAAGTACTCCAATGAAACCACCATGTAAAAAACATGGTTAATGGAAAGGAAGGTGTTACCTTTTGATTGATCTAACTAAAGTAGAGAACTCATAGATCATACCTTAGATCACTATATTGCCTCAAGGTTGTAATCATCTACTCCCTGAACATATCCACCATTTTTCTAGTGGATAACCCTGAAAAGGGTTCACCGTGGATGCCCATCAAGTTCTCTATGACTGTAACATAAAAATAAAAAATCCACCACACCTTTAAACATTCCTCATTGTTATGAAATGACTCAATCGCATTACATTAATACACATCATAAGAGAATACAAACTAGGGGTGACACCCCTCTTACATGAATGTCTAATGTCATACCACAAATCACCAACATTGAGATAAAACCATAAGGAATTAAGTAGTTCCAAAGGAAAAGAATTAATGAAAAAGGAAAGTGGTAAAGGGATTGTACATTGTAATACATCTATTTTCCATTTAACAGAATATTCTAATATATGTCCTCTTACTGTAAAATATGGTTCATGAAGAACATTGAAATATTAAATTTCCCTAAAAAATAAGAGAATCACGCATGATTATTATTTATGGGTCTCATGTTTGGCTCATGATATGAGGAACCTTCAAGATTAACATGTATTCCATGCTCCCACAATAATGATGATTCCCATGTATGAGTCTTAGTGTGAGTATTCCTCCTATGTTGTGACCCTGATTCCCGATAAAAACTATTTAATACAAATTTCATAGCTGCAGGATGTCCACTTCCAGTTCTATAATTCCATATATCCCTTTTGAGGATTCATTCAATATCCCTGATCTATTTTAGAATCTTCTGATCCTGAAATTATGGTCTAGTTTTTGTATAAAACACACTAACAAAAATGAGCTCAAACGATACCCAAGAGAGCATCATCTTATAATATTTCTGGATTTCTTAACCCCACTAACATCTCACTACTACTCAGATTATTTAAGTTTCCAACATTACCATCATCTCCAGTGGTGACCAAAAAATAAAGTGAACTCATACTATGGACTCCATCCAAGCCTCTACCACCTAATGGACAATCTCAACTGATAATATGGCTAGTCCATAATAATACAATTCCTGAAGAAATCCAATTACATATGAATAGTCATCATAATAATAGGGAAAATTATTCTTCTACACCTGACATGACAAACTGTGCTAATCCACTAGGTGTTGAATCTTTTTCTTACAAATGCATAGAAACACCGCTCACTTCCCGTTTGGTGAACCCACATCACTAATAGCCTCTTTTATTGAATCCTTTATACTAATATGGATATCATAGAAATCCTGAATTTTGTTTTCTTAACTCAAATTTTCTGTGATATGTCAATATATTAGTAAATTTTATGGCGTTAATCATATTAAAAATCGTAAAATTGAAAAGGAGTACCATTGTTAGATGATCATATATAGGGAGATGACTCTATATGAACATGAAAAAATACCCTATCTAATTAGAATCATATACTATTATTTTCCATTAAATAAATTTCATGGTATATCGAGTAGAAATATAGGTAGTCATAGTCATGCTAAATGGTTACATCATCTGTCACACTATCACTATGATCCCTTACTTGGGATCCAAACTTGTGACAATCTGACAATATAAATCTACATTACCAAAATGAAACTAAAAACAAGGGTGAAATCAATGATCCAAATCGAGGATAAATCACATCTTATATGACTTAATTATGACCCAAACCACCGTGGAACCCCATTCTAACAATAAACTGACTAAGATACTCCAATTCCATCTCTAATAGGCTAGGTATTTGCGACAAGTGTGGTGTTGGAAATAATGATTATCATAGGCCTTACACTAAGTATGTATATTCATGTAAACAACCATATATATGAAATATTGTATATATATTATGAAAATGATTACCATTTATTGTTTAAAAATGCATAAAACATTATCTATGAATACAGTGGATTATTAATCTTTTAAATAAAGTTACATGAAAAAACATACACACCGTACTTGAATATGAGGTCCCAACCTATAAAAAATAGTGTTGGGAAATTCCAAATGAAATACCAACTCAAAATAATTATTATTGACCACTGAACAAGGTGAATTCTATGATATTCTAAGATCCCCTAAAACATGGTATATTGACAAAACCATCAAATTTCTATTGTCTACAAAAGACACAACATGTGTGTCAGAAGATCATGCAGGTGTGAGTATATACATAAAATGTGGGCATACCAAAAATCAAAAATATATAAATAGACACAAAAATTTCAAAATAAATTTCAAAATAATTTGGGAAGTAGAAAAATATGATTTACTCAATACGAAACCCTAATGAGAGAGATAGGTGATATTAATATCTATAGCCCTTTATTGAATATTGATTCATCCAACATCTCCATTGGCCTCATCACAGAAGACAAGAATACCATGTAACCATAGAATATATATAGTGGTGGGTCCCCACATCATCACTATAGAACATATCTATGGTGGATATATCTCCAAATCAAGCATCTCAAATAAACTCACAGGAATATATGTGGAGGTATCACCCCTCATCACTACCCTCAACATCTAAGGTGGAAAATATCTAGTAGAGGACCCATGCTCTATAGGAGAATATTTAATTTGGAGTGGGTTCCACTCAATAAATAAGTGACCACCTCAATATGTTGTAATGTGGTTCCCAACCCTACACGTAAAGAGTGTGGGGGACGCACACCCGGATGTGTTAGGGGTTTACAACCTCAGTAATGCTCCACTAATCACACTAAATCACTGTCAGAATCTCAACATCACAAAGATATGAATCCTAATAACATTGCTTAATTTCATATATCTAATGTAAGAACACGTATCTTCATTTCAGGTATGTATTTCTTTTTTCTAGAATTTTTTAGAAAAATGGAGTTTCTGGAAATTTTCAAAGTACATGTCGTTTACTTTCTGAGTACGAACCGTGTACTCTTTTCCCGATCAAGTCCATGTGTTGGTCATGTCCGGGCACATGAATGGTGTGTTGGGGCCACGTGGACACCGCATAAATCAGAGTACAAAAAATCCTAGTACACGCCATGTACATTAAAAGTACACGTCGTGTATATTCTTTTTTGCAGTAAATGGATCGGGGATGCACCTGACTGACATAATGATCTTCTTCTCCTGCTTCATCATCTGAGAGCACTGGGAATCCATGGATCTTCGACACGCCCTCTTTCCTCCATCCGATTTCTGAATTGATCATCATTGATTGCGTTGGAATCGCATCAGTGAGTTATCTCTTCTCCTTGAGCCCTGTTTTCCAATTCCTCCTCTCTCTCAGGATATCATGGGATGAGAGTTTTGGACTTTTTCTCAGATTTACTACATTCTATGAGGAATATGTCATCATGTTTCAAGTATATCGATCTCCTAGGATCGAGGTAGGTGGTTTGTGCCTTTCTGTAGAAAGTCATTGAGTATTTTGTGAAAATTCTACCAATACCCTTAAGCAGGTTATTGTGTGTTTCATTTTTCCCATGTTGATTGCCTGCTTTTCTTGTTTGCTATTGTAGAGGTTTATTCTTGTGAATAGAGTAATTTGCATTGTGCTATAGTTGCTTTTCCATTCTAGTTTTCTTGTAAGGCTTTTTTCCAGTTTCCATTCTTTGTTGTAAGATAGTGGAACTGTGGTACTTTTGAGATATTGTACCTTAGAATGATATCCAAGTAGTTCTTGAGGTTTACTTGGGTGATACACGTGCACTTTGCATGTTTGTTTTACACAGGGCTGTGAGAACCTAGTGTAATTGACCATAAGGAGAATGGAAGTAAGGGATTATCCATAGTGTCTTTAATTATGATGTGATACCACATGTGGAATTGACGTTGAGTGCTTCCTCAGAGTGTCTGCAGTTCCTCAACGTGGGCCACATAGGGAATTAACATTTAGTGCTTCTCCAGAGAGTCATTAGTACTATATGAGACTATAGGACTACATTATTTCAGACCTCCCTGATCTGTTTCAGGCCACGACCCTCGTTTTTTCCCATTAATATAATAAAATCTCAATGTTGGATGGATGGACTATAGGGGGAATTGACAGTGAGTGCTTCCCCAGAAAGTCTATTCTTTAGCTGACCAGAGGGGTGAGAGTGTGTGTGCCTCCAAGAGGGTTGCTAGTACTTATAGGTTGAGCCATAAGGGTTTTGCTGTGAGAACTACCCATGGGGTTACCTTATTTATACTTGTTGTTTGACTGATACTTGTGTGCTTTATATACTAGACAATGTGGATTTGTAGCTGTTTTTTGCTTTCTTGTTTACTGCTTCCTGTATTTTATTGCCATGTATTCATTGACTTCTAGGCACAGATCGTTGGGTGGTTGACTACTAAGACTTTGTCTCAATCGCTGTTTGGACCATGCATTTGGGCCCAAGAAGATTATGTTGTTGCAGGTATATATAAGGGCAAGTTCCCTTCTACTTCAGGTGCATGACTTCTTGAGGAGCTGGAGAGCATGGTACCAAGCTATGGCTTGTGATTCTAAGGAGTTTACTTGTGTTCTATTTCACTTTGGTTTATTATTTTATTTATCAATGTGACTTGTTTGACTGCATTACTAGACTTACGTACCATGCATCATTTATATATATGTGTGTGTGTGAGTGTGTGATTCAGCTGTTTACTGTTAGTATTCCACTTTTTATTGTTTAGTATTGTTGGTTATATAATGTTTCCGCTATTTCATGTTTATTTCTTCCATTGTGTACTCTCCCAATGAGGGTATAGTCTCCCAATAATCATACCCAAGGCCCACACTACTAGTCGGCAGCCTCTATCGTTCATGGAGATTCTCTTGAGGCCATGTGACCAACCGGGTTCGGGGCCCCTCTTGGTGGATTCAGGAATCGGGACATTACATAGTGGTATCTGAGGAGTTCTTTTCTCTTGGTATACTGTTCGGGGCCTTTATCCAGAAGTAGGATGGATTCGGTACTTGGTGTTAAGCTATGCTCAGGAGTAGCTAACCCATGTACTAGGAAAAGCCATACTACCTCGTTAAATGCAGTTTTCTGGTTTTGAGAGTTTATGGTTGATATGATTTATCCTAGAGTGATTCACATTCCATGTGTTGTTATTATTTTGTTATTGTGGCTCTATTTCTATTCCAACCTGATAAGATGAAGGTATTCCATGTCATGAATCATATAGGCACTTTCGTAGAAATCACATGCCATTCATTCTTGCCATGCCATCTAGGGTGCATTATTGACTGCATGTTGTTGTAATAGACCTATGTAGAATATGCATGATGTTGTGATAGATGTTTCATAGAATACATGATGTCTAAGAAGGAAATTGGTTGTATTGTGCTTTACTTAAACAAACTCCAAATTTTGATTCTTCAGGTGTTATGGGCCCTCATAAATCTGAACTTGGTGGATTGTTGACATGTTTTTTCCATATATATGACTATAAGAGATGCCAAGATTTGATCCGCTGGGAGTATGGGCCCTCACATATCAAAATTTGGAACCTCTTTGCCCTGTTTTCTGTGCATTCTAGGCATCGGGGCAGTTTCTGAGGCATTTCCAAGAAAAATCCAGAATACACAGTGTGTACTTTTGACTACATGCCGTGTAGTTTCAGACTGTGTCTTTGACTGTGTGTGTAGGATCTCGGTGTTGTATAAATGTATTCCGGAACACACTGTGTACAGTTTGTGCATGCCGTGTAGTTAGAGCCGTGTACCCAGCCGTGTCACTAACAACACAGGCTGGGGAAGCTCGATCAGAACACGCCGTGTTGGTAATGAACAAGCAGTGTAGTCTTGTTCTAGGTACCCGACCGTGTCACGAACAACATTGGTCAGTTTTATCTTCTTTTATACATGCCTTTTTTGTTCGGAACAAGACATGTAAAGGTCATCCGTGTACATGGCTGTGTCGCCAACAACACGAGTCGAGAAAAATCATTAAGTACACGCCGTGTGTTTGGAACACACCGTGTAGCTGGCCGTGTAAATAAAAACATGGGATGCCAAAGCCTTGTCTAGTACATGTCGTGATTGTTCGAAACACGCAATGTAGTCTTGGGTTAAGTTGGACCATGTGGTTTAGCCATGTAAAGAGACCCGGTCAGGGGACTAGATTGCAAGTACGCTCAATGTGTGGGGACAACATGACGTGTAGTTTGAGATGTTACACAACCAGTAGGGAAGTGGTACACACCCAAGTAAGTGGTTTAAGGAGACACACCGTGTAGTTTTTATACACGTCGTGTAGTCATGTTCTGTGAACTTGGTTGTTTTCTATCCCTGTTCCTATTTTGTACTCTTGTGTTTTCTATCTTTGTTAATCATGAACTAAGGTGTGCTTTTGATCTTTCAGAGATATGCCTTCGTGACATCCTCTGGTTGTACATTAGTTATTAGGTAGTGAATATACCCCAGATATGGATGATCAGGGACTTTCTGCTGACCTTCCAGTCGGGCCAGCCTTAGCACAGACTGTTATACCAATTGCTGGTGCAGATGCGCAGTTCAGGGAAGGCTTTTTGAGGATGTTGCAAACCTTTCAGGGAGCACCGCCTCCTACCACGTCTATGGCAGAACTGATATGGGTTTTCTAGCAGTATCATCCTCCTACGTTCTCAGGGGAAGGAGGACTGTAGGCATCAGAGTCTTAACTAGAATCCATGTTGACTATCTGGGAGCATCTAGAGTCACCTCTAGAGAAGCGAGTCAAGATCGCTACCTACATGCTCCTAGATTCCGCCAATAGGTAGTGGGAAGTCATATCTCAGGAAATACATCTACATGTTATGGCTTGGGAGGAGTTATAGCGCATGTTTTATGACTACTTCTACCCGGAGACCCTGAGGGCTGATCGAGCCTGGGATTTTATGAGTCTGGATCAGGGTACTCTATCTGCTTTGGAGTATTCCACTCTTTCCACTGAGCTGAAGCATTTCACACCCCTTCGGGGTTGAATTGGGGTGATTTTGGAAAGGAAGTTTTAGGATGGTCTCAGGCAGGAGATCCGCTCAGAGGTGAATATCTTCCAGTTGACCTCCATCCCTTCCATTGTCAACCAGGCAGTGACTGCGAAGTGCAATCTGAGGGACTTCGGTGCTGTGAGCCAGGGTGGTTCTTCTTCCAGAGCTAGTGTACATCCTGTTGATAGCAGGAAGCGTTGTAGGGAGCCTACGCGTAGTGATCCAAGGAGGCGAGATACATCTTTAGGTAGCCAAGTAGTTTGCTTCCAGTGTGGAAGGGCATGTCACATGAGGCCGCAGTGCCAGAGAGACCGAGTGGAGTGTCGATCTTGTGGCAAGATGGGTCACCTCCATCAGTTTTTTCAGGTATTCTCTCTAGTAGCTAGTGGCGGGGGTTCTTCCATGACTCCTCATTTAGGAGCAGCAGCACCAGTTTCTCACCAGTCGGGGAACTGGAGGTCTTCTGTCCATTCGGGCCAAGGTTGAGGTAGAGGCCATGGCGGTCAATCTCCAGTTTTTCAGCATCAGCAGAGTGGATCAGCTCAGATTGGTCAAGCAGTGTCACAGGGCTGCGGGACAGGACAGACTTTTGTAGAGGAGCAGACCCATCAAGAGCAGGATCCCAGACCATTTACAGTTCCAGGTACGATCTTAATAGCCTGATTTTTATCTTCATCTCTTTTTGATACTGGTGTTATGAATATCATTATCTCTATTCCTATTGTGGAGAGCCTTGGGCACTACATCGTTTCTTCTACCGACTCATTGACACTAGACACAACTTTGGGGGTGATAACATCTAGTGTACGTATGTGAAGAGAGTGACCTCTCGAGGTTGTATGGTATTGTTTCATATGGGATCTTTATGTCCTGGAGATGACATGCTATGATTTCATCCTTGGGATTGATTGGATAGTTCTCATCCAAGCAGTCATCGACTATTATCGTCGCAGAGTGAGTTTCATTTTACCAGAGGGTTAATATTTTCTTCATAGAGGTGAATAGAATGTTCAGGGGAGTCAAGGAGGACTCGAGCATCGAGGGATAAGAAGGGTGATGGCCCAGATTTACAGTCTTTATCTAGATGATGAGGGGACTTGACATTTGGACTTTACTCCAGTGGTGGATCATTTTAGAGATGTATTTCTAGAGGTATTTTCAGGTTTACCTCCGGAACTTGAGGTATAATTCTCTATTGAGATCGTTTCAGGAGTGGTACTGGTGTCCATTCCTCCTTATAGGATCGCTACACCTGATTTACAGGAGTTCAAGAAGTAGTTGGAGGAGTTTCAGGAAAAGGGTTTCATCTGACCTAGTACATCTCCTTGGGGTTCGCCTTTTCTGTTTGCGAAGAAAGAAGATGGTACCCTTCGGCTTTGTGTGGATTTTCAGAAGGTGAACCAGTTGACGGTCAAGAACCGATATCCCTTGCCGATGATTGATGACCTTTTCGATCATCTTCGTGAGCTCGAGTGTTCTCAAATATCGATTTGAGGTCCGGTTATCATCAGTTGCACGTCAGACCATCATATATGCCTCTAACAGCCTTCAGGGGTAGGTATTGTCACTACGAGTATACGGTTTTTCCATTCGTTCTCACTAATGCAACAACAATTTTCATGGAACTGATGAATCGAGTATTCCATATTTACTTGGATTCCTTCTTCGTGGTCTTTATGGACGATATCTTGGTATACTCTCACACTCAACACGACCATGCTACACATATTCAGATAATTCTGAGTACACTGAGAGAGCATCAGCATTATGCCATACTGTCGAAGTGCCACTTCTGGATGGATCAGATTCACTTCTTAGGTCATGTCATCTCAGAGGTAGGAGTATCTTTGGACCTAGAGAGAGTGAGAGTTGTAGTTTCCTAGGAGCATCCAAAGACTGTTTTTGAGGTACAAAGTTTCCTAGGACTGGCTGGATACTAAAGATGTTTCATTCAGGACTTTTCATGCCTAGCAGCACCATTGATAGAGCTGACCATGAATGGGGAGAAGTTCTTATGGTCAGATTCATGTGAGTCAGCCTTTTAGGAGATGAATGGAAGGTTGACATCAGCACCGATACTAGTCTTTCCAGAGCCAGCCAAGATATACACTATTTATTGGGATGATTCTGGTATCAGACTGGGTGTTGTGGTTATGCAGGGAGATGGAGTCGTTGCGTACTGGTCTCGGCAGTTGAGAACACAATAGAGGAACTACATGACACATGATCTGGAGTTGGAATCTGTTGTTCGTGCCTTGCGCTGTTGGAGACATTACCTTCAAGGAGATCACTTTGTGGTTTTCACTGACCACAAGATTCTCATGTACATCTTCACTCAATGTGATATGAATCTGAGGCAGTGTGGGTGGGTCAAGAATCTTCAGTATCTTTATTTCGACCTTTTTTATACATCGGGAAAGGGCAATGTAGTGGAAGATGCGTTGAGCTCGAGAACTCAGATTCAGGCAGTTCAAGAGGCTAGCAGTGAGTGGCAGCTTATGGATCCATTCTCTGAGATGCATCTAGAGGTTCATGACAGATAGGAAAAAACATACATATATTCTTTAGCTATTACCTCTACACTTCTTGGTCGGGTATAGATGAGGAAGTTATTAGACTCATAAGGCTTAGTCCTGCAGGAGAGTGTGTTAGGAGAGGACCCTCTTCCTGGATGGAAAGTGTGCAAGGATGAGATATTGTGTTTCTAGGGACGCGATTGGGTGCCAACAGACATACGCGGGGAGCTGATGAGGGATTTTCATTCCTCAATTTGGGATGTTCATCCTAGCGTCACCAAGATGAATTAGGATCTTCATCATCAGTACTGGTGGCCGGGTATGAAGAGAGATGTTTCTAGTTTCATCTTGAGGTGTTCTACTTGTCAACTGGTGAAGGCGGAGCATCAGTGACCAGCATTCCATTTACATCAGTTACATATTCCGGAGTGGAAGTGGAATGATGTCGCAATGGGCATTGTGACCGGATTACCGAGGTCTACTCGAGGGAACGATGATGTTTGTGTTGTCGTCGAAAGACATACGAAGGTTTCTCACTTCTTAATGATCAAGGAGACCTTTAGTTTTGATGACCTGGGACAATTGTACATCCGATAGATTGTACTTCTGCATTGAGTTCAACACTGCATTATTTCAAACAGGGATGCACGCTTTACTTCTCGATTCTGGCAGGGGCTTCAGAAGGCCTTGGGTACACAGCTACTTTTGAGTACAGCATACCGTCCAGTCAAATGGCCAGTCTGAGCGTACAATTTCGGTGCTTGAGTATATGCTCCGAGCATGCATTCATGACATTGGAGGGTAATTGGAGAAGTATATCCCTCTTGTGGAGTTCGCCTATAACAATAGTTTTCAGGCGACTATCCAGATGGCACCTTATAAGGATTTGTACAGTAGGCAATGCCGATAACCATTATGCTGGCTGGAGGCAGGAGAGGCAGCTTTGCTGGGACCTCATCTTGTTCAGGAGACCTTATAGAAGATAGAGTTGATTCAGAAGAGGATGGATATAGTGCAGTCTCTACAGAAGTCTTATGCTGATCAGCGGGGAGGACCTCTAGATTTCGAGGATGGGGATCAGGTTTTCTTGTGTGACTCACTGAGGTTGGGACAAAAGAGGATTCATAGATAGGGTAAGATTTCACCATGGTATGTCGGGCCGTTTGAGGTTTTGGGGAGAGTTGGTTTGGTTTCTTATCGGTTGCAGTTACCTCAGAGGTATCGGGCCATGCACGACGTCTTCAACGTCTCTCAGCTCTGACGTTACTTTTTAAACCTGTCTCATGTCTTTGTGCCCGAGGAGGATGAGATCCAAGCAGATGCATCGTTTAAGGATCATCCCATCTGGATTGTCGATCGCAGTATGAAGGTTCTCCATGAGCGTTCTGTTCCTCTAGTACGGGTTCTATGGAAGCATGGGTGAGTACAGGACGAGACCTGGGAGAGGGATGTCGATGTGCGATCACAGTGGCCGGAGTTGTTCAGGGTTTCTTCTTCTAAGCCTCTCTAGGGAAATTTGGGGAAACATTTCATTAATGGGGGATGTTTGTAAGAACCTGGATCTTCGTTTCAGGTATGAATTTCCTTTTTTCTGAAATGTTTTAGAAAATGGAGTTTTTGGAAATTTTCAAATTACACGCTGTGTACTTTCTGAGTACACGCCGTGTACTCTTTTCCCGCTCAAGGTCGCCATGCCCATGTCCGGGACACACACATGGTGTGTAGGGGACATGTGGCGGCCGATTAAAGTAGAGTATGGAAAATACTAGTACATGCTGTGTACTTTAAAAGTACATGCAGTGTACTTTCTTTTATTTCATTAAACGAACCGGGGTCATGCCTGATGGATAGAATTATATCCATCTACAGCCTCTTCGTCCGAGAGCACCAGGAATCTTCGGATCTTCGACAATCCACCGTTCCTCAATCTGTTCTCTGAATCGATCGTCGTCGATTGCGTTGGAATCGCAGCGGTGAGTTATCTCTTCTCCTTGAGACTTTTTTTCAATTCCTCCTTTCTCTCAAGATATCGTGGGTTGAGCAATTTTTGAATTTTTATCAGATCTATGTCGTTCTACGAGGAATCAGTCATCGTGGATCAAGTATATTGATCTCCTAGGATTGAGGTAGGTGGTTTCTTCAATTCTGTAGAAATTCATTGAGTATTTTGTGAAAATTCCATCAATACCATTAAATGGGGTATTGCGTATTTCCTGTTTTTCCATGTTGATTGCCTTCTTTGCTTTATTGCTGTAGTAGAGGATTATACTTTTGAATAGAGTAATTTGCACTGTGCTCTGGTTATTTTTACATGCTTGATTGCATGTTAGGATTGTTGCCTTTTTCCATGGCTGGTTGTAGGATAGTGGAACTGTGGTACTTCTGTGCTGTTGTACCTTAGAATGATAGCCATGTAGTTACTGAGGTTTACTGGGGTGATACATGCGCGCTTTGGATGTTTGTTTTACACAAGGCTGTTAGAACCTAGTGTAATGGACCATAGGGATAATGGACGTAAGAGATTCTCCATAGTGACATTAATTACGATGTGAGACCACATGGGGAATTGACGGTGAGTTCTTCTCCAGAGAGTCTATTCATTAGCTGATGAGAGGGGTGAGACTGTGTGTGCCTCCCAGAGGGTTGCTAGTTCTTATAGGATAAACTATAGGGGTTAGGCTGTGAGAACTACACAGGGGGTTACCTTCGTTCTACTTGTTGTTTGACTAATACTTGTGTGCTTAATATGCTAGACACTGTGGTTTGTAGCTATTGTATGCTTTCCTATTTACTGCTCCTTGTACATTACATGCCATCTATTTATTGACTGTTAGGCATAGATCATTGGGTGTTTTATTACTGGGACATTGTATCACACCCTATTTGGGACATGATTTTGGGCCCAGGCAGACTTGGTTGTTGCAGGTATAGATAAGGGCAAGCGCCCTTCTACTTTAGGTTCTTGACTTGTTGTGGATCTGGCGAGCATGTGACCAAGCTATGGCTTGTGATACTGAAATGTTTCCTTGTGTTCTTTTTCACTTTGGTTTATTATTGTATTCATCATTGTGACTTGTTTGGATGCATTCCTAGACTTACATACCATGCATAGTCATATATATATATATATATATATATATATGTGAGTGTGTGCTTCAGTTGTTTACTGTTAGTCTTACACTACTTATTGTTTAGTATTGTTGGTTATCTACTGTTTCCGTTATTCCATGTTTATTTATTATGCTATGTACTCTGCCAATAAGGGTATAGTCTCCCCATTATCACACCCTAGGCCCTCGCTACTAGTCGGCAGCCTCTGGCATTTGGGGAGATGCGCTTGAGGCCATGTGACCAACCGGGTACGGGGCGCCTCTGGGTGGCATCTAGAACCAGGACGATACAATGTAATTACAAAATAATTCACAATTGAATTTTACATATAAATACACTAAAAATAGGTAACATGTGATCCCCTATCCAAGTCCCAAATAATTTGATACATGAGGAGAATTTATTTGAGTGGATTTCACAACATGTACACCTAGGGAACTCAATGTGTATCTTATGATAAATAAGAGGATATTCCCCTGCATAGTACTCCGTGTTTAGGAAAATAACACAACATGAACTTAGTTTCAAAGAGTGATTGACCCTGGAACAAAAAATGGGTGTGTCCTCACATGCACATGGCTTGGTAGGCCATGTGAGTATACTTGTCATGTATATGGACTAAAAAATATGTATTCCTAGCCTGGGGTATTCTTGTGTATATGGACATGTTCGGGTAACTCGTCTGTGTCCATATACAACTAGGATCAATTTGTATTCTACTAAATAACCATTTTCTCATAACATATGGGTTCGTCCCATATACATGTCCACATTCCATGTCCCACAATAAGATATATTCTCCATGCACATAGCGGGTAGTCCCAAATGAATATTTCTCTCCAAATGGAAAGAACAAATGGTGTGTGATGATGATCTGAATATTTTTTGATTGGTGTTTCTAAATGGGGAATCCCAATGAACCTCCCAAATATTGTGTTCCCCCTGATTACAAATAGATCAACCACCATTTGGTCTTTATAAGTCATAAAATGAATTTAAAACTAGCCAAGAACCCATATATTGTGATTGAGACAAAATATATAAATATAACTACATCATTGTTTAAAAATAAATTTTTTGGTTCTAGATTCATTCCTAGAATCTAATACAGCTTGAACTTATCCAGATCATAGTGATGGATGCTATTTGGAATCACCCTTTTCCCCTTATGCTTTGGCCATCACATATGGGAGGAACCATCTCCCATATTCTGTGAATAGTTATCCAAATGGGGGAGGGGTGAATTTCAATTTTTTAATTAAGTTATTTATTTCATCCACTAACTATCATATTATAATGAATATTAAACGACGCCTAATTATATGTCACCCATATGGAAAAAACACGAATTAAAAAATTTCTTGTTTTAGATTTCCCATCCAAGGACCCAAAAAGGTAGAAAAACATTTATTCCAAAAAATTGAATCCATGTTATTTAATATATATATTATTATTTTCAATATATTAATTATGCGGTACCATGAAACTGAAATAGAACACTGACTCTGAGGAAAAATCAATGGAGATATATTGAAATATATAAAGTTGTAAACTGAAGAATACAGAGTTATATCAGAATATGTATTTTTCCATCATGTATATAATATTAAACATGAAATAAATATTATTTATGAATATTAAATAAATTTTTTGAAAAATTCATCGACGATGAATGTAATAAATATAATCACATCACTTCCTGGAGGATTTAGTACACCCATACAATGAAGAGACATTTTCATTTAGAAATGGATGGAATTATGAAATTGAAATTATTATATTATATTTATATATTAAGAGTTATTTAATAATTATTAAATATATTCATTTAATCCATTATTTTTATCATCTCGATGAATTGGTTATGAAAAAATAACAACATTGTTTCTGGATGTGGTAGTCCTCAGGTACACATTATCTTTATTTTCAGTTTTCATATAATCAGAAAATATATGAAAATGGTTCAGTAAAAAAATGATGACATTTGCTTAAATTAAAGATTTATATGTTATTATATATTTATGGTTATCTAATATTTATAGAACGTGTAAGTAAAATAAATTGAGAAACATTCAATTAATATTTATACATCTTCATTGAGATACCTCCTATAGATTACACCTTAATCTATATACGATTACCTTTTAGTGTGAATAGAATACATTTGACATGGGTAGTATGATTGGTAGAGAATTTGGGTAGATAATGGTTGATATAAATGTCTTAATATGTTTGATGAAGATTAGAGTGGTGGAACCCCTAAATTAGGGAGGTGTGTTGTAATCTTGGGAAGATATGAAATATTAATATATAATATTTTTCTAACCCATGTAAAATGGAACCAAAATTCCATATAATTAACTATAAGTAATATATGATCGAAATAAACCCTCAAAATAATATTTATTCAATATTATATGTCATTTTAAAAATCCACTTTTGGTATAAACCCTCACCAACACGTTTAACCATGATCATTGTAACAAAATTTTCAATGAAAGATGGCCTCAAAAGTAAATTTTAAAATTTTGAGGGGAACATAAATGGAAAATTTATGATTACATATATATATATATGTATATTTATATATATGAATCCTTTAATTTGAGTTAGTATGTAATTTTTTATGATCCTTTTATTATTTAAATATAAATTTTCAAAATTACAAGATATGGATGAATTGAGTTCGTAATGTTTTAATTGATATTAAATTACTGAATCCAAGTCAAGAGAGAGATGAATTGAGTTCCTAAATTTTTAAATGATATTAGACCACTGACTTCAAGGGAAGTGATATCAAATACTGACATAATAATATATGTAACAAAAATATGAAATATTTTCAAAACTAAATCAGACACATTGATTTATAATCATTTTAGGTACATTAATACCCTTCTACACTATATTAATACTCAAGTCTACATGTTTGGTGATTCCTCTAAAATATCCCTTTTACTACGACCTCCATTCTATGGGAATGAATTTTTCACATAATACAATGTTCTGAGAGCATTAAACTAGGGTCGACTGTTATGAGCCCTTTCCATAGTATTAAATGTAGTCTTACACTATGTGTGTAATAGATATAGTGAAACACCACTTTGATGGAATCATTTTTATAACATCATTTCAATAAGAAACTAAAAGTATATATATATATATATATTCTTCTTAAAGAGATTCTATTTTTAAATAATTATATCTTAGTGATCATTAGATGCTAGAGATATAATTATATTTAATTTTCTACAAGAAATAGTCTCATGATGTCTATATACAATAATGTGGTGATTTTGACCATCTAAGAAAGCACATACATAATTTTTTACACTCTATTTAAGAATAAGAATACATTTTTATTTATACAACTGATTTTCATTTAACAAGAGAATGAAATGTAATCAAAATAACCAACATGATAATATGTTGAGAAAGGGATAATGATTTCTGAGAAAATAGGATTTTAAAGATATGAGATCATTCATAACAAATTTGGAATATGAATCTATAGATTTAATTTGATATGCCATATTTATCATTGGATATTTTTTTTATGGAAACACGACATAGTCTTTTCCAAGAATAAAAAAATACCTCTGATCAACTATAAAATAGATAACATGTAATCACAATAAATATAATATTTAAAACAAACCAAAATTATGTGTTAGGAATTACAATATCATATGATGATTTTATGAAGAGACGTAGTAAGAAAAAATATAAATTTTGTACTCAGTTAAAAAGTGAAACTGAGTTTCATGTTCTCAAGAAGAGGATTCAACATAAGATAAAATGAACAAAACATCTTATAATAATTTTTAAGATAATATTTTATGAATGGATTTATAATACATCATTATATTAGTTCTCCATAATGGAAATTTTTCTTAATACTATATAAGATAATCCTATAGTGTAAGTTAGAAAACATTTTATTGTAAAATTATATTTGACTCTCAAAAGATAATATTGTGCAGAATAGGATTTAATTCTAATGTGATTCCATCAAATTTAGAGAATATAGAATATATTACTTCCAGTACGTGAGATAAAGTAACATTATTATTAACTGAATATTTCACCCATGAGATGATAAATGTTTAAAAAATTAATCATAACATAATTTTTTTATATGTTCTAAGACACATTAGGAAAACATGTTACAGTAATAGTAGGGATGTTTTGAATCATAAAATCAAAAAATGAAATTTGAGGGAACAACATAAGTATTTTCAACAATCTCCAACTTTTTGATGATCCAAAAACCCAAGAAATTTAGAAAATTTTTTTATGAAAAGGAGATTCAGGAGATTTAGTTTTTACTTAATTAAAATTTTTGTACTCTTTTTATCCATTTTATAATTTAAAAAATAAGTAGATTATTCAAATAAAATATATATATCACAAATTTAAATGATCCTGATAAATGAATTTTATTTCATATAATTATTTTATAATAATGTATAATGAGAAACTATAAATTGAAAATATGGAAAAAATATGGAATTCATTCAATTGTTTTTTATAAAATATTAATGAAATAATTACATGAGAAGAGTCAAATGCTTATTAAAAAGAGAAATGTATTTTTATGAAATATAAGAAGATTATATCAACCATATAATGAGAAATATTCTTTCTATGGAGGATTCATGAAAGATAATATTTTACAGCCGGTGATGAGTATAATGTAAGAGGTGAAATAATCGTTTTCCCAATATATCACTTAATGATTGTTAGGAATATCCAAATCTTGCATTATCATATGGAGAAACCCTTAACAAATAGGATTGGATGTTGAGGGAATATTGTTTTTCCCTATAACATTTTAACTTATCTTAATGGGTACATGATATTTTAGAAACTATTTCATGTATATATAAGATAATTATATAGAAAACATGATAATATACTGTTGAAATAATTGTGTTGAATCAAATATTTCCTTCAAATGATGACTGATAAATAGGCGATTATAAAAAAATTGTTTCCTAGGAATATTCATTCCATGAATCTATAATACTGAATCCTTACAAGAATAAATATGTTTTACCAAACCATTTTTTATTAGTTTAGGAGAAATGTGAAATGATTCCATAGTCATTTATAGAAACCACCATAAATATTCTGAATATATCCCTTCATACTAAAACTATATATCATATTTTTCATCACATTGAATTAGTTTTTTTCATACAAATAACATAAGAAACATATCTTACTATTATATAAACATTTCATTTTGAAGGATCAAAATTTACATCATATTCTACTTCTTAATATTTGGAGGAATATGGGTTCAATCTGTTTACCAATACATCATGTAGATATTGAGAAATCTTTTATATAACCCCAATGTTTATTGATAATGAAAAAATAATCAATTATAAAATGGTGATTATGAATCTTACATACTACATCATTTGGACTAAAATTCCTTGAATTTCTCTTATCATTTGATTTAATAAAGAACTAATTTCATTATATTATTAGTTAATAGTGTCAACAACTTGTTTAGTGAAAAAGATACATTTAATATCCTTATAATACTATTCTATGAAAGTCATTAAACATTTGACTTGAAATAATCACACACATTAGAGAATCAAGAGTATTATTCATTGCATCAACAGTTTGGGATAATTCTATCAACATTGACTTTTCATCACAACTGTTTAGAGTTCATGTAGAGGATTCCATTAAAAACATATCATTCATAGATTTTAAAAATTAATTTACTTCATGATAATAATATTTCATAAAAAATTGATCAAAAATATTCCTTAAGTCATTATGAGACTCAATCACATTAAATTTAATTACATCTATTTCAGAAGAAAATATTGAGTTACTCTTTTTAGATACCTCATCATTATCATTAATAGTAAAATGATATTATTATAATTTTTTCCCTATGTTATAAGGAGAGGGTATAATTGTTTTAAATTATATGATTTGTGCACCATTGACTAATATTATTTATTCAATATGATCTTTTTCTTCATTATCTCAAAATTCATCCTGTTGGAATAGGTTTATCCTCAAAATAATTAAATGATCTTATTCTTTATATCAAGAAACTAGAATGATAGATGTTGTAATTGGGGATATTGAAATTTATTTTCCTTGATGAACAATTACTATTGGTATAATTACAGAGTTTAACTAGTCTCTGGTCCTTGTGATTTGAGGACGAGTGATCTATGGAGTAACCTGTAGTTTATATTAAGCAAAATATTCCAATTAAAATTTGCATATCCAAAAGAGTATCTTCATATAATACATGCTTTGGAAAACCTGATATTTCAAATGGAATTGCCACATCACAAGATAGTCCCACTTGGAATGTATCCCCTATAATCTAGGAAATATATTTTTTATGCATTCTTTATCCTAAACTATAAATAATATAGAGAGATAATCCGAAACAAACTAATTTTCAATAAAATGGTTGTAATAAATATTTCTAAACCATAGAAATAAGTTTTCGTTTCTTCATTGATAAAAATAAAATATCATGAAAAAAAAATGTTCCACATAATTCTATAAGTATAGAAACAAACTGCCATATTCTAAACATGATAAATATATCTCATGATATATTTTATTCGATTTATGATCTTTCCAATCATGATTAGTTATATAAAAGTAATATCATAGAACAAAAAAAATCCAAACTCAATGTTACATTGATAGATAGAAGACAAAATTAACATCAGTAGAACCTCTCCTTAATTTTCTAATTCCTTGGTGTGGTTTTTCTCTCAAGAACTATAGATACAAATAGAGACATCCTAATTTGAGGTGGACTGGCTTAATGAATTATAATTGAACAACTGCAAAAAAATTTATCAACTTAATTATTAACATTGATCACCTCATCGATTTTATGTGATATTATATAATGGTTTTTTAATTGATAGTTTTAGTGACATGATCTTATGCATCAGTAAAATTAAAAACTGCAATTTAATAACACTCACAGGCCACCTCAAAAAAATTGGATTCATTTCATCAAGTAGGTACTCCTCTTATTTTAATTCTATGATCCTCTTAATTATAATATATATTTATTATATCATGGAAAAGTTAGTTTATTTTCATCTTTAGAATTTCATCATTTTTCATTTTTACATGGCTCTACTCATGGAAGATATATTGGTTCACATGGTCTTTTCCATTATTAGTAAAACGTGGAAAATATTATTGTTATGATAGAAATTATACGTAGTAAAGAAGGATGGGGGTTCATGGTTTTTCAAAAAACAAATCATGCATAGAGTTAATACATTCTCTATCCTTTTTTATTTTTCATTAATAGAGGTGTAATAGGGTGATGAAAATATTTATTATTAAATAATATAGAAGACATTCCATAATTATATGATTGGTTATTTAACGTGGTATTGAAATATATCAAGTAAAATATATTAATTAAAATAATTTAGGTAATTAAATTACCCTACTATTGCATCGGTGAAGTGGAACATTTGGTTAAAATGAAATAATACAAATTCAGATATAATGAAGTCAAATTTTTCATCTAATTATTGTTTAGTAAAAATATATTGTTATTGATTTTATGTGAAAAAAATTATAAAGAGATATAATAATTCTGTGCATGACTAATAATTAAATTATTTCAAAAATGAATATGCTATTCTTGAATAATGTATCATATTATTTGAAATATCGATATATTTTTTTATCACATTTTATTAGAATACAATAAAATTTCATCCGAAATCCATTAGAGTGTGTTTCAACCCAAGAAAATATACAAACACAAATCGAACAATAAATGTATTGATCATCAGCAGTTGATAATGTTACATTGTATTGATTCTTACTCAACCATGATACTAGTGATTTCCCTAGGAAATGGAAGGTTACTAAGGTGAATTTCTATCTAATATACAACTATAAAAAATAATAATCCATATATGAGATTTAATTAAAATAAAATGTTTTTGGAAAAAGATGAAAAAGAGACATTGTCCCTTTCACTTACTTTAAATTCATTTATGTAGTATTAGAATGAGATGATTTTGACTGTATTTAAATACTTAAAAATGGAATAATAAAAAAACAAGGTCTTCTCTAATTGCAGAGAGACCCAAAAAACGTCCAATAATCCTTATATATAAATTTTTTCCAACATGTTTTCTAGTTTCATCCTAATCATGTTTACTGTTGGAGATTGTAAGAGTTGAGAAGGTCTTATTATTTTCAACTACAAACTACTTATGAAAAATAGGTATGTTTTTTCATTTATTTAATGAATTTAAAAAAATTATTTTGATTAACTATAAATCAAAAAAATATATTTTTTCTAACCCATCATACTAATTTCAAATTCCTTTTAGATAAATTTTGAAATCCCAATACAGAATGTTAGGTTTGATGTGATGAAAATAAAATCATATAAAAATATTTGTATGAATGAATATCAGAGGATTATTTTCTCTCAATTATCATATGATCTTCCATTCCTATTATTAATATATTTTCTAAAAAAAGAACTCAATATTCCCTATGATTCTTTTGGATCATGTCTATGTCAATATAGAGATTTAGTATGTTTGAACATGGAATTTTGAAAATGAGGGTCGACAATACCACAATGTTGTTCTACAAAAACATCATCTAAAAAATACCCATTTAGAAATGTATATTTAATGTCCATATGATGTAATTTAAAATTCATATTTGATTCATATTTTATAACAATTCTAGTATATTCTTACCCAATTATAAAAGCAATGGTTTTCTCATAACCTATTCATTCTTCATGATTGAACCCTCTTAAAACGAATATAGATTTGTTTATAATTATTATGAAATGATAATCTCTATTGTTTCTAAAAGCCCATTATATTACCATTATATGAGGGTTTGAGGGTATTTCATCTAATTCCCTCACATTATTTCTTTTGAATTGATTTAACATTTCATTCAAATATATAACTCATAAATCAACACAAAATTATTATTATACAGATATTGGTTTGTGTGTGGATATAAAGGTTGTGAATTTATCTATATTTCCAATGTTCTATCTAGTTTATAAACCTTCATATGGGATTTTTATAATTGTTTCTAGAGGATGCTCATTTTCATTTATAGTTATTATAGGAATCACAATTTATGGTCCACTAGAATGTACCACTACTAGATTTTTTATTGTGAAAATCTTCCAAATCCTATTTTTTTGTCATTAATGTGTAAATATAAATTCATATTTCTGGTTCAATGACTTTGATCATTAATTTGAATCATTTTGTGATAAAAAATATTATTTTCACCAAATTTAACATGTGTATATTTTTCAATAACCATTTTGTTTTTATTTAAAACTATATTGGATTTAGATAAAATAGAGACTTTATCATCCATTAGATAAAAGTTAGAAATATTATATTTTGTGTTCCTGATATAAGCATGCCATCCAATAACATTGAAATAACCTACCTTGGATTTTCTATTATTCCATATCTCATAGGGTGTTTTATTTAAGATAGGGCATATTATATATATATTAATGACCTACCACGTTGTGTTAATAGCCTAAGCCTTGAAATGGGTGGCCAACTTATATTCACATAACATAGTCCTATCAATTTATTATAGACTCATATTATCTATTTCAATAACACCATTCTGTTGATATTTCATGGCATGGAGAATATTTGTTTAATAAAAATATTAGATAAGTAATAATTAATTTCATCATTATCAAATTCACTTCATGATTACGTCTCAAAGACAAAATTTTGACATGTTTTTTATTGCATAATTTTAGAGAAAACAATAAAAACATAACATGCTTCAATTTTTAGTATTAAAATGTACACCCATGTTAATCTTGAATAATAATCAACTAAAACATAAAAAAATAATTTACTAGTAAGAATATTATTTCTAGTAAGTCAAGATAGATCCATTTGGGTATGTTCAAGAATATTAGAATTAGTAACGTCTTGAATTTGATTAAAATATGACCTATTCTGATTTGCAATTTCTATAAACCACATAGCTTCATTATATATAATTTAAGGTTATGAATTATAGAAAAACAATATCTTCTAGAAAAAATTATAAAATATTAAACATTATAATTTCCAATCCTTCAATTCGAAATCCAGGATTCCTCAATTTTAGCATTTGACCAATTTAAATTTTTTCACGAAAACAATGAAGACGTAGTGTATAATCATTGAATGTTATGGGTACTATAAAAGTATGAAAATTATCATTATAACGATGCATGAATTTTTAGAAAAATCCATATAATATCTGTTGTCATAATGTTTAGAGATTTGTATCATGTTGTTCTTCAAGGGTTTAATGTAATGTAATTTCATGATGATATTTGAATATGGATTTCCAAATAATGTAATTAAAACTATCATTACCATATCATTGCTCTCAAAAGCTACATATACACAACATATTTTATATTAGGATTGATTTTTAGATTAATATCAACCCCTAATACTTTAAAACAACTATCCATAAACCATTTTTTATTTTGTTCACGAGGCCAATTACCTATAATGAAATATCAACCAACATATTTATTTTGTACCCTTGTTTTTGCTAAATTATGTTAGCTCTAAGAGATCTATTCAACTGGATTTGTTTTTTTCTTTCCAAAAAATATTGTACATTATTTCTAGAAATATTTTGCGTCAAATATTTTTTTTGATTCCATAAAATTGAGTTTTTTTAATTCAAATTTTTGTGAATAAATTATTATATCACTATAATGTAAAATGTTATCTTTCAGAATGATTTAATTTTTACATAAAGGAAAATAATAATTTCTATAATGTTTGGGCCTTTAACCTTTGATTCCAATTCCAAATTATTCATTTCTCTGTTAATTATGGCCAAATAAGTTTTTTAAATTATAACCCCCTTTAATAAGGATAGTTTCAAAATCATTAAAGATTGGAACATCCATTTATATGTTATAAATTATTTGGGCTTGTTTAGTATTCAAGGATATAGATTTTTTAATTGGTTTTTAGCCTAATATATGGATTTTATTTTTTTCCTATTTTATAAAACATTTATTTTAATAATTTATATGGGAATTATTTTTCATTTTCTATATTTTATACAGGGTTTCAATCATAATGTTTTACTAATTTAATTATTTATATGAGCAGTTCTAAATATCTTATTCGGGATCATTCTATGAATAATAATCAGAATTTACTTTATTTAAATGTTCTATAAAACATAAATTGGAATTTTGAATAATATCTTTAGCTTTTTATTCTAAATATGTGAGTTCAGTAGAGTGTTAAAATCGCTATAATTTCTCTTTATAACTTTCATAGATTTCTTATAGCCATCCCTCTTGATGTATTTATTTTTTATATTATTATCATCTTGATTTTTTGGAATGTAACACTTGATATGTCCGTTTTTTTAAACTCATAACATACGAGCCCTTTAGAATTTTCAATATCTTTCATGTTCTTATTGAATGGTATTATAAAACATCACCTATTGTTATATAACATTATGGACATTAACAAAAATTGTAAAGCTTTTCATTTTAATTATTTTTTATTGAGGAATATAATCTTAATATTCTTTAGATATTTATATGATTTTAATATTTCATTCATTTTTATAACTAGAAATATTAAAGGAATCATATTCATTCCAGATCTTCAAATGCCCTTCAATTAGTGTAGATTTTTCTTCTTCATACATCATGAGAGTAGCGAAGAGATTATTTATCCTGAATTTTTTACTTATTTATATTTTTTATAGTAGATTACATTTCACTCACACATGGGTGGTAATACTCATTTAACATTAAACACATGTTAAGACTTATTAATAGGTGTTCCATGACCATTAATGTATCTTAAAAGCATAGTGATCCATCCATTTAATTGAGTAATTATCTATCCTTTATCAATATTTAATGTATCAAAATTATTCTTATTTGTGAAATATCTTTGATATTTCAAATGTTTAACTGGTTCATATAAAATTGATAAAATGGTCCACATTTCATGTTATATTTGTTATTAAAATATCATGTTAAACTCATATGGTCCTAACCCACTAATGGTTGTGATTATATATTTGGAGTTTATATCATAAATTACTTCCATTGTAGAATCAAATTTTCCATGTTTTATGTTCATAATTTCATATGGAATAACTATTTTGAGGTACACATTCTAGGTGTGATTATTTAGATAAATTATCATGAAATGTTTGTAGAAATAATATTTTTCATCATTTAAGTATAGAGCTATAACAATTGAGATACATTCTCAGTTATCAACCAGGGAATACATTAGAAATGATCCATGGCCTTAATCCGTCAAAATATGTGAACTAATGATTCATAGTATCTTAGTCAAATTATTTTCCTAGATGATGATTGGTTGTATAACTGAAAATGGGTGGGGTTGAATTGAGTTTCTAAAAAAGTGAATAATTTTAGACCACAATCTACATGGTATGTGAGATAAAATATTTCCTTAAGAATATATTCTATAAAAATATGAATGTATGTGGAAATGAAATTGAAAAAAAAACTTTATAGTGGTTTAGGTAAAATAATTAACCTAGTGCAGTCCATAAACACTCAACTCTACGTGCTTGGTGATTTTTTATAAAAATAACTCTTTTACCAGGGGTTCTCAATATTGTTATATATTTCGAAAAAAATAAAAAGGAGATATAGATTTCTACCATGATTTTATTCTATAAAAACTATCAACTACAATAAAAAGAGTGTTACATGGAGTAAAAACACAATAGAGTGAAACAACACTTTAAGAGAATCCTTTTTAGTACAATGTAGCTAGAAACAACTGATATTAGATAAGTAATTATCTCTAGAAGCTGATAGTCCTCAAAATTTAGGTGTGGTTGATCTTAAAATTATAGATATATATTTTTAGTGACTATTCTTCATGAAATAGTTTTATTGTTTCAATATATAATAAATTAGATGATATTGATCTTCTGAGAAACCACACATATGTTTTTGTAATTGTAGTGTTATCATTTTTTATACACCAGAAAATATATTTATTTATATCTATTATATTTATTTTAAATGAGATAATGAATTAAAATCAAAATGGTCCCATGTTTATACATTAAGAAAGAGAGAATGAAAGTGGATAAGATAAGATTTTAATGATATTAATCCGTACATTCCAAATATTGAATATGCTTATACCTAAAAAATTTCAAGGGACATCTTCTTCATTGGATCATTGTATTTATCGAAATATGACATAGAATTTTCCTAAAACATAAATAATTCTATTATAGACTGAAAGACAGGAAAAATTTCACAATAAATATGATAAGTAATCATAATTATTTTTATGTATCTGTTATTATTTTCTTCCTAAGATAATTTTCTAAAGAGGATTCGCAAGATAAAATATATATTTGGTACTCATTATATAAGGGAAACTGAAGCTCATGTTATGTTGAAGACTATTATTTATAATATAAAAGGAATACATCTTGTTATAAATTTTTTTGAGATAATTCTTTTATAAATATATTTATGATACTTCATTCTATTCCTTATTCGTAAGGTAAACTTTCCTCAATACTATGTTTGATAATCCATTAAGGTAAGCTAAAAACCATGTCATTGAAAAATAATATGTGAATATTTGGATATAATATTTTCATCCATCAGATAAAAATTCACCAAATGTACTATAAAATTTATGAATGAAAAATATAGTATCTTTTCATAAGATAATGTATATTTATTATACAAAAACTATGTTTCACCTCAACCAATTATAGATCAGAGAGTTAATTGTATGATATTTCCTAAGAAATATATGTAAAAATATTTAGAATTGTACAATTTATTTTGTGAATAATCAAAACACCTAAACTAATATATATTTCAAGAACATTATTTTTTCCAATAGCACATATTTTTAGGGGCACTAAGACAACATCTTTCTCACATGCTCCTTGTATAAATTCCTTATGCTCTCGTTCTTCCAATTCCCTCGAACCAAAGGGGATGTTACTTTCATATAAGGTCCCCTTCTATAAGTCCATGATCTCCAATATTTACTCCATAAAGGTTGATCCATTGAGAATTTCAAGCTCAGTATATTCAATAACATGTGAATAATGACACACTAATCTCCTCATATATGGAAGATAGAAGATGTAATGTACTTGATCAAACTTTGGGGGTATGGTCAAGCAATAAGAAACCTTACCAACCCTATTGAGGATTTTGAATAGTTTGATGAACCCGAGGGATAAAATATTCTAATGTCAAATATCAAAAATCCTTATCATATGGGAACTCTTAGGAAAACATGGTCTCTCTTATAAAACTCAAATGGTCTTACATGTAAATATATATATGATTTATATTATAAACGGGTTTTCCTCATTCCCTCAATTATGACGAAAACATTCTCTTTCATTTACATAACTAGCTTTGGACCAATAAGATATGTCATAAATATTTAAATACATCATAGGGGTTTCCTTTAGTGTCCCATGTACATTCCAAGTAATTTTTAATACTAAAATTAGAGTGATAGTTTTTTATAAATAAATTATACAAATAGAATGTGATTCTCCATGATCTAGAAAAATTCCCACATTGAGGCACTAATCATATCCTCCAACACCTTTATTGTTTACTCGGTCAACCCATCCTTCTTTGAGTGAAACATAACACCTATACATAATTGGGCCCCAAAGGACACATGTATCCCCCTCCAAAATGGTGATGTAAACCAAGAATCATTGTCATAGATGATCGTAATGGCTTCCCCCATGAGGATGGACGATCAATTAAACATTCAACTACCCAAAAATATCATCAAAATTATTCTTAAATATAAATATTAATTGTGATGAATGCGTAGATGAACTGATAACAAAATATATATTATAATTTCCTCTAATAATACATAGATTCCATATCAAAAAAACCATTTAAATTGCATCCGACTTCTATTATAATATCTAAAGGCATTGGTCCAAACCAGCTAGAAACTGATGTTATTTATTTACATGATGAATTTTGAGACATATAGAAACAAACTCTATAAAACATCCATTTATGTTCCATGTATATCATTTCAAAATTGGGTTTCACAACTAATGGGGGAGTGTGAAACTCCCTTATTACCACCTCACACAATGTGACAATAACATCCATCAGTCCACATAAAATGCTGATGTGCTACCCTAATGCATAGAATACATATAAAAAATATTCATTGAATGATTTTTGACCAAAAAATTCATAGGTGAATCCTAAAAACTAATACCTTATTATATTATTATTAATATATGGATTCACCACTATTAAATAATCAAATATTTTACCCCTCATCTACATTATGGTCAACTATAATCACTACATATTCTCAAAGGTCACATCCACTAGGAAATAATGAGAATTTCTACTATGGGAATTTACCGCCCCATTTCCATTCAAAGGAGTATAGATTATCATGTAGTAATAAGCTTACATTAACACCAATATACTCCTATGTCTCTTGTTAGGATCTCTCCAAGTGAAGTTGTACAAGAGACTCTCGTGGTCTGTTTAAACAAAAAATGCTCACTCGGAAGATAGTACCACCACATATTCAGAGGTAAGATTATTACTACAAAATATTATTTTGGATTCATATAGTTCCACTCATGGGGTTTCAACTTCCTTGATCCATAAGAAATCACTATCGGACTCTACATCAACACGCACCTGATACATGCACACTTGTCATTGAAAAACGCCAAAAAATCAACACTATCATCTAGTAGTACCAATTAATGATAGAATATAAACATTAAACCGATGACAACAAGACTATATAAAACTAATCAGTATAAATAAATGGATTCCATTTTCACATAAAAGAAACCCAAGGGGATACTATCTTTGAGAAATATTCAACGAACCTCAAATGGTACCCTAGAAAACCAATAAAATTATGAACCTCTAAAATTCTTTTGGGTGATCCCATTGTAAGAACAACATAAACATTCAATTAGTCCAAAACAAAAACATGATCGCAGATAACATTATATATGAATTGAACCACATATAACCCAAACACACACTTCAAGAGCATATTATAATATTTATGTTTCTACATAAAGTCCAAGACCATCCTCAAATTATATGAATTATTATCCTATGTGGTAGAGTGAATAACAATATAATCAATCAAGACCACCATGAATCTATAAAAGGATATCTATATGATCTATTTCATAATAAAAATTAATAAATAATGAGAATTGGAAACAAAAAAGGCATCACTAAGCGATACCAGGGCTATCCTGGGGTGACATTTAATGTCAAATTCATAATTTTAATCACTTTTACATACTAAAACATCAAAGGGTCTCATAGTGGATGAATAAATATCCCACATCAAGATTTCTTCTCCGATATTTATGTAACAGTACCAAAATATAAGTAATACCCCATTGGAAATTCCTTACTATGAGTATTTATACATGTTGAATATGATGAATACTCCAATGAAATCACCATGTAAAAACAAGGTTAATGGAAAGGAAGGTGTGACCTTGTGTTTGATCTAACTAAAGTAGAGAAGTCATAGGCCATACCATAGATATTACATTGCTTCAAGGTTGTATTCATCCACTCCCTAAAAATATCCTCGATTTTCCCAGTGGATTACCTTGAAAAGGGTTCATAATGGATACCCATCATGTTCTCTATGACTGTAACATAAAAATAAATAATAAACAATCCACCATACCATTAAACATTCCTCATTAGTATGAAATGATTCAACTATATTACATTAATACACATCATAAGAGAATACGAACTGGGGGTGACACCCCTCTTACATGAATGTCTAATGTCATACCACAAATCACCAAAATTGAGATAAACCCATAAAAAAATAAGTAGTTCCAAAGGAAAAGAATTAATCCAAAGGAAAGAGGGAAATGGATTGTACATTATAATACATCTATTTTCCATGTATCATAATCCTATAATATATGTACTCATTATATAAAATATGATTCAAGAAGTACATTGAAAAATTAAAATACCCCAAAAAATAATAGAGTGACCCATGATTATTATTTATGGGTCTCATGTGAGGCTCCGAAGATGAGGATCCTTCAATATTAATATGTCTTCCATGATCCCACAATAGTACTGATTCCCATGTATGAATCTTAGTGTGAGTATGACACCTATGTTGTGACCATAATTCCTGATACAAACTATATAATACAAATTTCTTAGTTCCAGGATGTCCACTTCCAGTTCTATCATCCCATATATCCCTTTTGAGGAATCATTCCACATCCCCAAACTGCTCTAGAATCTTCTAATCTGGAAATTAAGGACTAGTTTTCATATAAAACACACTAACAAAAAGGAGCTCAAACTATACCCAAGAGAGCATCATCTTAAAATATGTCTGGATTTCGTAACCCCACTAACTTTTCAATACTACTCATATTATTCAATTTTCAAACATTACAATCATCACTAGTGGTTCCCAAAAAAAAGTGACATCATATTATGGACTCCATCCAAGCCTCTAACACCTGATGGTCTATCTTAACTGATAATATGGTTAGTCCATAAAAATATAATTCCTGATGAAATCCAATTACATTTGAATAGTCATTATAATAATATGTAAAAATATACCTCTACACCTGACATGACACACCGTGCTAATTCACTAGCTATGGAATATTTTTCAACAAAATGGATAGAAAGACCACTCTCTTCCCGTTTAGTTAATCCACATCATTAACAACCTCTTTTATTGAATCCTTCATACTAATATGGATATCATGGACATCCAAAAATTTTATTTCATAACTCAAATTTGATGTCATATGTCAATATATTATTTAATTTTATGGTGTTAATCATAGAAACAATTGAAAAATTGAAAAGGTGTATCGTTGTTTGATGATCATATCTAGGGAGATGACTCTATATGAACACGAAAAAATACCTGATCCCATTATAATCATATACTATTATTTTTCATTAAATAAATTTCATGGTATATGGAGTATAAATGTAGGTAGTCATAGTCATGCTAAATGGATTCATCATCTTTCACATTAACATTGTGATCCCTTACTAGAGAGCCAAACTTGAGACAATCTGACAATATAAATCAATATTACCAAAACAAAACTAACACAAGGGAGAAATCAAAGATCCAAATCGAGGAAAAATAACATCTTATATGACTTAATTATGACCCTAACCACCTTATATCCCCATTCCAACAATATCCTGATTGAGATACTCTAATTCCCTCCTAAATAGGTTAGGTATTGGCAACAAGTGTGGTTTTGAAAATAATGATTATCAGATTCCTTACACTATGTATATATATTCTTGTACACAATAATATCTATGAAATACAGTACATATATTATGAAATGGATTACCATTTAGAGTTTAGTCGTGCATGAAACAATATCTAATAATGCAGTAGAGTATTAATCTTTTAAAAAATGTTACAGGAAAAAACATACACACTGTACTCTAATATGAGGTCCCAACCTATAAAAAATAGAGTTGGGAAATTACCCCAACTCAAAATAATTATTATTTACCACTGAATAAGGTGAATTCTATGAGATTCTAAGATCCCAGAAAACATAGTATATTTACAACACCATCAAAATGCCTATTGCCTACATAAGACACAACATTTGTATGAGAAGATCATGAACGTGTGGGTATATACAAACAATGTTGGCATACCAAAAACCAAAAGAATATAAATAGACACAAATATTTCAAAATAAATTTCTAAATAAAGTGTGTAGTAGAAAAAAAAGATTTACTCAAAATGAAACCCTAATAAGAGAGAACGGTGATCATAATATCTATATCCCTTTATTGAATATTGATTCATCCAACATCTCCCTTGGTATCATCACTGATAACAAGAAGACCATGTATCCATGGAATATATAGAATGGAGGGTCCTCACATCATCAATATAGAACATGTCAATGGTGGATATATCATCAAATCATGCAACTCACATAACCTCACAGGAATGTATCTGGAGGTCTCACACCTCATCACTACCCTCAACATTTAAGGTGGAAAATATCTAATAGAGGACCCATGATCTGTAGAATCATATTTAATTAGGAGGGGGTTCCACTCAAAAAATAAGAGACCACCTCCCTATGTTGTAATGTGGTTCCAAACCCTACCAGTAATGAGTGTGGGGGACGCACACCCTGATGAGTTAGGGGTTTATAACCTCATTAGCACACCGTTGATCACACCAAATAACTATCAAAAGCTCAACATCACTAAGATATGAATCCCAATAACATCATATAATTTCATATATCTAATTCAAAATATAATGCACAATTTAATTTTACATATAAATCCACTCAAATAGGTAACTTTTAATCCCCAATATGCGTCCCAAATAATTAGATACATGAAGATTATTTATTTGATTGGATTGCACAACATGTACTCATAGGGAACTCAGTGTGTATCTTATGATAAATAAAAGGATAATCCCCTACACAGTACTCCGTGTTTAGGAAAATAACACAACATGAACATAGTTTTAAATAATTATTGTCCTTACCACAAAAAATGGGCGTGTCCTCACGAGGACATGGCTTGGTAGTCCATGTGAGTATACTTTTCATGTATATAGACTAAAAATTATATATTCATAGCTGGGGGTGTTCATGTGTATCTGGAAATGTTCGGGTAACTCGTATGTGTCCATATACAACTAGGATCTCTTTTTATTCTACTAAATAACCATTTACTCTTAACATATGGGTTCCTCCCATATACATGGCCACATGCCATGTCCCACTACAATATATATCCTCCCTGTACACAACGGGTAGTCGCAAAAGATTATTTCTCCCCAAATGGAATGAAAAAATGGTGTGTGTTGATGATCTAAATATTTTGAGATTGGTGTTTCTAAATGGGGAATCCCATTGAACTTCCAAAAAATATTGTTTCCCTTGATTAAACATAGATCAACCCGCATTTAGTCATTATTAGTCATAAAATGAATTTAAAACTAGCCATGAACCAATATATAGAGATTGAGACAAAAAATATATATATATATATCTACATCATTGTTAAAAAAAATATTTGGTTCGAGATCCATTCCTAGAAGCTAATATAGCTTGACCTGATCCAGATCAAATTCATGGATGCTCTTTGGAATCACCTTGTTTCCCTTATGCTTTGGCCACCACATGTGGGATAAACCATCTCCCATATTCCATGAATATTTATCCAAATGGGGGAGGGGTGTATTTCAATATTTTTAGTTAAGTTATTTATTTAATTAAATAACAATAATATTATAATGAATGTGAAACGATGCCAAATTATATGTCACCCATATAGTAAATACACGTATTGAAATAAAACTCTTGTATTAGATTTCCCATCCAATGTCCCAAAAAAGTATAAAAACAGTTATTCCAAAAATTTGAATCCTTTGTCATGAATATATTAATTAGTATTTTTAATATATTAATTATGTGGTACCATTACACCGAAATAGAACACCGACTCTGAGGAAAAAATAGTAGAGATATATTAAAATATATAAAGGTCAAAAATGAAGATTACATAGTTATATCAGAATAGATATTTCTTCCATTATTTATATAATATTAAACATGAAATAAATATTATTTATGAATATAAAATAAAATTTTAGAATAAATCATCTATAATGAATGTAATAAATAGAATCACATCACGTCCTGGAAGATTTAGTACACCTATACATAGAAGACACATTTTCGTTTAGAAATTGATGGAATCATAAAAACATTTATTATATTATGTATATATATTAATAGTTATTTGATAATTATTACATATATTCATTTTATCCATGATTTTCATCATCTCTATGAGTCAGTTATGAAAAAATAATCACATTGTTTCTGGAATGTGGTTGTCCTCACGTACACATTATCAATATTTTCTTTGTCATATAATAAAAAAATATATGAAAATTGTTCATTAAAAAAATAATGATATTTCATTAAATTAATGATACATATGTTATTATATCATTATGGTTATCTAATATTTAGAGAAGGTGGAAGTAAAATAAATTGAGAAACATTCAGCCAATATGTATACATCTTCATTGAGAAACCTCCAATATATAACACATTAATCTATATAGGATTTCCTATTAGTGTGAATAGAACACATTTGATATGGGTAGTATGATTGGGAGTGAATTTGGGTAGATAATGGTTTATATAAATGTATCAATATGTTTGATGAAGATAAATGAGTTGGATCCCATTAATTAGGGACGTGTGTTGTAATCTTGGGAATATATGAAATATTAATATATTAAAATTTTCTAACCCAAGTAAAATGGAACCAAAATTCAATATAATTAACTATAAGTAATATATGATCGAAATAAATTCTAAAAATAATATTTATTGAATATTATATGTCATTTTAAATATCAACTTTTGGTATAACCCCTCACCAACCCTTTTAACCATGACCATTGTAACAAAATTTTCAATGACTAATGGCTGCAAAAGTAATTTTTAAAATTTTATGGGGAACATAAATGGATTTTTTATGATTATATACATATATATATACACACTTCCTTCCATTTAAGTTAATATGTAATTTTTTATGATCCTTTAATGATTTAAAAGTAAAATTTTAAAATTACAATCTATTTTATGTCATTTTCAAGAGAATTAAATAAATTTTATTTTGAATATATTAAGACAAAAATATAATTCAAATATAGATAATTTATGAATAAATTATAAATTTTATTTCTAATAAAATTCTTTTAAATATTCATCAAAATCATATTTCTTTTAATAACTTTAAAATAATTTGCGTTACTTTTATACAATATATAAAAGTCGTGTGTTGAAGTTACGTAAAAATTCAATGTAATTATACAATATCTTAACTTATTAAAAAAAATTAATATTAAAATTTTTACACTATATTCATTATTATATCATTTTTATCTATATCTGTATTTTGACAGTATAATTAGTTAGAGAGAGTGAAATAAATAAATTAATAATAACATAAAAAAACATAAAAGTTGTAATCAAAGGAAAGTAGTACAAAAATACTATATATTCACAGAATGGATGATAATATTTTAATTATCATAATAGAATATAAATTTATGTGATTTTTTTACATTATCACAATTTTTTATCATCAATTAACATGTTCTACACTTTACTGAGGTGACACTATTTTACTACAATTATTAATCATTATGTCCAAAATATAAAATAAAATCATTAATGAATTCCATCATCATGAATCGAAATATGAAATTAAATTTTTGTAATTAAAATCATAGAATTGGAAGAAATTACTTTAATTATAAGATAGAAAAACACAAGTAATTATTTTTAGGAAACTACATATTTTAATTATAAAAATTGTATTATACCAAAAATAAAATATATTGCTGACTCTTATAGAATTTTATGAATTTTATTTAGTAAAATTTAACTTATGTTTTATTTAAAAAAATGTAATATGTTATATTAAAATGATATTGAAATGATTAAATAATAAAATATGATTGATTTTGGAGAATCTGTATTTTTGTTTATTCAGCCACTAATAGATCATTTCATAAAAATAAAAAAAAGTGTTATCATTATACTATTTATACAATATGGTTGAAAAAATTAATTCAATTTTAGAAAATAATATTTCAATAAGTTTTAAAATTAATCATAAAATATGCTGATAATTTACAATAGAAACCATTTTGTGGAAAATATATTTTCGAAAGTTTTAATAAATTTATTCAGTTTCTTATCTAGTAACCATAGGTTTATGAATTTTAATTTTTTTATGTAATATATGAGGCATAAATTTTATTAAAAATATTTATCTAAAATTATTAACATAATTTATGTCAATAAATTGTTTCATATACATCAACTTGTATTTTAAAAAATATCTCTATTAATATTATATGATCATTTTTAATATATATTTCTTATCACTAGTAATTTATCAATTCCTTTTTATTAATTAAAAATTACCTACACATATTTCATAATTTGGCTTCTCCAATTCATAGTCACTAAACCAACGAAATGATTATAATGATCATATTTGAATATATATTTTTTAATAAGATATAGTAGTTAATTTTAAAATATATATTTAATGAGGTATATTCTATACAATATATTCTAAAATAATAGGGTATTATAGAAATGGATTTAATATACCTTCTAAATAGTATTTTAATGAATTTTTGTAATTATATTAAAAAATAATTTTCCATATGTATATTAAAGAACTAATAATTTAAAAAATGTTGATAAAAATATTTTCTATACATATAAAAATGTAATCATGTAATATAATATTTTAAAAATTAATTTTCCAAATTATTGAATAATCTCTTCAATAAATAAATGTAAATGTAATTATTAATTCCATTCTTCGATAAGGAATGTAAAAATGAATCAATTGAAAATAATTAATAAGAAATATTTTTTTAAAATATCTATTTCTTCTTAGATATTGTGTTGAGAGATCAATTTTAATTATTTAATGGTATATATGACTGTTAGTTAACTAATTTTAAAACATGCATAAAGAAGAATGAAATTCTTTACCGAAAAATGAAATAAGGTTGGGATTTATTAAAAATATTTTCTTTATTATTTTTAGTAAAAAGTTATTACAATATAAGTACGACATGAAAACCCTAAAAATTATTATATAATAATAAAATATATGTGGTTTTAATTATAAGGACCAAACAATTTTTATAAAACAAAATTGAACATAGACATTCATGAAAAGAAATTAGATTATAACAGAAACCATTACAAATTTGGAAACTTTTAAATTCAAAAACTGTAAAATGAAAATTATTAATAATATAACATTAATATCATGAATATGAGTATATTAACAAAATTAAATATTAATTTTGTAGTATATAAACTATGTACAGCCAAATATGTGCATTTCACGGAACAATTTTTAGATGGTTAAACCATAACTCAGGACCCACCTTTATTCAAATACATTCAATTTAAATTTATAATAAATATATATTTATTATACAAATGTTAATAAATAATATTCACATATATGTGACAGTATATCATTCCCTCATAAACACTTATTTATAAAAATCATTATTTGGGGAAAAACTATTAATTATTTATGCATGTTTCATTTCGATTAATGTGATCATTTAAAATTGATCATGGTTTTGTCATATATGGAACCTAAACCATGTAATAAAAATCATATCTAATTATTTTATATAATTTTTTTCTATTTAAATATTGAGGTGAAAAATATTAATTACATAACATCACGTGGGATGTAGCATGTATGTGAATACACGTAATTTTTAGAATTTCTAATTATTGGAATGAATGAAAGATAATTAATAATACAAAAAATTAGAATTAGAATTATATAATAAATATAATATATATTTATTAAGAATATCCCTATAATAATCCAATTAATGGTAAAAGAAAAAAATCAAATCAATTCATGCAGGTGGTAGTACACATATGTGATGTTATCATTTTATTGTGGATTTGAATGTAAGAAGGATGATAATACTTTATTTTTATAAAATAGAAAAAATGATATAAAGAGTACATATATATATATTAAATACATATATATTACCATCAATATGAGACAACTAAAAAAATAAACACATTACTTCATAGAGAATGTAGTTAACAAATACAGACAAACTATGTTTCCATTTCCCATCGGATGGAAAATTATATGAAATAGAGGTGAACTATAAACATAATAACATTTAGGAATATTGGAGATAATATTTCTATTATTTCATAATAGTTATTATGGGTTTTATTGTGGTATAAGAATAAATTAAAATAAAATAACTCTATAAATTGTTATACCTCTTCTTGGAGACAAGTACTTTGGATCTATTCAAGTGGACCCTTTGTTTGGTCATTTATGAATAAAAAAATCAAATGAATGTGGATATATATGATTAGAAAATAATTTGGTATGGTTGGTTAATATTAGTGGCTCAATAATCTATCACATGAACATATATTAAATAAATTAAGCTTTTATTTCCAAAACAACAATAGCATAATGCACATAACTTCATTAAAAAACATGAATAAAAAATAAATTCTTTTTTTTTATAAAACCCCATTGATGAAATTAATTTCATATTATTAAAAACATTTCAAAATTATCTTCTGATGATTTTTTTAGATTTTTCAAAAATAGTTTATTTTTAAGTGAATAGTGAAAATAAAGAATTTCTGAAAACTATCACATTTATGAAATTATATTTATTTATGAATACATTATTTGTTTATAAAGAAATTATAAAAAATATATTTTTTTGAAGTAATATATTTCATATAAAAATATAATGTTGAACTTAGAAATAAATCATTAACATTAAAGAAATGTACGAAATAGTTTTTCAGAAATAAATATTATTTTCTGTTTTCTTCCCTTTATCAATTACTTATGAGGATTATTTTGTTTTGGTTTGGTTTTTATAATAAATAAGTATAAATTATTTAACATAATACAATTAATTCTATTGGAATCAACATTATTTTAATGAATCGTGACATATTCAACCCATAATTACGTGGTTTGTAACAATGGTTTTACATTCTGACATTTTTTAGTATATTATTGGTGTAGAATTTTTGAGAATTATGTAAAAAATTATATATTAAATTTGAAAATTTCACAATATATACATTTTTTTAACAAATATATCATGAATTTTAAACCTAGAGTTCATTAAACAATATTTTCCCTCATTTAAGATGGTTCACCATAGAAGAAGTCATTACGAGTCTACAATTTATACTAATCCTTATAGATTGATAATACAATTTATAAAGGGGGATGACAAAAAAATATGATTATTGGATATTAATGTAAAGTAATCATCTTAGTCCAATTAAAAACATGAAAATCTTTGAGAATGATTTCCTTTTTCTACAGTAAGACATTTGGAAAATAAATAAAAATTTATATAAGTGAAAATCAATCATAGATAAATGAAAACATATGAAATTACAATATAAAAGCCGATCTAAAACAATCAAGTATCATATGGAATTCCAAAACACATAAATATGTGAATTTAAAAACTTTTTAATAGTATAAGTTCATATACTTTCCTTTACTCTTGAAATGATAACATTTGCTTAAAAAACGTTTTTTATATAAAAATATAAGTATATTGGTGAATCATTTTCATAATAAATGGAAAATAATTTTCAAATAATTTTAGAATAACTTAATACTAATAAATTTCATAGGAATAACCTACTCGGTTATCTTCCTTGTTTATTTACCTTTGAAGATTACTCCTTACACAATGCATTGTAAATCTATATTAGACTCATACATCATCATGAGATATATAAGGATCACACAACATCATTTATAATTCTCATGTACCATGTCATAGACTATAAATGTTTAATATTAAACTATTTACTCATACTACCCTTGGAAAACTCATTTAAACCCATATGTAAAACACTTTACATTTTAGAATTATCAGAAGTAGAAATGTCCTTTTTCTTAAAAACCATTTAAATAGAAATAATTCCCAGAATAATAGAAATTGAATATTATTTAAGAAACCATGATATATTGTAAAAGAATCTTGATTAAATAAATTACTTCTATAATGGATGGAAAAGATAGTGAAAACATATACCTAAAAAATATTCTTTTTACACTTTTAATAATGGGTGAAAATAAAACATACATAAAATATTGAATGGATTAATTTGCTAAATGTTTTAAGGAAATTAAAATTTTATGGAAATATTAGTTATAAACCAATATATTGTGATAAATAACATTATTAAAACATTTTATATAACATTGATATGGGAAAAATGATTAGGAATGAAGACATAAGAAATTAAAAATAAAGACCCCTTCCATATGACTTTTCATGATTTGTACGTTCTATAAATCATATATAACATAATTATATGAATTTAATAAATTAATTAAAAAAATTATTTTCATTAATTTCTAATTATTCCTTTTATTTCAATTATTATAATTATAAATTTATTCACTAAAATAGATTATATCATGTTGGAGGGTTTGAGGTATTTCAGTTTATAACCTCATACTACATAGGTGAATGGAATATGGTAATGTAGTAAATGTTACATGTTCTATTTAATCGTAATATTTACTTATTTAAATGATTTATACATTAGATATAATTTTGAAATCAACCATATAAGGTGGTCATGAAAATTTCCCAATATAACTTCACGGAAATGGTAGTTCGTACACAGAATGAAAAAAAAATTCTGTATTCTATCCTATGAAAAATAAAAAAAATTAGATAATATTTTAATATTAATTTATCATAAAAATTTTATAAATTTCATATTTACTTATTATTTTCATCCTTATAAACATACATATAATATGAAAAGGAAAACAAAATCCCATCTCTTTGTGAAGGTTCTATTCCACATGTGTGCATGAGTGACACAATTAATTTAAAATAGAAATTAAGTCTAAGAATTTAAATAATAGATGAAATTTATATATTCATAATTAATTCATAAATATAAAATACATATATAATCATTTATCGATCATTTTAACCAGTCATATGATATGTCTATAAAAAAAACACATTATTTCGGGGTTCTGGTAATCCACACTTACACACAAGTGATGTTTTTATTTGATATAAAATTTAAAAGGATGTGAATATGGGTTATACATTAATAGTAAAAAAATTCAACATATTTAAGATATTGATGATATTATTTGAGCATGGTTGAAGAATATTTAAAGGGGGTAGAAGAAATATTAAACATGAAATAATTCAGTTATGATATAAACATTCTCATCTAATGTCTCCCTCTACATTACAATTTAATTATTATATAATGGGAATTATGTGATTATTATGACCTCTAATGAATGTTTATGTATTTTGGGATGTGTTTTGGTTAGAGATTAAACTAACAAGGGTTCTCAAAATGTGCGAGGAGGGGAAATGTAGAGTTTCTATTTTATAATTGAGGGGAGAGGCACATTTATAATTTCTCTATTCTTCTAAATATTACAAATACATAATCATTTGAAATTGGATCCAAAACTATACAATTATGAATATAAGTTTATAAGTGTTTAAACTCCATCATGAAATATGTATTATGATATGGAATTATCATGTAGTTTATATATTAATTATCTTTATTTACCCTTTATTGTGTAGTAAAAAACATTTAACTTACACAAATATAAATTTTGAAATAGACAATATATTTATTGGAATATATGAGAAATATTAATAGTTATTAAGTTATATTGGTATTAAATTCATGTACTCACACATATTTTTACAAACATGTATATTTGTTTTTATTATGTTTATAAAACCACCACATGTTTTACTAGAAATTAAATTTTTTACATTATCATATTAATCCCAACATTATTTTTTACTTACAAATTAATATATATATATATATATATATTATCAAAAATAGTTTTTTAAAAGTATAAATCTATTACTATTACATATTTAATTAAAATTATCATCTAAAATTTTTTGTTATCAATATGAGTTACCAATTTACGAAAAAAATGATATTGATATTAACATAAATATTTTGAAAAATATTTGGAATAAAACATGATCTATTTGAAACAAACTCATAACGGTTTAATTAAATATGTTTTATTTTAAATAAATTAATATATGGGATTTTAGAAACCATTTTGAAAAACTAGAAACAATCATCGTTATTCCGATATAACAATATGTCATTTTAAAAAATATTTAAAATATAAAAGGATAAGAGAAATTAAAATAGACTACGAATTATGTTTTCATTATCACTGATTCTACACTCTTCCACGATCACCTCTTGATCATTAACACTCGTATAGTGATGGTCCCAATCTATTCCCACATCCTTGTTTAATTATTTTCGATCACACCCATATCTACACCCATGATTATCTAATATTTATCACACCTTAATCTACTGATTTATTTGTTTCATTTTTTCTCTTTAAAATATACATATATGGTGTAGAGATTGGGTATGTATAAAAAACCATTTCACATTCAATCAGTTTATATTTTGTCCTCTTAATAGGTATTCACTTATACCATTTATGTTTTATGCATCAATAATCACATGTATCTAATGTTTTAATTGAACTCTTGTTAGGGTTTTGGTGAAATTCTGATGAAACATGTTAATTTATTCTTATACTTGTTTTTTGATTGATTTTAGACATTTTATTACATACAAGTCTCTGGAAAAGAATTTTATCACAATATAGAATCACGTTCTAGTGGGTATGATTCATCCACCGTCCAAGACACATTCAGGAATTATTCCCATTTATAAAACTCTATAGATTAATCATAGAGGAGTTGTTTTCAATAGTGTAATCCATTATGAAATGGTATGAAAGTTTAGCTGTATCATTTTAAAAATAAGGAAACTATTTTGTTGTCTAATTATAGAAAAATTTAACAAGAAACGTTTTTGTAAAAAAATTATATGTAATTAAAACTGATTAATCTATCTTGTTAGATTTTATATAACACATTCCATAAAACAAATTTTCATGTAAATCATTTTTTATTTTTGGTACATGAAAAAGGATTTAATTCATGAAACACACAATTACGTTGTTTAAACATTATGTTTTGATAATTATTGATATAAAAAATGATGAGAATATATACTATATCTTTATATCTTATAGAAAGTATTATTTTATTATTGTCTAATGGTTATTTTTTTTCAAAAAACCAATAATTATTAGAAATTATAAATGAATTTAATTGTTTGAGAAAATATTCATAGAATAAAAATCACATTGTTTGGAGCATGATTGGGAAAGAAGATATGTAGTGGGTTTACCAGTGACTACTATGGAAATGAAGGAATGTTACCCAAAAGAATAATCTGGGAAATCATCACTTCAGAAGATCCTTTCAGCATTAAATATTTGAAAGGATGAATAAGTACCCAACAAATAATTATTATTAATTTTTTAATATATAATTGTTTACGATTTTCATACAGATGAAGGAAAAATGAAATAATTTTCACTAATATTCTAGATTTATTACATTGTAGAGCTGCAAACCAAGAATATATCAACTCAACGTATGTATAATCAACCCCATGATGAATAAATGTTTTCTTAATTCTTTGTACTTATAATTGATTAATAAATTAATGGGAGTGTGGATGAGATTGAGGCATTCCATATGAATGAATTTCTAGAAAAATTGGGGTAGGCATTTGATGTTCATGTTCTCAAATTTCCTTCATTTGGGATCATATTAAATATGTTCCATGATCCATTACACTAGCATGATTTTCTTATTCATCAGAAGACAAAAATTCTTTACAAATTTCCAATCCAGCACCCTCTCGGTTTCACTGGTATGGAGAAACTGAATTTAATACAGAAAATAATAATCTGACCCATATTTAACGTGACATGCTATACCTAGAAGCCTTCATGATTGATAATAAATAAGAAGAAAAAGTACACCTCATTGGTTTGGAAATTTTATTATCACTTGAATATTTTTCATCCCCAAATGATTTCTATGCTAATGAAATAGGATTCACATGCTTATATTTTATTTTTTCTATTGTTTTGTTTTTATAATGATTGATAGAAGTTGTCATTGAACACTATTTCTTTCCTTAATTCATAATGAATTGATGAAGTATCTTATCCATTCCTATATTACAGGATATACAAGGAATTTTTTGAGAAATATTCCATTATGATTCTATAATTTTGATGGTTAACTTTTATTTCTGAATCATTTGTTACACACTTTAATAATTTTTACCAATGGATGTATTTTTCAGGTGGGTGATTATAAATAACATACAAATATCTTTTGAAGGTGTGTGAATTGAATGAACAGCTAGAAAAGCATCTTAAATCCACAAGAGTAAAGATAATCACTAGTTTTCCACCAAAACCAAATTAATATCAATATATTGGTGATGCTATACTAATTTTTTCATGTTTTGAGGGGAATTTATTTATTCCATATTCTCTATTTTTTATATTTCTTTTTCAAATTTACCTTGAGATGTTTTTTCTTTTTTTCTTGCAAAATAGAGAGATGGATACTTTTACCTTAGGTTAGAGTTTAATTTCCATTCTTGTTAAATTGTCGCAAAAATATTTTCATCTTGGTTATGTAAATTGTTTTTCTTTTTCATAATTATAATGATACAAATATTGAAGATGAAAAGTAAATATTATAATGATCATAATGATGGAATTTTTGAGTGGATGGGTTGGTCCTTCATTTAAAAAACATTCTCATGATAAATATACACTGACATGGGATCTTGATGAAAAAGTTCTTTTTCATGCCACCTTCCAGTGGAGAAAGTGTTTCTAGTGTTGATTCTATATGTGAAATTGATTTGGAATCATTAGATTCAAATTTTTCATGGTTTCCAATATTTAAAGTCAACTAAGTGGATTTCCTCCAGATCCTACAAACCATAGAATTTTTTTTTATTTCACATACATAGTTTGTCCACTACTCAAGACCTCATGTAATGAAGCTACTAGTGAACCTTCATTTTCTCCAATCATTGGAAGTAAGAATTTCTCAATAGAGATCTCTAAACACTAATCCAAATAGATGAATGCTTCTTTAAGATCAGACTCGTGGCTTCAATTTTGATCCGGTTGATTCCAATGATTTCTACAAATCACCCATTGAATTTTATTTTTTTAGAATTAATGTTTTGTAATAATATATATATATATTAGAGAAATAATACTAAAAAAATTGCTGATGTGATCTGTTTTTCTTCTACATGTAACATAAAAAAGTGATTATTTTCATGATTTATATGATCTAGATGTGGAGTTGAATAAGTGGGTTAATTCTTATTGTGATCATTAGGTGGATATATATTTTCTGTTTTAGAAAAAAAATCACGGAATAAAACATTCAATAAGTCTGTTTGAATTCACTTGTTTGAAACTGTTTATTTAATATTTGTTAAGTAGCTAAAGAAAATTTCATGTGGTTCTAAAAGCACACACCCTAAAATTATAGAGATTTATTAAAAATTTAAAATTTGGGAAAAATAACTTATTGCATGTGTGAGTTCTATAACAAGTTTTTATTTAGTATTTTAATTGGATTTTAATAAATCTATAAATCTTTTCTAGAATAAGTTGTCATTTATTTAATTCATGAAATTGAGTAATTGAGTTCATTCAGTTTTTAAAATTTTTTATTTATGATATTCATATTACAAATTCAACAGGATACATACATATTATATAAAATTTATTTATTTATTATTACCCAAGAAAATATTCATTATGATATTTAGTTCTTAATATCATATGTAATCACTCACTCTAATGTTTATTCCATCAAAAAAATATATAATAACTATTTAAAAATCATTTTTATAAGGAAATAAGTATTGAATTTGATGGAATTAAATATTGAAATAAATTTCACATCAGTGATTAAATTGAAAATTATGTAAATATTGAATAATGTATATGTTTAATCATACGTAATAGATTCTATAGAATTTTTTGTTTCTATCAATTTTATTTATTATTCAAAAAACATTTAATTTTTAATAATTTCCTTTTTGGGTATTATTTTTTTCAAAAAATGTCTAGGTATGGCTGGTGATTTATTGGAGGATTTATCAGATAGAGTGTAAAGTTATAAATTTTTGGACATAATAGGGTGAAGATAGAGAGCGATAATGTTTTTGGATACAAACCCAAATTCCACATCAATTTCTGTAAGGAGTGGTCAATGACATATATGCTTGGATAAGTGATTGCTAAAATTTTGGTCCTAGAATGTTGTTGAATTGCAAGCATTGAATACACCATCAGTGTGAAGCATGATAATGATGGATGATTTTTGAATGATTAATATTTTGGTTGATGTTTCATGATGTTTCATGTAAATTATTTGCGAGTTTGAACAAGTTTAACATGATTACAATATTTTTTGGAGCTTCTTGATCATTCCTCGAGTTTGAAAATGTTCATAAATTATGTTTGAAAATGATTCTCTAAAATAAGGCCTCTAGTTGTTTGAGATTCAGATAATCATAGATTATAATTAATATATAATAAATAAATTATATATAATTAGTTTAATAAATATTATATAAAATTTTAGCGAAAAATAATATAATTTATATAATATTATATTTAAAAAATAATTTACTGGAAAATACAAATTTTGTTTATTGTTTATAAATTTTAATTGTAATTTAATCAATATATTAATGTGTTAAAAAATATTTTAAAAAAATATATATATTATCTATTGGTATTATTATAATTGCAACAGAAATATTTTATATGTCGCAATAATCCCTACAGACAAATTTATTAACAATAATTTATTGATATGATAATTTTTGTTTATAAAACACTTTTCCAATAGAAAATGAAATCATTCTTTTATATACACACCTTTTGGAAAAAATAATTATTTTTTCGTGGTAGAGTGACAATTTATTACAATAGTTACTATTCAAAATGATATAATTGAAATTGAAGTAACTAATAAATATCAATATATTTATTAGAATTATATATTCATTTTTTAATATTAGATTTTGATAATTTGTATAGTGTATTTATAATTTAAATCCAAACAACATAAAATAAATTGTTTTTAGGATATTGTGTTTCTATGTATACAAATGAACTTATAAAAAAGGAAAATATAATATTGACTGATATTAAATTATTTTTATTATGTTTCATAAAATGGATATTAATTTACATTAAATCCAAATTCATAATATAATTTAACTTTTAAATGTATTTTTTTCATTAAAATAAATGTCAAGTTTTAATATTTGGAAATTTTACCTACTCACACATAAAGCGATATTTTTAAAAAAATAAATAAAATTCATAATCTGATATATTTGATACGTTTATTAAAAAATTAATTACTTTTTTCAATTTCAATTTCAATTTATAAAATATATATAATAATATTTAAAATAGAACCATGTAATTCATTACAAAATAAACTATATGAATATAACTACTCTGTATTTGACTAATTTTTTTATAAACCTATAAAAAAAATAATTCCATTAAATGAAAAATTTTAAATCCTAAGATTGATTTATTTACATGATTAGCATGTTTTTTATGTTCTTACTCCCTTTGTAAAATACTTCCTCACGATTAAATTTATTACTTAAACAAGTGATGGTATTTTTTCTCATTGAATTTCCTAATTTCCACATTGCATCATCAATCATGTGATTTTCCATAAAACCTAAAATTGGGAAATAACATTATTCCTTGTAATTTCTCAATCTGATATTAAAAATTATTTTTCAGCTCTTCATAATTTATATTTTCTACTAACTTTACCACATTAAGGATCAAAACATGAGATTCATATAGTACGTACTTTCATAGAAAAGAAACAAGAAACACATTATGAACTCAAGAATAAATAATATATATATATAATATATATGAAACTAACCCAAAAGTTTACAAGTATCCAGGAAACCCAATTAACTACATACATAATTTATATTTCTTCAAAAACTAATAACAATTATCACTGGAGATATATTTTTAAAAACATAATTCCTTACCCCAAATATAAGACATTTCATCCAATGATATGAATTACCATTATATCTATTCTCAATAGTACACATGCACTAATTAATAATCATTAATTTCTATATTAATTCATCAACCATTTTTTTACCAAAAAAATCCTTTTGCTTACTATTTACCCTCATGAAATAGTTTAAAACCACATTCTATATAATGCCTGAAATGGTTCCATTTAAATCTTAGAATTAAAATTTTTATTATATGAAAAATTTACAAATAACTTATATTTATACAAAGTTCCCTGATAATCTAAATATAATTCCAAAAGCATATATTCCATCGAATTAGTTTTCCACAAATTTTATTATGTTAAGGATTAAATGTTTTACTATGATTAAATTCAAAACCTATTGAATTATTATGTTATTTTTAAATATATGAACAAAATAAGATATAACTATGAGTGGTACTCAATGCAATCTGGTTATCTATTTATTAAAATTTTATAAATGTTGTTCCAAAGGCATAACATATAAAATAGAAAAAAAAGGATCTCATTTACTCAAATTATCAACAATATCAAAAATCATATTATTAACTCAATATTTTTTTGGTTATCCTACAATTAAATCCATAAATATATTCTCCCATTTTACATTATAATACTAGAAATTTCTATTAAATCCTTTTCATTAGCTATTATATAGTTTAACCTAGTGATAAGTCAGACATTTCATGGAAAAATAAGAAAAATGATTCAATATACCTTCCAAATAATAACATTACCAATGAGGTTTTATATAGTAGGACTTATAGGATAAAAAGAAAAATGAGATCTTTGAGATTCACATGACAATTACTTCTTCAATAGGGAAATAATTGGGACACACACCCTATTTCAAAATTTGATAACACACTCTTTATTGATATTATAATCTGAATATTATCCCTTCATGACCAATTATAAACAATCGTGTAAACTAAGATCTTCATTCATAGCCTCCATAATTAGTTTTGATAATTATTACAACACTGATACTCAAGTCAAAAGGGAAGGATTTTCTATACATGAACATTTTAGAACAAAATTAAAAAAAATTAATAACCAAAGGATCATGTTATAAATTCAACATAGAAATTTATAAATTATCTTGTGGACTATAATAACTAGTTACCTTGTTTTCATTATATATATTATATTAAAATGTGTAGTCATAGTCCATATTAAGTTCATTCTATATTCTAAACCTCATATTTACCTCTCTTTGAATGAATATATTGTTTAGAAATTGATGAAAAAAATATTTTTCAAATTTCTCCTGATAAAAATTATTCATATAACTTTTTTAAATAAAAAAATAATGTAGTCATATAAATATTATATGTCGAATAATTATGATTATGGATTTTTAATTAACAAGATGAATATGTGATAACCATGTCATTCTGTATCATGCTACAACAAATATCCATCAATGAAAAATCATCATAATTAAAAATTCAATATCCTTTGGTCATCGATGAAAATGGATCATTAACCCGTATTATTTTCAATTGTCAAAAAAATCCATAAAATTATATTATCCATATAAATTTTAATCCTTTTAGAGATATCATAGTTAGTGTTCTAGATAACCAAAAAACTTCTCAACAACAAATTGGTGGTAACCCTATAATCAAAGAAAAATTCAAATAAAAATATAAATTTTGTCCTTGGAAATACTTCATTCACATTAGTTTATATAGGATCAATCATTATGAAGACATTGTAAATAATATGATAAAAATAAGAAATATGTCACAACCAAATTTTATATTTGTTAAATTTTCCATATAACTAATTTTATTTCAAATATACAAAACAATATTTATGGGTTTCTCAATATCTTCATCGATTATAGAGTATTAAAATATATTATCAATAAACATAACCCCAATTTTATCGAAATAATCAAGGAACACTCTACTCATTGGATTAAAAAATATGGAAGTTGTGTTTGTTAGACTGAATATGATTACCACATAATATTAATGATTATTCCTTTTTATGAACACCATACATATCATTTAGTCTTATTTTAACTTTAGAAAATGGTATGTGGACTAAATATCAATTGTTCAGAAATACAATGAACCTTGGATCAAATAAAAACAATTCAACAATATAAGTAAACATATAATTATTATTAACAATGATGTTATTTAGTTCTCTATAACCAATTATATTTTTCTGGGAACTATACAACATTATTACAAGTAGAAAATCATCACCACAAGGGGAATTTATCGGGTATATGAAGCACTTTTCAAGAATATCCAGTTATATTATTTTCATTTTTTACAACTCCACTAAAACCATTTGATAAGGAGGTTTTTGAAATTTTTAAAAACCATGAAATATGATAATAGTAAAATAAACCTTCTGATAAGGAATAACACCAGAAAATCACGAGGAAATAAATCTATATATTCATTCCCCAATGGATGATGACTAATTTTATCAATTTCATTTTTTTCAACATTATGATAAAGGTAAATTTAACTATAAAATTTAATCAACTTATCCGCTTCATCATAGGTTATTGAATTTATGAAATAATTCATATATATGAATTATATTATACCGTATAAAATGAATATGATGAAATTATATCTATAATCTATCTTATTTTGATAAACTGAAAACATAACAATACCCATAATAAAATAATTCTCTAAAAAGGTATAGACACTAAATTAATTAATATAAAACCATTCTATAAATTAATTCGTGAAGATTTATATAAATTAAAATTTCATTTATACTATCCCCATGTTGGTTCACCTAGAATTTTGAATTCATTTCGTGAGATTGTATTTACATTTTACATGTATGTTTTCCAACAAAAAAATATTGCATGGATCCTAAAATCAAACAATACATTGATATAATCTACATAAACATGTAATGAACATGAAACCAATTCATCTGATGGTCCAAAATCATCAGCTAAAGTAGTAAAATAGTTTTCCAAAGCATTTTTCATTCAGTTGTCTATATTACCACTTTGATTAACTAAACATTGACATGCATTTGTTTAATTACCCAAATCATCATTACTAAAACATCTCAATGGTGGCTGACAATCTATATTTGCATTTATTTTTTAGAGGAATTTTAATTGAGTTCTTGATCCAAATAACTAATCGTCCAACGTCAATAACTATTTCCAAATTCAAAAAAAATATTGTTGAAAAATAATTTTATCGCATTTGAAAAATTTAGAGCGCCAATATCTAGATTTTTTGATTTCTTTCATCTCTATTTCATTCCACCATTATCAAATTTTAATGGTGTTATAATTAATAATTTTTTTTTCAATATCCAAATTAACTTTAAAATAATTCTGAAACAGTCCCGCTTAAATATTAATTTCATGAGAGGCCAACTCACATTATAAAAACTGCTTTTTATGTGTGTAAAATCTATCAATTCTACTATTATTGTCGATAAAAAAATTTTATGTATTCATAGAGACTGTGATGAAATTTTTATAAAAATATATCACTAAATAATCTTTTTTCTTATTCATCTCTATAAATTTTATTTCAATTATACATTAAAGAAAATTAAGAATATAAATTTCAATAAAATATTCTTTTAATTATATTAAATATATGACTTCAATATATTAATTTTCCTTAGTATATTTAATCATATACCACCATCTATCAATTTTAACATCAAAATAATAAATGTAATTATTTACCTTTTTATGTAACATATATCCCCAAACATCAAATTTCATCTATATTGTATTTATCCACCCTTAGTCTCTCTCTTGATCTAAGGATCCACAAAATTGCGTACGATACTATTTTAATAAATGACCCACTATATAAATGTTCCTTTTTAGATAATTTAGTCTCTCTATATTATTGATTCCACTATTAATAGTCTGAATTAACCAAGTAAATACTATAAAAAAATAATCTATTTAAACCATTGCATTTTTTGCTTTGGAAGATTATTATCCACTATATGCCCTCTAAAATCATCTTCTATGTATCCACTATAGAAAAAAATTCTGACTGGACACGGATTAAATGAAGCAACATTTAAATCTTTAACATTTATCACACAATAATATTACCCTAAAATTAGAGTATCTTTAAAGATTATTTTAACATTATCAAAACTTCAAAATGCATATAAACCATTTCATTTATAAAAAAAATATCATTCCATGCCCGATTCAACCCATAATTACATTGTTAATAACAAGGGATATATTTTATTAAAATTTAGAGTATATTTTCATTTCATAATTGAAGGGAATTTTTTATAAAAGTTAATAATAAATTTGATTATATTACCAAATATTATTGTTTTATAAAAATAAATATTTCTTCTTTACACCCATAATTCATTCTGAACTATTTTTCATTATTTTATATGATTCAACAAAAGGAAATTATCATCCATTATAAAATATATTATTATCTTTAGATAATAGGATATTATTTTGAAAACATGGAATAAGAAAAAAAATCACAATAATGGATATCAAGATAATGGATTCTATTTATACTAGTGATATTATAAAAACCTATGAGGAAGTTTAACTTTTCTATGATAAAACTTTTTTCAATAAATAAATCATTCCAACAAGTGATAATAAATCAAAAATCATCAAAAAATATAATATAATTAAAAATTAATGGAAAAGTATTCTCGATTTCATGTTTAATGTTATAACTCATGAAAAAAAGTTACATGAAAATTAATCATTTCACTATAATATGTTTATAACCATTCCTCACCTCGTGATATAAAACATTTTCATTTAAAAACCCTTATAAAATAATAATATAGGTATCTATGATAATCATATTAATAAAAATTTATTAGTAATTTTAATCCCATTTCAAAAAATATAAATCTATGTTAATTCAATAAGAGTAACCTACCCGATTATCTCCTTCATTTTCACCCGTAAAGACTATTAAACACCAAATGAGTTGGAGATCTATATTAATCTCACCCATCATCATGATATATATCTATCTTAACTGTAAACATATATAATTAACATGTATCTTATTATAAATAAACATTTTTAAAATTTCACATTTTTTCATACGACCCGTAAAATCTCAATTTATCATTTAAGTACAACACTTTTAGTTCCCATATAATCATAACAAGAAAAATAATATTTTTTTCGAAAACTCATAATGTAGAACTTGTTTGAAAATATTTGAAATAATATATTATTTGAAAAATCATTTTACCTTATAGGGTTTGATTAATAATTAATGATGGAAATTAATACATAAAAATGCAGTCAATCATTTTATATTAAAAAAATTAATTTTGTACTTTTGTAAAAAGTAAAAAATAAACCATATATAAAATATTTAATTTATTAATTTGTATTATATTGTAAATAAAATCAACAAATAGATAAAGATGACCTTTAGAAATATATGAATCGTAATTAAGGAAATTCTTGAGATATCTAAAATAACATTGACACGGAAGATAAATTGTTTTAAGGAAGATTTTATAATAATATTTTTAAAAGATATCCCCATACCATAAGACATATATTGATTTTTAGATTATATAAATCATCAATAATAAATTTATATTAGTTTTATACATTGTTATTAAATTTTTATAAAAATACTTAATTTTTATTATTCCTTATTATTTCATTTACTATCATGTTTTATTTTGTTACTAAAATGGTTGTGTTCATGTTATATGTTTTAGGGTAATTTGAATCATTACCTCAAAAATGCATCGGTTAATTGATCATTGTAATAGGGGTTATAGTTCTATTTTGTCTATAGTATTAATAAATTTATATTCACCATATTTATGTAGAGATCCGGAAAATTCCAGGAAATTTTTTTCCTAAATGCCTTGGAAAATTAAGAGTCTACAGTTTTTAACAGTGCCTGATTCCAAGGCCCGGTGTGCCCGAAATAAATTTCTGATGATTTGTTCAGGTATGTTCAGTAAATGAATGTGCGGGTTTTTCTAACTTTTTAAACGGTCCTCATAATTTAAATATGAGGACACTGATGAACATGCAGTGCCAATATTCTCTTAAGGAGATCATTACCGCATTTTCATTTTTATCGGTTATGGTAGTTAATTTTGGGGGTTTCTGGGTAAAATTTAAATAAAATTATGTGTTGCATAATTTAATTTAGAAGGTGGTTAATTCCTCTAATGGGATGTTGGAGATGGGGACCACCTCCACATAACCTCCAATTGGAGGATATTATGTGGTGGGGCCCGCACGAGTACCAAACCTCTCAAATCCCCTTCAAACCCCCCTTTAACTCTTTAACTCACCTTGAATTTATTGAAGCCAAAACTCTTCTTTAATGAGGGTGAATTATCCACCTTCCTCCTCTCATTAAGTGTTCCAACCATCTAATTAATGTATTGAGCTTATTCAATTTAATTAAGTCTAGATTTTGAATTTTGAAAAAGCATGTCAAAAATAAAATAATAGGGGAGCCTATTATTTTAGTTTGGGTGTGGAAATTTTAGAGTTATTGGGAGGAACTCTTGGAGAAATAACATTTTCTCTATGAAGAACGCCATTCTTCAATGAATAATGCTCCACGTCTCGAATAACGTGAAGAAACACCTTCTACTTTCTTCAACCGAGGCAAGAATATGAGGAGACGCAAATGAGGAACGCTCATCTTCTTTCCTCTTCCTCCACATCAAAGAAGAAGACGCCGCCCGCAAAGAACGTCGCCAATGATGACGTCACCTCCTTCCGACATCAACGGAACAATACTTCCATCCCGCGACATCATCAATGGTCAACGAAAATAAAGGTAAGGTTTTGAATTCATGTTTGAATTCAATTCTTTTAAGTTCTTCTTTTCCCATGGATAAAAACAACAACCTCAGATCGAACCCCGAACATTTAGATCTGTGGAACTGATGTTGATTGTAGGATGGGATACATTTTAATATGGGGTTTGTTTATGGTTCAATTATACGTTGGATTACTGTTTGAGCCTCTAACACAAAGGGCACGAGCTAACGAACAAGTCCGGACTATCCTCCCATTCATTCATGATGCACGGTTTGATGGGAAACGGGTGAACGGAATAGAAACCCTGATTTGAGTCTATCATAGTGAAGAGAAAGATCCGAGGAGGCCGTAGGTGCAGACATGAGGAAAAATGGACCACTGGAACGACTTCGGTGGCCCAGGGAAGAGCGTGGCGGTGACGGTGACCGGAGGCAGCATCTGGCACCGGCTGACCACCTAGGGAAGGAGGCACCCTTCGTACGACGTAGGTGGAAGCCCGTCGTGGCACCGGCCACGGTGGTGGAGCGGAACCCACAACTGCCGGTTCCGGGAAGGCTGGGCGGTGCAGCTGGCGCGGCCATTACGAGATCCCCCCCCCACCACGTGCATTGCGCGCGCCGAGCCGCGGTCGGCCATGCGGGTCGGGACGCCTGCCACGTGGAATGGGCCCCAGCCACTAGGCAGGCCCGCAATTACCGGGCCGGACCAGGATCCGGGTCAGGTGGACCCGGTTCAAACCGACCTATGGCGGGTTGGGCTAGGTCAGACCGGACCCAGACCCCCCTCTTCGGACCACTTTTTTGTTTTTCTCCCATAACATGAGCTACAGACCTCCATTCGATGCAACATAAATTTCTTAGGATTCAATGGATCGAGAAGGTGGTTTTTTTATATCACACTCAAGGTTTTGTTGATGTTTGGGTACGTCCGGGTTGGTTCGAACTTGAAACCAACCTGTCCCTCGGAGCGGAAACACTTATAACTTAAGGACTTGATGTCTGATTGACATTCCAACAACTACATTGGATTCCTTTGTATGAGACGGTCCTTTATTCATACTCCACATAGGATTCAGATGAGGTTGGAGTATGGATGGGTTGGATTGTACCTGAAATCCAACCGGCCCCTTGTAACAGAATTGCCAATAACTCTCAGACCGGGTGTATGCTGGACGCACCGTCTATTGTGGTGGGTTCCTTTTGATGAGACGGAACTAAAACATCCATCAAATTAGGAATTCATGATTTTTGATGTATTGAAACATGGATAGAGGAGCAGACCCTCCCAGAATCGAACGTGTTGGGTGTAGGAACCCTAGGGCTGGCTACGTCTGGAATGATAGAATCCTCCGTGGGTTCGACAGCGATGACTACAACACCATAATCCAATGTGGGTTCAACAACAATGACTTCTGTACCAGAATCCTCCATGGGTTTGATAGTAGTTACTATTTTACAAGTATCCTATATCGGTTCTACAACGATGACTACTATATCGGAATCCTACGTGGGTTTGACAGTGAAAACTTTTGTATCGGGATCCTCTGTGGGTTCAACAGCAGAGACATCATTACCAGGATACTATGTGGTTTTGATAGTGATGACTTCTATACTAGGATCCTTTGTGGGTTCGACATTAGATAATTATATACTAGGATCTTACGTGGGTTCGACAGCGATTACTACTGTACTAGAATCCTACGTGGGTTCGACAGTGATGAATTCTATTCCAGGAACCTACATGGGTTCGACAACGCTGATATTTTTCTATGATCCTATGTTTGTTTGACAGAGGATACGATTCTTAGGCTACATCTAATCATCTCTATCCCTCTTCGTGAGTTGTATACTTGTGCGAGCTGAGTCATGTCTTTTAACCATTATCAATGTGGTGATTGAATTTACTTCCTTTGTGGAATGGATTGGTCTTGGGATTGAGAGTTGGAGACGGACTCCTATAAATAACTTAGGTATATGTATGGGCATATACCTACGTAGGGTTGGTTTTTAATTTGAGAATGTATCTTTATACTATGGTTTATCATTTTTGGGTTTTGCGAGACCTTGAGGGTCTCAGGTTCCCTATTGAGTATCGTTATACTCACGCCTTCAAAGGCTATGCCTGCACATCGTTGTGTTGGATGCAGAAAACAGACAATGCTGACTGAGGTGGAGGGTATGTCGACTCGACAGTACCCAGAGGTGGACCTCATGACGAGTTGGTACCTGGAGGATACAGAAGAATGTGGAGCACTGAGGAGGCTATATCTACCTACCCTTCTGGTAGGATCTGTGGTGGATGATCCAAGAGCTTCTAGGCACCTTCCAACTGTTTGTCTTTTTAGTTGTAGTTGTTTTTTCTTTCTTTGTACTTTACTATTGGGCTTGTATTTCTATCCCTTGTAATTTCTAGCACTTCTTCTGTATTTAGTTTTTACATAGAGTTTTCTTCCGCTTGTACTCTGGTTGTGATTGTTTGTTGTTATAAAGGAAAGTCCTTCCCAGTTTAGGGATTTACACCATTGGTGCTAATCTCCAGCCCCTGGCCTATGGAAGGCTGGCGTGGGGTAGTTACGAAACGGGCCCCGGGGGACGGGTTGTGACAAATTGGTATGAGAGGAGTCAGTTCTACCGCAGAACTAAGACTCCGATTATTTTATGTGGAAATAGTGTTAACTATTTTGGGTGTGGTTATTTGTATACGGAAACCTTTGTTGGTGCAGCGACCAATGTATCATACACTAGGACTCTGACTTCTGATCTCCGACTCAGTGCACAAAAGCACGGATTGCGTGTGTGTTTCCTTCGAAAACAATTTCTTCGTGATTAATATTTTTCAGCTCCCCAGGTATACTATTTTGACCATGGAATACCTGTTTCTTTTCAGGATGGATCCAAGAAGGCAACCATCTAGGGTTCTAAGTTTTGTACGAGATGGTTGGCCACTAAGCGACGAAGCCTCGGTATAGGGCCCCATTACCGCGAGGGTACCTGCATGACCACTGCCCGCGGGGCCACCAATACCACCAGCTCTAGAAGTTGAGAGTGCATTCGGTCTGAGTGCATTGCATGAGTTCCATCCACAGAGGCATCCCTAGTTACAAGGAGGGACAGAGCCACATGCAACTGATGATTGGCTGGAGGCTGTCATGAGATTTTTCAGATTGGTAGGGACACCAGCCGACCTCATGGTGATCCTTACCGCGAGTCTCCTATGGGCAGCAACAGGCAGATGGTGGAGATTGATGGTCCATGTTCATCATGAGGCATCACTACTCTGGACAGACATTGAGAGCATGTTCCAGGTAGAGTTTGTACCAGCCAACCTTTAGTCAGTGTGGATTCAGGAGTTACTTCATTTGCATCAGGGCAGCATGACAGTAGCTCAGTAATCAGTGAGGTTCACCGACCACTCACGCAACACCACAGATATGGTATGGGGCCCATTATTCAGGGCCCGGACCTTCATGAAGGGACTCAAGCATGAGATGAGTGGTTTGATGATCTCCCTCAACATCCCGATGCAGGCGAAGGTGCTGGAGTGATCCCTTCTTGTAGAAAGTTTTCTAGCTGAGAAGACAACAGCAGAGAGACCCATCACAAAGCGACACGTAGCGGAGTCTTCTGCAGTCGCAGTAGACATATGTCGTAGAGGTCCATACGGACTAGGCCATCAGGTGGGTGACCCCAGGATGCATATTCGGTTGTGCGGGGCACATGATACAGTGCCAGTCATACGAGGATCATGCAGTTCTATGTGTGCGGCGGGCGGGGTTACAGGGCACGTGATTTTCCAACCTGCCATACAGACAATCGACAGACAGTTGAGGAAACTTCAATACAGAGGCAGATATTTGACCATGGTGGTCCGTCGGGAGCAGACAGACGGGGCAAAGGAGCTGGTTGAGCAGCAGGTGCACCAGAGCAAGACTAGCTCCAGGCATTAAGGCCTTTTTTTATGATGCTTCTAGATTTATTGTTGTCCTAGTTTATGGATGATTTGTGTCTTTGTATATTGAGTTGCAGTAATAAAATATAGTTTTACTTGAGACGTTTTCTTTCATGCCCTTTTTGTGTGGTTGATAATGAGAGGTTCAGGTTAAAAACCATTGACTTGTCCCTCACATATGATATTCATATTGGAGGAGACCCAGTGACCACACAATGATGCCGAAAGTGTAACTCAACCCTTGGAGGCGAGAGTAAATGTTGGATATCTTGGTAGTAGTGTTCAGGCCTTACGACGTCGTCCATGGCATGAAATAGTACCATTCATGGCAGGATTGACTATATTATGAAAAGGATGTGGTTCATCCATGGGATGAGGCTGGATTTCTCTTTTCTGCATAGGAGAAATATTTGCAGCTCTTTCAAGACATAGGCGAAGAAGGGTGTGGATGAGTTCTTTTAAATTGGCTAGTCTCACACATAGTTCGTTGGGCAAATTCTTTACAGTCTACTCTGGCCACCAGAGCCTCAGGTACATCTTCTCTTAGAATGACCCGAGCCTAAGAGATTGGTGATGACTTGAAATCCTCCCAGACTATAACCTCGAGATAATTTATACTCCTGAAAAGGGGAACGTTGTAGTCGATTCTCTCAGAAGAATAACATGATTTCAGATACTAGGAGTGGAGACAGAGCATCTAGCCACATTCTAAATCTCCTTTGTGGATCGGGACAGAGCAGCCTTTCTACAGTCTATCATAGTAACTTCCCCACTTCTTTAACAAGTCAGGGAGGTGCAACATGGGGATGCTGACTATGAGACATGAAATGCTCAGATATTCTCAGGGCAGGAACACGACGGATTTTATGAAGGTGGGCAGCACGAAATTCCATTCATATGATGTACCATGGTAACAGATACACTTTAGGAGGATGTGTTGCAGAAGTTCCACACATCCCCTTTAGCAGTACATCCCGGAGTAGATATAGATTGTGGAGAACTGAAAAAAGTCATATGCTCATAGGAAACAGAGACCACTGGAGTTCGAGGATGGAGACCACATCATCTTACGCATCTCACCACAATGAGTTCTATGGAGAATTGGTCAGGGCAGCAAGTTATCTCCGTGAGTCATGGGACAATTCCAGGTTCTCAGCAGAGTATGAGAGGTAGCTTACCGCCTGGCCCTTCCTCCTCAATTACACCTGGTGCAAGACGTCTTCCACATATCTCAGTTGAAGAGATACGTGCATGACTCGTCCCACATAATCGACCACAGGGAACTAGACATTGATGACAGGGTGACTTTCACTATGGTTCCATTGGAGATTGAGGATCGATATGAGTGGGTCCTGAATGGATAGACTATTCCTCTGGTGCGCGTTCGCTGGCAGCACGAGAACCTCCAGGGGAGCACATGGGAGTGGGAGGCCTAAATATGTTCTCAGAAAACCCTTTTTTGTTTCCCAAGTGTGTATTTTAGCTTTAAGAGGACGTAAACTCCTGAGGTGGGGGTTATGTAATGACCCGGAAATTTAAAGGGAATTTTTTTCATAAATTCTTTGGGTTATTATGAGTCTGCAGTATCTAAAGGCGCCTGATTCCGAGGCCCGGTGTGCCCAGAATCAATTTCTGAAGTTTGTTTCAGGTACGTTCAGTAAACGTACGTGCATGTTTTTCTATCTTTTTAATAGGTGCTCAGAATTGCAATCCGAGGACACCGATGAACTCTCAGTGCCGATATTTTCATTAGGAGACCTTTACCGCAGTTGTGTTTTACCGGGTGTGGTAGTTAATTTTTGGTGGTTCTAAGTAAAATTCATATAAAATTATGTGTTCTAGAATTTTATTTAAAAGGTGGTTAATTCCTCCAAAGGGAATCTGGAGGTGGTTCCCACCCCAACATGACCTTCCAAGGGAGGATATTATGTGGAGGGGCCCACACGAGCACCTCACCTCTCAACCCCCCCCCCCCACTCTCAACCCCCTTTTAACTCTTTAACACCCCTAGATTTTATTAAAGTCAACACTCTTCTTTAATTTGGGTGAACTCTCCATCTTCATCCTCTAATTAAGTGTGCCAACCATCTATTTAATGAATTCAACTTATTAAATTTAATTAAGTCTAGATTTTGAATTTTGAAAAAGATTCTCAACAAAAAAATAATAGGAGAGACTATTATTATAGTTTGGGTGTGGAACTATGAGAGGGATTGGGAGGAACTCTTGGAGAAATAATATTCTCTCAATGAAGAATGCCTTTTTCAGTGAATAACACTCCATGTCTCGTTGAATGGGAAGCAACACCTTCTACCTTCTTCAACTGGGGCAAGAAAGTGGGGAGACTCCCACGAGGAATTCTCATCTTCTTTCCTATTCATCCACATCAAAGGAGAAGATGTCAGCCGCAAAGAACTTCTCCAATGACGAAGTCACCTCCTTATGACGTAAACGGAACGATGCCACTATCCTGTGAATTCGTCAACAATCAATGAAAATCGAGGTATGGTTTTGAATTCGTGTTTGAATTCCTTTCTTTTATGTTCTTCTTTTCCCTTGGATAAAAACAATAACCGCGGATCGACCCCCGAACATGTCGATCCACAGAACGGATGTTGATTGCGGGATGGGTTAGAGATTAAGTTGGGGTTTTGTTATGGTTCAATTATATGATGGATTCCTATTTGAGCCACTAAAGGGGAGGGCATGAGCTAACAAACATGTCTGGACACTCTGCTATTTTGTTCTTGATGCGCGGTTTGATGTGAAATGGGTGAACAGAAAGGAAACCCTGAATTGATGTCATCACCGCGATTATCAAGACCCGAGGTGGTTGTAGGCACAGAAAGGGAGAAAAATAGACCACTAGAATGACTCCTGCGGCCCGCGGAAGAGTGCAGCTGCGCACATGGCTGACGCGGTGGTGCCGATGACTGTAGGCGTCGACCGGCACCGGCTGACCTCCTGGGGCCGGTGGCGCCCCTCGCGTGGCGCCGGTGGAAGGTCGCCGCGGCGGTGAAGCAAAACCCACAAAGGAGGTTTTCAGGAAGTCCGTGAATTGCCAGCCGGCGCCGCCGTTATGAGACACCCCCCCACTGCACACCTTGCGCGTGCCGAGCCATATCCGAACGTGCGGGTAAGGCCGCCTGTCGTGCGGGCCGGGCCGCCCCTGCGCTTTCCGGGCCATAGTTGCCGAGCTGGGTTGTGCCCGTCAGCCCAGGTCATGCCTTACTGGGCCTGACCACGAACCAGGTCGGGTCGACCCAGTTCAGACTGACGGTAGGCTGGTTGGGCCAGGTCGAACCAGACCGAGACCCTCCTCTTCAAACTACATTTGGGATTTTCACCTATAACATGAGATACGGACCTCCGATCGACGCAACGTTAGTTGCATTAGATTACTTGGATCGAGGAGGCTGTTTCAGAATATCACACTCAATGTTTTAGAAATGTTTGTGTATGGCCGGGTTGGTTCGAACCCGAAACCAACCGGCCCTCAGAGCAGAAACACTTATAAAGTAAGAACCAGACGTCCGATTGACATGTTGTAAACTACGTTCAATATCTATTGATGAGACGGTACTTTTAGCATACTACACACTGGATTCAGATGAGGTTGGAGTATAGATGGGTTGGATTGTACCTGAAATCTTACCAGCCCCTTGGAACAGAGATGCCAATAACTCTTAGACCAGGTGTCTGATTGATGCACTGTCTATCACGTTGGGTTCATTATGATGATACAGAACTATGACATACAAAAATTCAGGACCTCTTGATAGTTTATTTATTGACTCTTGGCTCGAGGATCGGACCCTCCCGGAATCGAGCATGCTCGGTGCGGGAACCCTAGGGGCTGGCTACGAATGGGATGACGAAATCCTCCATGTGTTCGAAAGTGATGACTACTGTACCAGAATCCTATGTGGGTTCGACAATGACGAATTCTATACCAGGATCATCTGTGGGTTCGACAGAATTGACTACTGTACCAGGATCCTACATGGGTTCGACAACGATGACTACTACACCAGAATCCAACGTGGGTTTGACAGTGACGACTTCTGTACCGAGATCCTCTGTGGGTTCAACATCAGAAACATATGTACCAGGATCCTACGTGGGTTCAACAATGAAAAATTATGTACCAGGATCCTCCATGGTTTTGAAAAAAGAGACTTCTATACCAGGATTATATATGTGTTCGAAATCGATTATTACTGGACCAGAATCCAACGTGGGTTCGACAGTGACGACTTCTGTTCCATGATCCTATATGGGTTCGACAGCGCTGATATTGTTGCAGGATCCTACATGGGTTCGACATAGGAGATTATTTTTAGTCTACATCTAATCATCTCTACCCCTATCCAGGATTTGTGTACTTTTGTGAGCTGAGTCATGTCTTTAAACCATTATCAACATTGTGATTGACATTACTTTGTTTGTGCAATGGTTTGTGCTTGGGCTCGAGAGTTGGATCCATACTATGATTGATAACGTAGGTATATGTATGGGAATATACCTATGTAGGGTTGTTTGTTACTTTGTGAATGTATCTTTCTACTGTGGTTTATCCATTGTGGATTTTGTGAGACCTTGGGGGTCTCAGGGTCCCTACTAAGTATCGTTATACTCACCCCTGGATGGGCTATGCTCACACCTCATTGTGTTGGATGCAGACGACAGAGAGCGCAGACCGAGGTAGAGTGTATGAGGACTGGACGATACCTGGAGGTGAACCTCACGACGAGTTGGTATAGGGCGGAGATAGACAGACATGGAGCACTGGGGAGGATATCTGTACATACCCTTCAGGTATGATCTGTGGTGGACGATCTAGGAGATACTAGGAACCTTCCAGTTGTTTTTCTTTTTAGTTGTACATGTCTGTCCGTTCCTTTTACATAACTGTGGGGATTGTATTTCTAGCCCATGTACATTCCAGTACTTCTCTTGTATCCCGTTTGTAGTTAGAGTTTGCTTCCTCTTGTACTCTAGTTGTGTTTGTTTGCAGTTATAAAGGCAATGCCTTCCCAATTTAGGGATTTACCCCTTTGGTGTGAGTCGCCAGCCCCTATGGAAGGCGGGTTTAGGGTAGTTACGACTCGGGCCCCGGGGGATGGGTCGTGACAATTTATTTATTATATAAAATTAAAAAAATAATGTAAATCATTAAAAAAGAAATACATATTTTTATTTATATTGTAGTTCATAGGTATGAATTATAAATGTGTTCATTTTAAAAACATATTGAAATAAAAAACATAAATAATATTTAAATATTAATAATTCATAAATATGTTTTAAATTTTATATTTATCCACTAATTCGATCCTTATTACCATCCTTATGTGTTGAAAATGAAACATTAATCAGAACACTTCATGGAGGTGGTATTTTACACAAGCACGTGAGGGTCATTATCAATTTCCAACACATGGAAATGGTATGAAGTTAAGTAATATATTAATTTGTCAGAATAATAACTATTTAATAAATATCATATATATATATATATTTTGTGTGTGTGTGTGTGATTATCTGTGTGTGTGTATATATATAATCTATCATTTTAACCATCCATATGATTTAATTATAAAAAATTAAAAACATCACGCAATGTTGGTGTTAGTTTAAACATATGCAGAAGTGATATTTTCATTTACCATAAGCTGGTGAAAAATATTAAAAGGTGTTGAAACATATTCGTAATAAAATTTTATTATATTCAAGATAATTTTTTTTTATTTTTCTTCATTCAATATGAATTTAAAGAGGTAGTGTAAGAAATAATCATGAAATAGTTTTCTTGGGACATATAAATTCTCTTTAGATATCTCCCTTTGGAATACACATTAATCCAAATAGTATTGTTATTTTGAGAATAGAAGAATATATAAGAAGTGTTTTGGGTTTATTTGGAATGGGTTTTAGATATTTTTTATGCTAGATTTCTCAAAAGGTGCGATGAATGGAGGAGAGGTGGTTCCCTTTTACAACTGATGGGTGTGGTATAATTGAAAATATTATGAAATTCTAAGCATTATAAATTTATAATCTTGTGAAAGTGGATAATAAATAGTATAATTTTAAATAAAAGGTTATATGAGAAAAAATTACATCATCTAATAAAAAATATGTTAATATCGTGTAGCTTTATAACTTTGTTTTTATCTTAATTAACCTAATTTAGGATTTACTATGGTGACCCATTTTTAGTATCGATACAATTCATAATGGAAAAAATATAAATTTCACATCATTAATAAATTTAAACATGATGTTTTAAAATATAGAATCGTTTTTTTGGATTATATTTGTATAAATATTAGTGATTAATATTAATAGTATCGTTTAAAACCCAACAAATTTTTTTTGTATAAAATTACGTTATAAGCATAAAAATAATCGTCAACCAAATTTAAATATAATTTTTATTATTTTTTAAATATTAATATTTCAGGAAATAAATATTTTTATATTTTAATTTAAAATGAAATAGTAAATTGAGTGGATATTATTTATTAGTTTATTCACAGAAAATAAATTTGAGTGTTGAAAAAATAGGCATTCCTCCTTATTCACACAAAAAAAATTCTTTCTAGTGAAATTCTAAAAATTAATCATACGATATATTTAATTTTTTAATACCAAAATTGAATTTATTTTATAAAATTAAATTTCCAAAATCATTAAATTCTTCATTTATATATATCCACATAATTCATAGAAAATAATTTTTTAGATAAATATACTATTTTTTTACAGAATGTTTTATAAAATTATTTATATAAATATGATGAATATAAATAATTAAAATTAATATACATACATAAATACACACACATATATATATATATCAGCTATTTTATTTATTTTTAGGGTCATCTAAGTCATTACAATCATACTTAATTTTCCTGAAAATACATTTCAGGCATAAAATAAACATATTTCCAAAAACGATTTTCTCTATATTTTGACAACCTATTAAAAATTAATTTCATCCACATATATTAGTTGAATAATATAAAATGGATTATATTTTATTAATCATTATAATTAAAAATATTAATACATTCAAATATTTTGTTATCAAAATGAATAATAACTATACTAAATACTTATCACATATGTTAGGTGTAAAATGAATTAAATATGTTAAAACAAAAGGATAAGAATTAAAAATAAGACAAAACACAATATAAAACCACAATGGTTTGTTTTACTAATAACATAACGTTATTAATTTGAAATAAATTAAAATTTCATTCTGTTTTCACATGAAAATGACTTTATATCACATAAATCATTTATATAATTTAATGTGTGTCCCTCCCTTTACTTATAAAAGGGCACCTCTTCTCCCTAGATAATCACAAAACATGAAACCAATTTATAGATCAATACACACCCAAAAACCATAAAATATTTATTCCCCTTCATTCTTGATATGTTGAAATTATCCTAAGACAGTCATAATAAGGTTTGATTTGTAATCTATATGAGGTCTTCCAAAGAAGAGGTCATCGTCTTACCCTACTCTTTTAATGTTTATTTATTCTCTTACATAATACAAATAATTTATATCTTTCCTAACATATGACTATATTATAACCAATAAAATTATATGTTATTAAGATTATGTATGATCCATTTTCCACCCCCTTTACATTCCATTGTAAAAGAAAATAATACTTGTGGACATGTACAACCAACATCTCCACATAATTGTGCAATTCATTTTTCATCACTAAATTACATGGATGGTTATAATGGAATAATTAATGAACGTAAATCATATTTCGGTAATATTTTTATTATTTAAATATCATATATCATTTGAATTATTACCCTTAACCCATTGGAAAATGATAAAGTCTCATATGCATACTTTTGGACAACCACCTCTACAAAGTGATGTGATTCATTTTTTATATTACAAATAATTATGGATTATAATAATATTTTATATAATGAATAAAAAAAATTCATTAAATTATTAATTCAAGAGATTTTATAAAAATAGTTAATATCACCATTATCTATGAAAAATATTTTGATGTAATTTTGGTTAAATTGGTTGAACAACAATAAGTGGTCTATGTAAGGTATATATATTCAATGAATGCAATAATTTTTTTTATAAAAGTACCTTATGAAATTATTATAGATTAAAAATTTTATTATTATTTTTATTTAACAATTTTAAATTCATTATATTGGAGGATTAAAAATGTACGACTAATTGGATATCCAATTTAAAGGATTTCAGTTACAATATTCTTTTATTTTTAGATTTTATTTGTTAAAATTTACTTTATGAAAATTATATGATCCAAATTGCGTTCAAAAATGTATTTTATTATATAATTGTTATTATTGAATTTTACCTATTTAAATTCAATTTCAATTCTTAGTGGATGAAGTATTAATAAGTAATTTACATGTAAGGTGTTTTATTTAAATTTTTTTTATCAATGTATCCCTCTATCTATTTTTCATACTTATCTCTATTATATTATATGATTGTTGAATT